>JBAPLH010000017.1:445000-1045000 GCA_037897445.1 Ceriops zippeliana
TTAAAAATTATAATTAAATTATTTAAGAAAAATATATCAATCATTTTGATTTTTTTTTTTAGTTTTGATTTGTCATAAATTGTTTTACAATATTTTTTTAGTCATTAAATATTTATTTTTTAATTTATATTAAATTATTTTTTTAATTAGTAAATTTTGAATTATAAATCCATATATAAATATAAGGGTTAAAAGTATTTTACAAATTATAAAATTCAATTATCAAAACATCTTAGTATTTTTCTCTTCTGTGGTGCTATATTTTTTTATGAATTTAAAAGATCCTTTTTAAAAATTCATTCGATTGCTAACCATGTATTACTTATTTTTGAACATTTTCATCTTAAGTCAAGTAATATTAAAGCAGATTTAGCTTATATTGATGTTGTTTTACAAAGTTCGAGATAACCTCTTTAACATAAAAGATTATAAAGAGAAGACTTTACATAACATAATTTTACAAAATCATAAATACAACGATCTTATATTATAGATATCACTAAAAGTTAGTATGTTCTACACATATTCTTGATTTTTAAAAATATTTTTTTTCTTTGATAGAGATTTTTTCATTAAAGATTTTGTAAGATAATTAGTAGAAATTTATACTTATTTTAAATAGAATAATATTTAAAATAAAGAGAAAATAACTTTTATATATTTCAAACTTTTTGAGATAGTATAGTTGAGCAGTGGAATGATATATTTGATATTTTTAATTAAAATGTGATAAGTTTAAAATTCAATCGTTAGTAAAGTGAGAAATTTATTAATCATTAAATTTTTATAGTAACAATAAATTTGAAAAAAATTTTAAATCGAGTTGAAAGGAAATTTAATTCTTATTTCCTATCAATTAATAAATTACATAATAATATGTTTACTCACACTTCTATTGTTGATTATATTGATTTAGATGTCCAAGGATCAATGATTTTAGAATTAATTTTTACCAATATTAATAAATCAAGAATCAATGGTTTAAAAGAAGAATACTAATTATTATTTATAACATAATTGAAGTTGATTCCAAGGGACATATTGATAGTTTTGAAATTATGGTGACAAAAAGAATAGTTTAGATTTTATTAATTTGAAAGTTAAATAGATAACCTATAAGTTTTAAGATCTTGTTACTAAATTAAAGGATAATTCCATAATTTACAAGTGCCAAAATCTTGTTTCCTTTTTATCCCTCATATTTATTGATATTCTTAAAGTGGATAATTAAGCAAGTGATGATTTGATATCATTATTTTTTAATGTTATTGTTCAAATAATAATTTACAAAAGAAGTTATTGATTCATGTTAAAGATATTAATTTATTCTTAGTATTTGTTCTAGGGGTCTAAAAAACATAAATTTCTTATTATCAACTTATAGGTGAGTTTCTTTTAAGTGGAAATTTTGATGTAAGATACATCATAAAAACTATTTTTTATTATCATATAAATTATGTTATGATTATATTTTATAATTTATTTACTTATTTTATGATCTAATTAGAAATTTTAAAAAAAATATATGTCAAAAATTCAAAACTTCTTTTTCATTTTGATTTCTTATAAAATGTTTTAGAATATTTTCTTAGTTAATTATTAGATATTTTCTAATTTAGGTTAAAGTATTGTTCCAATTAGCTAATTTTGAATTATAAATACATATGTAAATCTAAAGGTTAAAGTATTTTACAAATCATAGAATTCAATTTTGTAAGGGTGGTATATTTTCTAGTAGATTTTAAAAATCTTTTTTAAAAATTTAATCAAGTATTAATTTTTTGTAATCTATTTCTAGTACATCCATTATGCATTAAAAGTCAATCATTTAGGCTTGTTTTTGTAAGAATATTTAAATTCTTTCCCTAAGGCTTATGGGTGTCTTTGACAAAAAAAAAATGTAATTAAAATGTTTAATTTCTGAATCAAGGTTTTTAAGGTCTTACTTAAACTTGAAAATCTCACTATTGTCCAAGTATATTTTCTTATAAAGCCCACCTTGGATCGAAATTGATAGACCTAAATATGATTTCTTGTTTAATCTCTTATAGGTTGTGCACATTAGTGAAATTCAAAAGCAAGTATTTAACATACATATGGACCTAAATATTGTGATATTTGATGTTAATAAATATTAAGTTGTATTTTCATATGTATGTATTAAGATTATAGTTTCTTAATAATCAAAATGATCAAACTAGTATATTTAACATCATACATATGTTATGATTATAGTTAAATTATCCCTAAAGTGACCAAAATAAAATATTTAAAATGAAATATGTGCATTTTTTTATATTTAATAACACACATAAATAAGTCATTCATCTATGATTTTAATGAAAAATAATTGGATAAATTAATGTTATTAATCATTTACCCAAATATAAATTATTAGTCTATGATTAGTAACAAAATTGAAATATATTAATATTTTGCTTACATTTATTTATTTATCCAAATATATCAAATATATTTAATTAAAAAATATATAATTACTTATTAAAATTAATGATATTACTAATAATAATATATTATAGAATTTCTTAAAGAAAAACTACAATGTACCCTAATTGTTATATACAACTTATGATTAATTATAAACATTTACAATCATGCAATTGATTTGATACACTTGCATACTACATTTATTATTTTGTTTATTGAACTAAACTTCCTATAATGACTAGAATAAGTCAATTTTACTTATATGTTATGAATCTTAACTCATATTATTAGTAAGTAAATTTGTTATTATTACTAAACCAGCGAAGAAAAGAAGTTGCATTATAAATGTAAGAATAAAATAATAGATTAAGCTTTATATTCGTAAAAGTGAAATAAGAAAACTATTTCACAAACAAAAAGTACAAAATATTTGTAATTTGTAAAAAGAGAGTTCCATTTTATCAATAAGTTACTTGTTATTGCTTTTATAAGAGAACTTATAATTATAAAGTTTATTATGTTAGAAATTATGTCATAGCACATTATTAAAATGACTAATTTTGTAGTAAGACTTAAGACTTCAAGATTAATGGTAAATGACTCTTTTTTTAATGTAGATTGTTTGAACTCATTACCTGTTAAGTATAGGTCATTTTAAATTCATTACAATATTATAAAAGAAAAAGTGTAATGTTAATAAATTAACTAATATACTCATTTAGGAGAAAATGAGAAAAAAAAAAACAAATGAGTCATTTTATTCATCTCATGGGAAAGAAAGATATAAAATGAATGACAATGAAGGTCAATTAACTAAGAAAGTAAGGAGACTACATATGTTACATGGGTTAAAAAGAAGGAACAAAATCACAATAAATGTCACTTTTTGTAAATAAGTTTGGGCATTATTAAAAAGATTACTTGGAATATAAGATTTGGTTTGAAAAAGAAAGGTAAATTAAAAATCTTAGTATATTTTGAATCAAATTTCATTAAAATTTCTCATAATATATAGTGGCTTCACTCTTATACTATTATTCATATATCTATAATGATATAAAGATTTTTTATGATTCGATTATTTGAATTAATATAAAAATACAAACATTTTTTAATGTATTGTTATTAACATTTTTTCTCAATTAAAAATATAATAAAGTTAAAAAATTCCTTACTTACTGTATCTCATAATATTAAAATTAAGCATAATATGATAAATAATTTTTTTTTACTTATAACATAAATATTTGGATTATATATCAAAAAAAATAGTGAGATTGGATAATAATGAGATTTTTTAAAATTTAGATTTTGTTGATCTTAAAATAATGTGTATATATTACAGTAAGTATAAGTAAATAAAATAAAAATAAAAGAAGTCATAAGAAGTACCCAACATCTTGAAATTAACATATTGATATTTATGGATTTTTTAACACTATAGCCTTTAATGGAGAATTGTATTTCATTACTTTTATAGATTTGTTTTATGTTATAATTATATTTATTTACTTTATAAAAATCTTAATCATTTAATATTCTTGAGGTATATATAAAGGAGATTATAAGCAATTAGACAAAAGGCAAAAATCATAAGATCTTATAACAATAATGAATATTATAAAAAATATATAATGATTTAGGGTAGTATTTAAGTTCATTTATAGAATTCCTCTAAATTTATGACAAACATATATAGTAAATTATATTACATACACTTTAGTAAAAGGTGTAACAAAAGGTATAATTAGTCATTAATAGATATGGTCAAAAGTATAACAAGTAATTCTTTTTTATCTAAATTTTTATAAATGTATGCGCTTAAAACATAAAAGGTAGTTCAAAGTACTCCTATTAAACTAAAAGTGCTTTAATTTAAGGCACTTAGATATTTGGGGTTGCTCAATAGAAGTAAGAATTTGTATAAAAAGAAATTAAATTCTTAAATGATTAATAGTTACTTTATTGATTATTTAGAGATGTCTAAAGGATAATAACTATAGTCTAAAAATTATAGAAACTGATAATTTAAGATTCATTAAGAATAGTGAAATTAATAAATGTAATGAATGTTAAAATATTAATATAAAAGAAACTAGGGTAAATATTTCTTTACCTACAATAATTTATTCATCTATTATGATACTAAATGTTATTTCAACAATTGAAGGACTTTTGGATGAAGTGACATTCCTCAAAGGAACAAACTCACAACTAGCTAAGATAAATAAATCACAAAAAATAGTATAGAGAAAATTTTAAAGAGAAAAGAGATCAAATATTTCAAATAATTATCTAACTTATTTAAAAGAATTAAATTTTGATATTATAATCGATAAAGATCTAATTTCATTTTCATATGTTATAGAAAGTATTTATTAAAGATAATTATGATATTGGTAGATTCTATTGGGAGTTTATAGATTGAAAGAATTGAAAAGAATTCTTATCTAGTGAACTAAAATTTGTAAGATAACTAATATAATAATAATAATTAAACATTGAAATATAAGAGATGATTATAAGCATGACAAACTTTTGACATTGTATCCTTTGTTAGATTATCATTAATTTTTAGTATAGTTTGTTGCAAAATAACATAACTATGTATGGCTATATTAGCATCATTATGCACTAGTTTCTCTTCAAATTGACCATAAAGCCATGACAATTAGATTTGTTATGAATAAATTGGATGTAAACGAAGAAAAATAAGAGGCCAAGTTCTGTAAAATTTATTATAATCCCAAGAAAGAGATGTATTGAAAACTTTATACCATGTCATGTTTTAAATTTGAAAATGAAAATACATCTCATGTTAAAAAGATCAAGAGATTTATTAAGATTATAACAAATTATTAAAAATGAAATATTACATGTAGCTTAACTTATTAAGCAAACATTTAATACTTTTATATGACTTAAGTAATGAGTCCTTGATAAAAGTAATTTGAAAAAGAATTAAAAAAGGTTAAACAAATTAGTATGTAAGGTGAATATGTTAATGAATAAAATGAAAAGACTAATTGTTATGGTTATGATAAGAAAGGTAAAATGCTTAAAGTGCATTGAACTAACAAAGAAAATAACATATCGTCTACCTCTTATTTGTGCCTAAAAATTTTTAATTATGATTAATCATTGGATATTATCTTAAGTAAATGGTAGATTTAAGTAATAAATTGCATAGCATGAGAACTTAGAATATGAATGAATTATTTATTAATGTTATTAGGACATAATTGAAATATAAAGAATTGTTTGAATACCAAAGGAAATAATTAATTGCAAATGAGATTGCTTGGTGGTTAAATCTAATTCTTACATAAGATTCTTATATGGCAAAGTTTGGCAAAATTTGGTCTTTATCATTGTCTTTCTTTATTTGGGTCATAACTAAAACTTTCATAAAAATGGTATAATTGTTTAAGGTGATACCTTTTACAATAACTCTTACTTAATAAATTCAATTGTATGGACAATAAAGTTTATAATATTGATTGTTTACCTTTAATTACATTAACTTAAAAGAGAGTATTAATGTCAACATTTAGCAAAAGAGAATAAGTTATATTGGGTAATAAGGATTGAAATTTAAGTTAGAGAAAAGTTTATTAAGCTTACTAATTTATGTTGAATAATCCATAAATAAGCATAACCCAATTAGAAAAGCAAAATAAATCTCTTTGAAAGGCAGTTAAAACTATATTTTTATTATTATCAATTCACTTTGATACCTATAATTGGACTCAAATTTTCATTATTTTTATCAATGGTTTTAAGTATTTGGTCCTATATTTGATTTCTTATTAATCTTAGCAAAAGTGTGCTTTAAGACAAACTTTGTGTAGTTAAGAATCATAAAATATAAAATGAAAAGCTAATATAATAACATAGATTGACCAAAAGTATGAATATTTATTTAAGCAATATAATGAGCTATATATTGAAAATAGAGAAATGAAACCACTGGTTATTCAATGACTTTACAATAAAATGTTATTGTAATAAAAGGAATAACAAGCAATAAAAGCTTGTAAGGTTAATGATAATGTAATGAAAAAACTCACAAATATTATGATTACAATATACATAAAGGACTATATTTGTATGTTTAACCTTGAGCCTTAAATTTAACTATTCCTTACCTTATGAGCGTAACTTGTTGAAGTGTACAGTGTTTACGTTTATAAGGCCCAAGAATTTTATTTTCCTTTTTGATATGAGACTTCATTACCCCTACCTATTACTTCTGATACCATTAACTATAGAGCCATTACTTTCTCCCTCAAAGACAACTTATAAGGATGTGCAAATCTACATTTATAAGGCCCAGGAATATCTTTCTCCTTTCTGATATGGGACACTATCACATTAAGGTATGCAAAGTATGACCTATGTAGTTTATAGATAGCTTTAAAGGTAAGTTGCTATTATTCATAACAAAACTTGTGCCCAAAAATACAAGAAATGTATTTTTGAAATCTTAATGAATATTGTCAAAAATCATATTTATAAAGAAAATGAACTTTTGATATGAAAATAGTTTAAGCCTTCTAAATGGTTAATTAAAAAATTAATAAACTAAATTGTGTGCTTTTTTTTTTTTTTACAAATTTTTAACTTTCATATTTTTGCTTTAAGTTTCTTTATGATCTTCGATGCTTATAAGATTTAAATGATTATTTTGAAAAGTATGAAAAAGTTAAGAGTATTAATAATTTTTACCTTACAATTCAAATGAAATCTTAAGTCAAGTAAAAAGTATATTGCTATCATAAGGAAACTAAATAACAGGAAGAAATAATAAAACTTAATTTTTTATTCCTACAATTCATCAAATTGTACTTAATAAACTCAAGAATGTAATGCTTTTAAAATTGCTTAAAAAATTTTTCCGAGAAGGGATGTGGTTCATGACATCAAGTTAGAATTTGATGTCAAACCTTTTGCCATGGTTCCCAATTTCTAAATTTGTAAAACTAAAGAAGTATTTTCAAGATTTATTAGATTGAGAAGTCTTTTACAGTGTTATGGTTCTCTTTAGAAAAAATAAAAAATTTAATAATTTGATAAATATCAAGATAATTATAAAAAATAAAAAATTACAAAAATTATCATGTCTCATATTTTTTTAAATAAAAAACCACATATCTGAAAAAAAAAAATTTAAACAAGATATTTTAAGAATTTGGAGAGTATCCAGAAATTGGAATTAAGAACAAAGGGAAGGGCATGTAGGTCAAATCGTCAAGAAATTCATCTTTCGTATAATTCGATGCCGCAGGATCACTGTTTCTCCCTGTGCCCTGTGTACTCTGGTCTCTAGTCTCCCGTTTCTCGGGTGTCCCCCAGTTTCTTCGAGGCTGCTGATCTTCTTCCTCTGCAGGCTCTCAGAAGCCCTACCCCTAACAGCACAATCCGTATCCTCTTTCTTCTTAGCCTCACAGGTACTTATTTGATCTTCCTATTAAACCCTAGCAGCAAGCAGTTTTGACTCCCCATTCTATTTCGAAGATCTGAATCTTATATTCCGTTTCTTTCTGCTTGGCGTATTTTCTTGTGCTTGATTTGTTCTGATCTGTGTTTTTTCAGGTGTTCTTACAACATGGGAGAGACAAGGGACAACGACGCCTACGAAGAGGAGCTTCTCGACTACGAGGAAGAAGAAGAGAAAGCCCCCGACTCCATTGCAGCTAAAGTCAATGGCGAAGCCACCAAGAAGTGAGTTTTGTCTTTTTGAGTTCTGTTACTTTTTAAATTTTTTTTCCTTTCTTACAAAACACGTGGAATTTTGAGAAAATCGTACTCCACCTGCCCGAAAAGATAGAAAATTAGACAAAACTAAAGTAGGACAACCAGTTCTCATAGTTGTGGTGAATGGAGGATACTGGAAACCAACGCAAATCTCGCAAGTTCCACTCTATATTTCATCTGATTTATTTGATCCTTATGAAGATAATGGTTGCTATCCATTAGATGTGTACTTAATTGTTTGTTGGTCTTTGTTTGTTTGTTTGTCTTTTTTTTTTTTTTGTCCTTTGCTTTGATGTGTTACTTTGATTATAGCTTGATTATATCGTTTCTCAAGGCCTGTTTATACTGGTAAAACTGTAACTTCAGCTTGGTTTGTTCATGTAAATTGTGTACTTTTGGTGTGCAGGGGCTATGTTGGAATACACAGCTCCGGATTCAGGGACTTTCTCTTGAAGCCAGAGCTTCTTCGAGCTATAGTGGACTCAGGGTTTGAGCATCCCTCTGAAGGCAAATCATACTTTCTCTTTTTATCCTTTTTTTCTTTCTTGCAATGTAATTATAAACATGGATTTCATTATTGGATCTGTGTATTTTGTGGAGCAGAAAATTTTACTTTTTATAAGCATGACGAAAGACTACCTATGGCTTTTTGGTGGCACACTTGGCTTTGAAAGCTGTTTTTGGTGCTTAAAGGTCTTATGGGACCAAAATAAAACTTTAGGTTTCAATGGATTTCCTTGCAATCTTGTTAGGAATAGTACTTCTTTTTTTTTTCATTTGCTACCATATGTTTCCTATGTTGCAGAGCTTTAGATGTACTCTTCTTGTGTGTCTTGGTTCTTGGCCATGCCTTTCTTTCATTTTTTTTAATGTTACTTGGCTTCGTTTTTCCTGTATCTTTTAAATATGCAATACTTTTCAGGTAATATGCTTTTATTATACTCTTCATTTTGGACCAGTATTCTCGTTTGGTAAACCTTTCAATTAAAGGAACTGGGAGGTTATGTTTTACTTACCAAACATTCCTTCGGGACAATTTTGTTTGGTTCTTCATCAGTTCAACATGAGTGCATCCCTCAAGCCATCCTAGGCATGGATGTCATTTGTCAAGCCAAATCAGGGATGGGGAAGACTGCTGTTTTTGTTCTTTCTACTCTCCAGCAAATTGAGCCTACATCTGGTCAAGTTATTGCTCTTGTTTTGTGTCATACAAGGGAGTTGGCTTACCAGGTATTTGCAAATTCTGCAAGTTTGCTTGTTTGTTTTGAATTGAGAAAATGTTTTGTTTATCTCATGCTTTTTTGTTGCTCTTTATTGTGTAGATCTGTCATGAGTTTGAGAGGTTTAGTACTTATTTGCCAGACATCAAGGTTGCTGTCTTTTATGGTGGTGTCAATGTTAAAACTCACAAAGATCTGCTAAAGAATGAATGCCCGCATATTGTTGTTGGGACACCTGGAAGAATACTTGCTTTGACTAGAGAAAAAGACCTTTCTCTGAAAAATGTGAGGCATTTTATCCTTGATGAATGTGATAAGATGCTTGAATCACTTGGTAAGTACTTTTTCCAGCCTAGAGATTCTTAGATTCTTTCATTGTTTCACATTATTTTTTGAGTTGCCTAACATGAAATTTTCATTTTTCATGCAGATATGAGGAGAGATGTGCAAGAGATCTTCAAGATGACTCCTCATGATAAGCAAGTTATGATGTTTTCTGCCACCCTCAGCAAAGAAATCCGTCCAGTTTGCAAGAAGTTCATGCAAGATGTAATGTCCTATGGCCAGTTGTACTTGAATTTAGAAGTCTTATGTTTTTAATTTGCCAGATTTCTCCAAGAATCCTGTAGAAATATTTTAGAGTGCAATTGTCCATCACAAGTCAATTTAAGGAAAACCTAGTTTTATTGGGTGTGGGATTGCAAAGAAGTGGTGCCCCAAGTCCTTGGATGGCTTCAGAGTGGAGTGTGATGTATTTTCTGTTTTTTTTGTCTTTTTTTATTATTATTTACATCTCTATTGGGCTGTGGCTTGTGAGGGTTTGTAGTTCAGTACTTGTGATTGGGAGTGGAGGGAGAGATTTTTTTTTTTTTTGGCTTTTTTTTGTGGGGGGGGGTGCAGAAAGTGAAGGGGGACTGCTTTCTATGCTCTGCAGTTTCAGGTGCAGTGATGAGCTTGTGTTGAGCAATGGCAACACTTGCTTGCTGTGACTAGAAATTGTGTCTGCGAGGAGACATTTCAGCTGGACCAGAATGCAATTCAAGCGATGTGAATCAATCATTGATTTCCTTCTGGATTGCATTAGCTTGAGGAAGGCTCCTAATATGATTTACTATAACGTTTGTTCCTTTCAGCCAATGGAAATTTATGTTGATGATGAAGCAAAATTGACCCTACATGGTCTTGTACAGGTTTGTGTTTAGATGTGCGCTTTGTTTACCATATTGTTTTCTTGTCATGCACCTTAGCATATTTTCAAAATTGCAGCACTACATCAAATTGACTGAGCTGGAGAAGAACAGGAAGTTGAATGATCTTCTAGATGCTTTGGACTTCAATCAGGTTGTCATCTTTGTCAAAAGTGTTAACCGGGCAGCTGAGTTGAACAAGCTACTTGTGGAGTGCAATTTTCCCTCAATCTGCATTCATTCTGGCATGTCCCAGGAAGAAAGGTTTGTCCACTCCAACATGGAAAAAGCTGTCATCTGCATCAATAAATCCATTGTGTTTGCTCTTATGTTTCCCTTTTTGAGGATTGGCGGACTTCATATAGGTTGACTGAGATTTTTCCTCTTGTAATTTGGTGTCTTATTGTTAACTTTCTGTTTATTTGTGAAATGATTTCTTTGAACTACATGTTCAGCATCTGTTATTTAGATATGATATGCCTGGTGATTTAGGTTCCTTCATGCTCATTTTTGCACACTGCAAGTTTTTTTTTTTTTTATGGTTCTTCAAAAACTTTCTTTGAGTTGGAGGATATTTTATGATAGTTCAAGCTTGTGCCATTTTGCATGTTTATAGTAACCCAAAGAAAATGTCTTTTGTTGGTTGGCTATTAACTAAGAAAAATTAATTCTGCCAGGTTTAAAAACAATGTTTGCAGGCAGCTGTTAAAAGTTTTGATATGAAATTTATGTATCTGTAGGTTGATGCGCTACAAGGGCTTCAAAGAGGGGCATAAAAGGATTCTTGTGGCTACAGATTTGGTTGGTAGGGGTATTGATATTGAACGGGTCAACATTGTCATCAACTATGACATGCCAGACTCTGCTGACACTTACCTACATAGGGTAGCTTAATCTGCCTTCATTCAGCTTATTTAATTTTATCTTCCTTCTTTGACACTAGTTGAATCCTGGGCAGGTTGGTAGAGCTGGAAGGTTTGGTACAAAGGGACTTGCAATTACATTTGTGTCATCTGCTTCTGACTCTGATATTCTGAATCAGGTGTCAAAATTTTGTTCATTGATCTTTTACGGTTTTATTTATGCTACTTTCTTGCTGTTTTTGACAGTTCTAAGCTGGTTTATTGTAGGTTCAAGAGAGGTTTGAGGTTGATATAAAAGAGCTTCCTGAGCAGATTGACACATCCACATACAGTAAGTTATCTTGTGTTCAATTAGAGGGCTTGGCTTCTTTTTCATATAACATGTTCTTGCACAATATTTAAAAGTCCATAGAAATTCTCTTGCCCGACATAATTTCATTTTGTTGTTTTGGTATTTAGTCAAGGTTTTATCTCTGAAACAGAAGGGAACCTGAGAGTGCAGGTTAATTTGTGTTGGGAGATAAATTCCTGCATTTGAACCTACAGTTCAACTTGCTTCTCTCTCTCTCTCTCTCTGTTTTTTTTTTTTTTTCGTTTTCTTGGGTTTTTGTGCGATGGGGGTGGTTTTTTTTCTCAATTCTCTTTTTTTCTTTTTGTAAGTTATTACCACAGCATATGTAATGCTGATAATTCAAATATTTGAATCTGCAGTGCCATCGTAGTGAAGATTGGGTTGGTGGCTTCCAAGCTTTAAACATGCTTCCCGTTACGCACTTTTCAGGCCACTGTTTAATGGTGGTATATTGATGGCTTTGAGAGGGAGATGCTCTATCCGTTGGTTAAGAACCAAAAGAGTCATTGCAGCCTCCGAGTACTTGTTGTGGCGGTTTTTTTTATATGTTATCTCTTTAGACTTTGCTAGCGTCTTCATGTGGAACTAATTGCTATTGATTTGCGGACAAACAACATAGAATTGGTAGATATCGGTGACTAGTATATGTTGTCTTTAATGTGGCTTTCTCTCTTGTAGTGTGGTTTCTTTTCCTAAGTTGGCTTCATCAAACCTATGATGGGCGAGCTTATTGCTAAATTATTGTATGTTGGGGGTTTCTCTGATAAAAAATGCTTTAGTGTTTTGTGTCAAGGTCATGCAACTTTAAGAATTTCGGTGGCTATGCTGGCCATTGTTTAAGAATAATTTTGACGGAATTGGAGTCCTATTCACATTTGTTAACGCCGGTAATTACGCGTCCTGCTGGAATTAATTTTGCATGTTGGATTTCATCTGAATTTTGCCCAAACGTCTACCTACCATTTATTTAGGCTTTTGCTACTGCTGGGTGCCACAGTTGCTGCGTTCACTTTGTGTTGCAGTTGCACTGCTTCTGTTTTCCTAACCTTTTTATTATTTGGTGAGTGGTCTTTGTTGTGGCTGAAGAGGGGTTTTTGTGTGCGCGTGGGTGGAGTCACATCACATCGTGGGAATACCATTTTATTTTAAATTTGAATGGAATTTCCGTTTAGAGTAGAGATCCGGAATTTGCCCAATTTGCGAGCTGGGGACATTTGGGAGGGTATTGTGTATGGAGGAGGAACATGCGGTGACCTACGAGTCAATCGGTTACAAGTTTCGGCGCAAAATACGACTATGGCGTGTAATAAATATAATAATGAACGGCGTACAATTATTGTCTTGGTAAATATATATATATATAAAGAGTTTTTTTTTTTTTTTTTGGGTGCATAAACATAAAGATTAGGATGGCGTTACCTCAAGAATTGAGTCTTAACTTTGGAATTTAAAATCAATGGTAGGTGGTTTCGGCACACAATATAACAGATCATATGCTACCCCTACCGTACCATCAAGACGACAGAAACTCGCTTGGTTCTAATATGGTAGATCGGGATGTCTTGTGGACCAAAAAATTTATATATATATAAAACAATTTCCTCTAAGAGCAGCATATCATTATAGCATTTGTCTAGAAGATTCAATGGTTGAATTGCTGGCGGAGAAACGAGAGACTTATGGAGTGTGAGAGAAAACTATGGTACGTTGTTTATTTTAATTTTTTTGGTTGGTCAAGGGTTCTCCAACGTACAAATTAAAAGGGAGGGTGTATACACAAAAGGAAGCACTTCCCCTCATTTAATGAAACCCCCAATCAAAATTTTTATCATGTAACCTTTTACAATCATGACGAGAGGCTCTCTGAAATTTAAATAGGATGTAAGCAAACCATATTGTGATTTCTATGATTTGCAGTGCAGTGGTCGAATGTATCCTTTCATTTATTTATTTATTTATTTTTCTTTCCACATAGGCTGATGATTTTTCTATTTTCTATTTTTTATTTTTATTTTTAATTTAATGTGTATTCAGTTGAAGAGGCTGGTTGAAAAAATGTTTTTAAGGAGGAGAAATCAACGTTGAATGTTTCACTTGGAAGTTAGGCGTGAAGACAAGAATATTTATGAAGGCGGGGGGGGGGGGGGGGGGGGGGGGGGGGGGGGGGGTTCCTCTCTCATCTATCCCTTCAACTTTCACTAATATCTGCCTTAACATGCATGGCTGAGATGGGAATCCATGGTGGGGTCGGGCGCAGGGAGGTTGGTTATTGACCATGACAAGCAGTTCCATTGAACCAGAGACCAAGAGACTTGTGGAGATTGGACGCAAACTTCAAGCGCATAATACCACCAGTTGGGCAGTTTAGAAAGATATCCTTTTAGGGGTGATGTGTTGGAGGTTTAAGACCTCCTTTTTCAGATACGGTCATGGCTTGATGGTTTAACAAGCTTGAAAGTAAGTGCTCCGCTCCTTTATCTTGAACTCTGGCTTAATACAAAGTCTTAAATGCCTTGAGGGCATCCTATGTCTTCCTCATTTTACCATAAATGAGTTCTTTAAAAGCCAAGATCCTATACGAATCTATGCACATCAAGTTCATTACCTGCGCTCGGGAATTACAACAGCTTTTCCATGAATTTATGTGAGATAGCAAATGGAAATTTGGACAAGTAAGATATTATCTCACTTCTCAACCTGCAAGCCTTGCATTAATCTCGTCTCTGGGTAAGAGAAAGAGGAACAGACCACAATGGTAATGGCATTATGACGTGTTTGCCCAAAGCATATAATTTGACTGGTATGTTTTGTCGAGTGGAAGATCAATTTAATTAATTCATTCAAAAAGTGAGGTTAAATTTAGTGCGGGAAGAAGGCGAGATGAAATTGGTGTCAAGCTTTCAGTTTTGATGCCGTGATTGAGAGAGCATGGACATAATGAGAGCCAAAGCAAAGTCCATCAAAGGTAACCCTGCGACGTTTGACAGGGTTGCAATAAAATGTATGCAAATGAACGTAATTGTGTGTCAATAACGTGTCGATTCAAAGCGCTCCCAAGATTTTGATACTTCAAGCGTCATTACCACTGTTAATCGGATTGGGGATATATTTGTGTCATTTCCCCAAGTTTATACGCCGACATAAGTGTAAGAGGGGGCCGCTGAAGATGAGACGTAATGGCCATTTGAGTGGGTTATCCTTCCCTTCGACAAATATATATATGGGGGCAACCTCCCTAACTCTTAATTTGGCGTACAAAAAAAAAAAAAAAAAAAAAAACAAAAAAAGGGAAAGCAATAATTCTAGTATTATTTCCAAACCCTTACAATTACTGCTTAGCTTGCCCCTCCGTGCGTTATGGCACTCTTTGACGTCTAGCCACCCCAGAATCGCAAAAGAACAGAAAGGTAGAGAGAAGAATCTGCTTGACAGCAAAATACAGTAATTGCCCCTCCCCTGCCCTCGCGCTCTTCTGGTATTTAAAGCAACCGACCACCTCCATTTCTGCCTCTCATCCCATGATTCATTCTTACCCTTTTCACTCACTCACACATATCGTCACTCACGCACACGCGCACACACGCGCACACACACTCTCACACACACACTCACACACACACACACACACTCACACTCACACTCACACTCACACTCACACTCTCTCAGATGCGATTCTATGGCCTCGTGCGGTACTGACATTAGCTTAGCGCAACTTCACATCTACCATGGCACAGATCGACAGGTATTCTCTCAATTGGTTATCACTCTGATGCGAGACCCAGCAGAATCTCTGCTACTCATGGCACTATGGCTATGGCTGGAAGAGATGGGTTACCCAAACATCATTGCGAAGATGGCCTCCAACCTCCTGGATCCTCTGGTGAACGCCTTAGCTGATGAAGCCGCTTTATCATTGAAATGTTTGGAATCCAACACCCTTCCCAATGAGTTACCAAAAGGTGGCATGCCCTTGACAGCCAAGGTCATGGGAAAGGACATTAGTTTCATGTTTTTCCTCCGGAACAAGTTCACTGCAATTAGCGGCATCAAGAGCTTTCTGAACACCGTTTGCTCTCGCATCTTTACTGATATTTTGCAGCGTGTTTTGGGCACGTCGCCTCCCTTAGCAGTTGCCAATCAACAGCTGGAGCCTCTCATTGTTCCAGGCTTTCCACACCCGCTGTTTGGGGACGTCACCATAATGCCCAAGGCCGTGGGCCACGATGAGTTCCCCAAAGGCGGGCTGTGGGGTTGGGAGCCCTATAACAACATCACAGAGGACGACAGGACCATGTTTCTCACCTTTTCCCGGGGTTTCCCGGTGCTCAAAGAAGAGGTGACCAACCTTTTTACGGAGAATTTTGGCGACTGTGTTGTCCGTGTCCAAATGCAGGACAACGTTGCTACCAGCGAGCAACCTTTGTTTGCAAAGATCGTTTTGCGCTCCATAACAACCATTGATCGCGTCTTGAATGGCCAACGCATAGCCAAATTCCGGTTCAATGGCAAGCACATTTGGGCTCGAAAATACGAGCGAGGGGATTTTGTTAAACAATAATAATAATAATAATAATAATAATAATAATAATAATAATAATAAGAAAAAGAAAGAAAGAAAGAAGAACATCATAGACGGGGGTGTGAAATCCGAAAAGCATAGCTACTAGTCTCTTTGAATTGCGATACATAAATATGTCCCTTTGCCTGTTTTTCCTCCTCGTTCATCATTACTGGTTCTTCAAAAATGTCCGATTGTCTGATGTAATTTTGGGGTTCCCAGGCTCTTTTTTAATTTATGCTCCCTTTATTATATACTAAATAAAAGCAAAAATTTAATCTTCTACTTAAGGGGTATCATATAATTAAGAATTAGAAGGTTTGCTTTCTCACTTGTAACCGAAAGATGAATTCAGCAAATTTAACACTTTCTTTTTAGAACATATTTGTTACACTTGTCAACTTATTAGAGAAAAAATGATTTTTCATTACTTTGTTTTTGACGAAGTCAGCATGAAAAAAAAAAAAAAAAAAAAAAAAAAAAAGAAAAAGAGAGAAAAGACAAGCAGTAACTGCACCAAAAGAGTTAATTCTAATCTATCTATCTATCTATCTATCTATATATATATACAGTTGTTCAAAAAGTAAACTAACTATTTCTTGCTTTTCTTCTTCTTCTTACTGATTTTCAGGATTCTTCTATCTAATTGAATCAGTTTTGTTTTGTACTTGCCCAAAAATTAAAGAATTATAAAAGGAGGAGTTTTAACCTTTTTTAGTTTATCAAAAAAAAAAAAAAAAAAACTTAATACTAGTTACTACCACATAGTATGAAATAACTCTGTTCAATTTTTTTCAGCCTTCTGTCTTTGACCTGTCTTAAGTTCAAAATTTAAAATTTGGAAATTCAAGTTCTTCATGTCATTAATTAACTACCGAACAAAGTAGATATTCATGTGAGGGCTTCGGTACGTTAAATGACATATTGATTTTGCAATAAGATAATTTTCTGTGACTTTGCATAGTTAAGTAAATTCTGTCTCGCTTTTTATGTAATGCACACATAAAGTAACTCCTACCAATAACAACAAAACTAATACTTCTTCTTCTTCTTCTTCTTCTTCTTTGTTTTATTTTAGTTCATTTTATTTATTTATTTATTTTTGGTGGTGGTAAAGATGGAGGCTTAAAGCCTAAAACGAAGAAACAACGTTACAGAGAGCTATCTAGGCCAACAAATCCCTACAAGGTCCTGTTTAAGTAGTGGCAATAACCCCCCTTTAGAGGTTTCGCAAGAATATGAAAGCCTTCGAGAGAGTGGGAAGGCTTGGTTTGCCAACCAGTCAGCAACTTTGCTCCTTTCACCATAGACATGGTTTACCTTCGGCCTCTAGAGTTTTTATCTCAAGAGAGCCTAACAATTCTCTAGTAGGATGGGCAGTGGATGTGTGGGCGGAAACCCCCTTTGCAAGCACCGCACAGCCACTGCAGAATCCACTTGTGAGCATATTTTACGACAGTCGTACTCCCAAGCAAGCTGTAACCCTCCCTTAAAGATAACCCCTAAGCTCAGCAGCAAGAGATGTATAGATCACCGGATATTATGCGCAAATCCAATGACCCATCTTCCTTGTAAATCACGAAACACTCTTTCAACACTGCTAGCCCAGGATTGACCCTTAAAGCTCCGTCGGTGTATCCAATCTTCCACTCGGGGGAACCAATCCATCGGGTGTTGTACTGAAGATGCCAATAGTAGTAGTGTGTCATGGATAGCCAGACCATCATTGCACTCTTCAGTCATCCCTGCTCAATAACAATGAGCCATACGCAAGATAAACTCCCAGGAATAATATGTTGTCCTTTTTCCGATCGTTGCATACTCTGCTCTCTACTTCCATGCCCACGAACAAGTGGTGGCAAGGATGATGGGCTATTCATTAGGGTCTCCATAACCACTATTAGAAACCGGCCACTCACCCGGTGAACAAAAACAAAACCAACAACCAAACTTTCAATGTCGGTGCCACTAGCGAACCCTGCAAATTCGCTACAGGCTTACAATCCTTCAATAAGTGTATTATTTGTCTCATCCCACATTCCGAAAAGTGGACAAATAGGTTATTTAGCAAAACCTCACTGCCGCCTTACCTAGTCAGTCTTCAGTCTTCCCCACATCACATGCCAAATAAAACATCTAATTCTCTTAGGAGCTCTTACCTTCCACAAACCATTCAACTTTGGATCCCTTGCAGGCCTAGACTCAGCAGGTATCAGTGATTTATAAGCCACATTCACAGAAAATTCCCTATTTGAAGAGCCCTCAAAATGATCTTGTCGTGGTTATTAATCTCCCTTCTAAGAACTGTAGCTAACAAAAGCCTCCTTGCTCGTAAAGGAAGCATGGTGTCTAGCCGAGACCAATCCCATCCCACACCACTAATCGAATAATCACTCAAATACTCTTGGTTATCCAAAGGGCGTAAAGAATGCCTCTCCATGGCCATGGATCCGACCAGTGATCTTTCCAAAAACTCACCTTGTTGCCATTGCCCACACGCCCTCTACAATCACCTTCTATTATATTATTGGTTCGAACCATCCCCATCCAAGCTGCCAATGACCCATGCCTATACTGAATATTAGCTTCACCCCTCCTACAACATTTTCCTTTCAGAATTCTTGCCCATAGGCTTTCTAGTTCGGTATGGAATTACCAACCAAGCTTAGACAACAAAGCATCATTAGCCATTTTAGCCTCTCAAACTCCTAACCTTCCCTATTCTTTGGGATGACACACAGCCTTCCAGCACCCCAAATGCACCCATGTGCTCTATTCAAAATTCGTTCACAAAAATTTCTGATTGTACTTTTCTAGGCGGGGACAAAAAGATGCTGAAAGATGCACCGTTTGCGTGGCATAAACAAGGATTTCCATGATTATAGATTTGATCAATGTAAGGCGACCAAAATAGGAAAGTTGTTGAGCTTTCCACCCTGCAAATCTGTGTTTACTGTCTAAAATAACTTTATACATCGAAGTCGATAACCTTTCATTAATAATAGGCATACCTAAACAACGACCCACATCATTTGTCAATTAAATACCTATATATGACCTCAAAGTTCTTGCCAATCATGACTCTATGTTTTGAGGCACTAGGAGTCTCGACTTTCGAACGCTAATCCTTTGCCTTGCCTAGCACAGAAGCCCTCTAGACAACTCTTCACAACCTGTACTTATTCTGAATTTGCTTCCACAAATAACTCAACATCATCATCTGTGAAAAATCAGTGCAATAATCTCGGACCCTGCCTAGAGAGGAAAATAAGTTTCCAATAAACAAGCCACTGCTTCTTTATTTGCTGAGATTTTTGAAATTATAATCATGTGTGATATTTTTTATATTTTGACGTCCTTAATGTTTGATTGATGTTAATATATTTAAATTATTTTTCTATATTTTTAATTGATTGATTGAATAAAATGTTGAGCTATATATGTATATAATCCTTTTGATTCATGCTATTTCAAGAAATATCTTTGAGAGGAATTGATTGATTGATTCATGCTATTGCAAAGATCTTACATTTATGTCAAATCTCTATTTTAAGAAAGGAATTGAATGAGATCTTAAAAGACCTCAAAAAAAGATGAAAAGATTCAAGGTGATTCTAAGTTAGCAAAAATTTGAGAACGACCAATTTATATCGTTGACTATATAAGATAAAGTAAAGAGAAGAAAAGCTAAAAAGAAATGAAAAATTTGGATTGCTTGACCAATTAGTGCTTGTGATTGACTAAACACCGAAAAGAGTTAAATTATTTAGTGCAAAAAGAAATAAAAATTTCAGTCTAGTCTAATTGTTCAAATTGTGATTGTTGTCAATTAAGGTAGCTAAAAGATATGAAACTAAAAAGTTGAAAATGTCACAAAAAATTAAGGTCGATTGACTTGACCATATTTGTAGTAGACTAATAGGACCGAAGAGCTAGAAGTGCAATAAGCAAAAATAGTTACAAAGATTTTGGGTCAGTTGATTGATGCTAGAGAAAAGAAATGTTTTATTTTGAAAACTGATTCTCTTTATGGAAAGAAATTAATGTCCATTGGTTAGTTTTTGCCTTTTGTCTATAAGATAGTTTAAAAATCTCTTTTGTAGATGACATTGAGAAATTTTATAAAGTTTAGTGCAATATCAAAGAGAAAAACAAGAGAGAAAAAAAAAATAAAGAGTAAAGACATTAATTTCTTTCCATAAAGATTAAAAATACTTTAGTGAAAAGTGTTAAAGGTAGGCCTTTAAGTATTATAAGTAACCATTCGTTCTTATTAATACTATAAAAGTTTTGTTGTGATTAAGGTTAAGGTGATTAAATATAAAAAGTTGTCTTTACTTTACAAAAGAAGAAGTAATAATGTAATGAACTCTTAAGAAAAGAACTTTTGGGAGTAGTCATAGGCTCTTGATTTAAACTAAATTACTATAAATCATTAGGTAGGGCTTGGAAGAAGAAAAAGAGTGTGCTGCAAAATATAAGAGAGGGCTCGGCAAAGGAAGGAAATGTAAGTGTTGCAGAACACCAAAAGAGTGTGAGTGTTGCATACCATAAGAAAGGGCACGATAAAGGAAGGAGTGTGTTGCAAAAACATAATAGAGAAACATATTGCAATGGTAGAGAGCAGCCACCAAAAAGAAAAGGTAAGGGCATGATAGTGAACAGAAAAGAGGAAAAGACAGAGAGTATAGTAAGTAGTTGCAGAGGAGAGAAACACTACAGGTAAAAAAAAATTGTAGAAAGAGAGTAGAGTTATCATGGGAGGAATTATAGAAATAGAGTAGAGTTATCATGAGAGGAACTGCAAAAATAAAGCAAAGCTATCAAGAGAGAAACTGCAGAAATAAAGCAAAACTGTCAAGAGAGAAATAGCAGAGAGCATAGCTAGAAAAGGTATGAGTTGTAGAAATAGAGCATAGTAAAAAATAATAGGCAGCAGCACAACACAAAATAATAGGAAGTGGCCCAACATAAAAGAAGAGTAGTAATAGCAGAAAGGAAGAAAAAGCGAAGAGAATTTGCAACAGACAAAATCTGTAGTAGAGAGAACTTGCAGTGGAGAGAACTTGCAATGGAGATAACTTGTAGCAAAGAGAAATTATAGAGAGAACTTGTAATAGAGATAACTTGCAGTAGAAAGAACCTACAATGAAGAGAACTTATAGAGGAGAGAACCTACAGAAGAAAGAACCTGGAAAGGAGAGACAATAGCAGTTGTAGAAAATGAAAGAGAAATCTAGCAATAGAAGAGAAAGAAAGAGTACATGGCAGAAAGAGGTAGTAGCTGTAGAAAAAAGAAGGCAGTAGTGGCAGTAATAAGGAGATAGTAGCAGTAGTAGAAGAGAAAGAGAGAGTGCACGATAAAAAGAGGTAGTAATTGTAAAAAGAAAGAGGTAGCAGTGGCAGTAAGAAGGAGATAGCAGTAGTAGTAGAAGAGAAAGAGAGAGTGTACAACAAAAAGAGATAGTAGTTATAAAAAGAATGAGGTAGCAATAGTAGCAAGAAGGAGACAACAATAACAATAAAAGAGAAAAAGCAAGTGTATGGTAGAAGGAGGCAGTAGTTGTAGAAAAGAAGGAGGCAACAGCGACAGAAAGAAGGAGAGAACTTACGGAGGAGAGATAGTAGTAGCGGCAGAAAGAAAAGGAGAGAACCTGCAGTGGAGGAAACTTGCAGAGGAGAAAACTTGTAGAGGAGAGACAATAACAATGACAAAAAGAAAAAGAGAGAACTTGCAAAGGAGTGACCGAGAAAACTTAAGGAGAGAAATTGGCAGTGAGGAAGGAGAACATTTATTTTTTGTAACAGCAACTTGTGCACATTGAGTGATCTTTCTTAGGAAAGTTTTTTGTCATAAACTTTTTATGTACTTCTTGAAAAAAAGTGGGAGACTGAAGTTCTTGACTTCTTCCTAGGATCTACTAGTTTGTGATATTGAGAGAGGGGTGAATTAGTATCACCACAATTTGCAATTTGCAGGTAAGTCAACAACTTCAACCTCTTTTTAAAAGTGAACTCTTTCTTAGACTCGACTAAGGTAGATTTATTGCTACTTACTAATTACAATAGTCCCCAAAGTCACCTTTCAGATACCTTGCCTAATAGACAATTCAAATGTTTTTGTTTAGGTTTTTGTTATGTTATGAGTTGGCTGATACTTTATCTGCGTTCACAACTCAATTCAAAATATAAAACGTAAAGCAAATTAAGGACACATAAGATTTATGTGGTTTTGTTAATGTGACGTACATCCATGGTGGTAGGGACTCTTTTTTACCGAGACTATCCACTATACTTAAGAATTCCAATTATAATGGATGTCTTAATCCTATGCTCTTTTCACTATTGCAATTACTAAGCAAGTACAATACAAAGAATGTCACTTACTGTATCTACCATTCTTCTAACTTGTCTTGCCTTTGTTGAATTGAAAAGGATGCTTCACTGCCGCTTAGAAGTTCACCATAACAATCTCTAACTTTTTTTGAAGAAATATGGAAATACGTTGAGTTCTTTCAATGCTTCGCCAAATTCCTTCTTTAGGTTGTCTTACATAGCTCTTGCTTTCACTGTCTCATGGTCTCATTCGTTTCCTGGTTCCACGATCTTATTATTTCACGACCTCCCCTCACGTTTTTGGTCTGTCATGCTATTGCACGTTCTGGTCTCACGCCGTTTCTTGATGTACACCCATGCTTCTGTTGTGCTCCCATCATAGCTTTGCTGATCTCGCATTTCAGCTTTGCTAGTCTCCCGTTTTAGCTTCACTAGTCTCTTGTTTCAGCTTTGCTTTCAAGTCACTAGTTTCTGGTCTCCCTTTTTTGGTCACTCGTTACTGGTCTCACGACCTAGTCACCTATTGGTCACTCGTTACTGGTCTCACGACCTAGTCACCTGTTTCTGGTTTTCTTCTCTTCATGGGTGATGCGTTTCTGGTTTTTGCTCTTACCTCACGTTTCTAGTTTTCTTCCTCTTCATTGGTCTCACACCTCATGCCTCACCTATCCATTTTTAGTTTTCTTCCGGTTGGTGGCCTCACGCCTCACCTGTCCATTTCTGTTTTTCTTTTTTTCGTTTCACACCTCCGAGCAACTTGGTTTGCTCTCTCGGTGGTCTCCTCTTTCACGGTTTCTCCTCTCTTCCCATATGTTTTGCTGCACTCCTCTGTCACAATTTTGCTGCACTTTGCACTCTTCTGTCACGGTTTTGTTGCACTACTCTGTTATGGTTTTGCTACACTCCTCCATCACGATTTTGCTCTTCCGGTGGTGGGTTTCTCTTTCTTACGGTGGTGGGTGCCTCCTTTTCTGGTTTATATCCATTTAGCTCTCCGGGTGACTACTTTCTCACGTTTTTCTGGTTTGTGCGTTTAGCTCTCCCGTGTTGTCTCCTTACTATCCACTGGTGTGCCGGTGGTGACCCATTCCTCACGGGTTCCTCTCTCTTGCTGTCACACGGTTTTCTCCTTGCTATGTCAAATTTTTCTCTTTTGCAACCCCTGTTCTGCCATGGCCATCTCAAAGTTTTGTGTTTTCATTGTCACTTTGATTTTCTTTATTTTTTTTGTTGATGGTATCTCTCTCTTCGTCCACCCCTCTTCGGCCGTTCTTGGGTTTTCTCTCCTTCGCCATCCACACCTTTGTTCTGGCCGTATACCTCTTTTCTCTCTCTTTCGATGGTTGTGTTTTCTCTCTCTTCCAACAACTGTGTTTTCTCTCTCTTGTATTTTGGCTGACCCACTTTGGCTTTGTCTTCCAAGGCCTTTAAATACTCTCTTCCATAAAACCTTAATAGGGCTTATGTGGCAGATTTACGTTCTTACCCTTATGCAGTGAATTTACTTTCTTGCCCTTCTACGTGGCTTTACTTTCTTGCATACTTAAACCTAGTTGACAACAATTACAAACCATACAAGGCTGTGGGAACAATAATCTCTCGCTTTGTAATTGTTGGCAACACTCATAACAAAAGCCAATTTCAACTCCCCCTAAATGTGCACTCCCTTTTTCTTAACAACTCCCCCTACACTGTTGCTTCTCTCTCCCTTTGCCAACCAATTACAAATCTAAAAATCTCACAAAGTAGAGATGGAAGATTCACATGATTTTCAGGCATAAGGAGGCATTCGCACAGATAGACTCATTCTATGCTTTTCAAACAACTCTATGGATAGAAATTTAGTTAGATCTTGTGTAGCCTTTTCAACAGATTTAGGTTCAAATTGTGAGAGTAAAGTAGTAGCTCCTACAATTCTTCTTCTTGTTGTAACTCTTACTGATAGGTCACCTATGATCTAATTTTCTTGATGAGCACTGGTCTACGTTTTCTTTGGCTTTCTTTCTTGTATAGTTTTAGTTACAAGAGGATCTCTTTCTTCATCTTCATACTTACTCTTCTCTGAGTCTGAACTTACTTCTTGTTCATTTTCTTTAAGTTGGTTTGATTCTTCATCTACATTGAAGTCATCTTCTTCATTATCCTCATCTTCTCCATTCTACATTGTTTTACAATTCTCATCTATTCTCACATCATTGGACGTGATCATTTTTCCTAGCTTATGCATGAAAACTCTGTAACCTTTTGTCTTTGCTGAGTATCCCACAAAGATGCCTTCATTAGACCTAGCATTGAATTTTCCCAAGTTTTACTCCTTGTTCTTCACAAAACATGGGCTGCCAAAGATTTTGAGATACTTGGCTATTGTCTTCTTCCCACTCCATAGCTCATATGGAGTCTTATCAGTATTAGACCTTAGTAAGACTTTATTCAGTAGATGTACAGCTGTAAATGTTGCTTTTATCCAAAATCTTATGCGAAGTTTGGTTCCAGCAGTAGGATTCTTGCCATTTCAACCACAGCTCTATTTTTCCTCTTTACCACCCTGTTTTGTTGAGGTGTTCTTATTACTGCCATCTGATGATGAATACCATGCTTCTTAAGGTAATCTTCAAAAGCTTTATTTGTAAATTTAGTGCCTTGATTTGACCTCAATACTTTGATCTTCCTTTCATTCTCATTTTCAGCCAATCTTCTGTATCTCTTGAAGCAATTCAGAACTTCTGACTTATGTTTGAGGTGCATGATGCAAGTCTTTCTCAAATAACCATCAACAAACAAGATGAAGTACCTATCACCATTCAACCCTTTTGTCCTCATTAATGCATATAAATCGATATGCACAATGTCAAGCATTGCTTCAGAATTGAACTCTTTGGTCTTATACTGCTTTTTGGCAAGTTTTCCTTTAGAGCATGCTGAGCAAACGTACTTTCTCTCTCTCTCTCTCTCTCCTGAGGTCGAGAATGTCTCTGATTACATGAGTAGTGGTCAGCTTCCTCATGTTCTTTTGTGATAAGTGTCCCAACCTCTTATGCTAGAGTTGATTTTCTTCTTCTTTGGTGAGTAAACAGCTGTTTGTCTTGTCCTTATAAATCGTATATAAATTTCTAACTATTTCCTTCCCGGCTGCAGCAATATTGCCTTCTTTACTCTTTACTTGGCAACCTATTTTTGTGAATATCACTTTATGGTCTTCATTGCATAGTTGGCTGACAGATGCTAGATTATATCTAAGTCCTTCAACGTGCAGAACATCTTTAAGCTTTCCTTTTCTAATATTTATTGACCCCTGACCACTGATGTTGAGTAAATCATCATTGCCAAACTTGACTTTACTTACTCTTGACTTGTTTAACTTTGACAATTTACTCTTGTCTCGTTATGTGTGAAGTGCATTCATTGTTAAGGATCCATTGCTTATCCTTGTAGTCATCTTTGAGAGTAATTTCAGCTATATTAGCCACCTCTCTTTTAACTTTATATTCCTTCTTTTGAACTAGCTGGAGCATAGCATTATCCTTTTTCTCAGTTTTGACTGCACCATTTGTTTTCATTGTGCCATTGAGTGTCTTCTCTTGCTCAGGGAGAAGTGTCATGCATCTCTCGGACAGACAACTCCTACTTTCACTGTCTCATGGTCTCACTCGTCTCCTGGTTCCACGGTCTTATTGTTTTATAACCTGCCCTCACGCTTCTGGTTTGTCATGCCATCGAACGTTCTGGTCTCACACCGTCTCCTGATGTACACCTATGCTTCTGCTATGCTCCTATCACAGCTTTGGTGGTCTCATATTTTAGCTTTACTGGTCTTCTATTTTAGCTTCACTGGTCTCCCGTTTTAGCTTTGCTGGTCTCGTGTTTCAGGTCTCCAATTTCTGGTCTTGTGTTTCAGGTCTCCAATTTCTGGTCTCTCTTTTCTGGTCACTTATTACTGGTCTCACAGCCTGGTCACCCGTTTTTGGTTTCCTTCTCTTTAGGGGTGATGCATTTCTGGTTTTTGCTCTCACCTCACGTTTTTGGTTTTCTTCCTCTTCGCTGGTCTCCTGCCTCACGCCTCACTTGTCTATTTTTTGGTTTTCTTCTAGCTGGTGGTCTCATGCCTTATGCCTCACTTGCTCGTTTCTAGTTTTCTTTTGTCCGTTTCATACCTCTAGGCAGCTTGGTTTTCTCTCTCAGTCTCTTTCACAGTTTCTCCTCTCTTCCTTTATGTTTTGCTGCACTCCTCCATCATGGTTTTGCTGCACTTTTCCATTACGATTTTGCTCTTTTGGTGGTGGGTGCCTCCTTTTCTGGTTTGTATCCATTTAGCTCTCCTGGTGATTGCTTTCTCATGTTTTATTTCTTGGTTTGTGCATTTAGCTCTTCTGGTGATGCTTTCTTACATTTTTTTTTTGGTTTATGCATTTAGCTCTCCTGTGTTATCTCCTTACTATCCATAGGTGTGCCGTTCCTTACGGGTTTCTCTCTGTTGCCGTCACACGGTTTTCTCCTTGCCATGTCAGATTTTTCTCTTTTGCAACCCCTATTTTGCCATGACTGTCTCGGATTATTTTCTATGTTATTGCCAATGGTATATATTTTTTTGTCCATTTTTTTTCTCAGCCTTTCTTATGTTTCCGCTATCACTTTGATTTTCTCTATTTTTCTGCTGACGGTCTCTCTCTCTTCATTCACCCCTCTTCGACCGTTCTTGGGTTTTCTTTCCTTCGCCGTCCACACCTCTATTCTGTCTGTATACCTCTTTTCTCTCTCTTCCGATGGTTGTGTTTTCTCTCTCTTCCAACGGTTGTGTTTTCTCTCTCTTGTGTTTTGGTCGACCTACTTCAGCTTTGTCTTCCAAGGCCTTTAAATACTCTCTTCTATGAAACCCTAATAGGGCTTACATGGTAGATTTATGTTCTTGCCCTTATGCGATAGATTTACTTTCTTGCCTTTCCATATAGATTTACTTTTTTACACACTTAAACCTAGTGGACAACAATTACAATCCATACAAGGCTATGGAAACAACAGAGAACCTTGGAGTGATCGGGAGATCATTGTAAATGGTTGAGGAGTGATCTTTTCACAACATCAGTTGTATCCTTTGATAATAAGAGTGAATTATGTTATCTAAGAGTGATCTTATCACACTGTAGACGTAATTCACACATTGTAGGTGAACCATGTAAAAATTCTATATGTTCTTGGGTGCTTGTACTTGTTTGATATTCATATAGTTGTTCTTATATAAAGAAGTAAGATAAAATTGGATCATCGACTTTAATAGGTCATAGAGGTTTAATCAAGATAGATTTGTAAAAAGTAAGCATCTCACACTGATTCATCCCCCCCTCTTTTCAATGTGAGACCTAAAAAGGTTCTCATCAGAATCTTTAATCTTTGAAATTTTAAATAAAAATAGGATAAGATGGTATTCCAAGTCATTGACCCTTTTCTTGATGCCACCATAATTAATCATTTTAAACTCAAATGTTTCATATTATGTTTTGATGATCACAAAACGTTAAGGGTTGCTAATGTGTTCATTTAAATGTGATTACTGGATAGATTAAATTGTACAAACAAACAACTATTAAAGGAAGTAAAGTTAGCATTAAAAAAGAATTAGGCTAAACAACTTTTAGATTGTGCGCTTAACTAGAAAGGAATTAATGATAAGCCATTCATATTTGAAAAGCTAGACATTTCTAGTTTCTAATGCAATTAGCTATGCATTATTAAAGATGTATAGAGGAAGATATGATTGAAATAATAAAATGTGCCAAATTGTCAAGATTGGTTATATGGTTTAACTTTTTAAAAGATATTGTGTTAATTGGAGCTAAATTAAATGGTAAGTAGTATATGGTTGGATAAAACTTTTAGTCTAGTTTCTAATGCAAAATGCATCATATGATTTAAGATTTTAAAAAGAGAGTTATGTTGATTTATTAAAAGGAGTAAATTCTCTAAAGTTGAAAAGAAAGGAAAGATTTGAATGAGTTTATGATAAAAAAGGAAAAGAGTTTGAATTTGAATAAGACTATGAGAAATAAAAAATAAATTGAATAAGATCGAGAAAGAAAGAAATATTATTTGAAACAAATTAAAACTGATCATATAAAGAAAAGAAAGAAATCAAGTAATTATTATGATTAATAAAGTAGATGAATTAAAGAAACTAGAAAAAAGTAGTTTTGGTAGAAATTTTGGAGCAGTTGACTAGAATAATTATTATCATTACCTAAATAAGTAGAGGAGTATTTGTTTCAAAAAGCTATTTTTAGACCTAGGGTTTAGATCGGTTCACTAGATTTGTCGTTATAATCAATTGATGTGATAAAAGCAATGAATTATAAGAAACTCTATTTTGGATGAGAGTTTGGATCAATTGACTAAATCTACCCTAAAGTCAACTAATACTTAGAGATAAAGTTTCTAGATTTGGTATTATCATCTTTCAATATCCAACTTAAATGTTACAAATTAGATGTAAAATGAAAGAAAATAGAATTTTAGCTTTTTTGTCTTCCCAATAATATTTTAGTTCTTCATCAACATATTTCATTAGTTACAAGTCATTCATAGGTGGAAAACAATTTTAAGAAAATATTTCCAACTTAAAGGCCTACCACTTTATGCTTCAGCAAAAATTACTATAAGTAACAACTTTTGATCACTTTCTTAACCAATATATCTTATTAAGAATATTAAAATTCATGTGTCAGATGCAATAAATGAAAATAATGCATCATGCTACATAAGAATACAACCAAATTATGCAACATATTGATATCTATAAAATATGCAACCAAATAACTATTTGAATTCAACATCATACATATTTAAAAACTCACTTTGCTTTAGGAATAAGTTGTCTAGTTTCCTTGTGCATGCAAATTTTATAAGTTGTGGCCTTTGTACATTATCAAACTTTGTCTATTAGCTTTAAAAACAAATTAGGGATCTAAAAGGAGAAAGAGGTATTATATTTTTTAAAATAGCAAGTTAACTATTCTTTAAGATCTCAACAATAGTAATTAATGATGACCGTTTTAGGTCTTACAATAAAAGGAGGGTGAATCAATGTGAGATATGCATTTTTTACCAATCAATCCAGATTTAACCTTTGTAACTTGTTAGAGCTAATGATCCAATTTTTATTTTTCTCCTTTATGTGAGTGTGACCATACGACTAAAAAATAATGCACAAGTACCCAATAACACATGATAATGTTTACGTGGTTCACCCACAATGTATGAGCTACATCTACGGTGTGATAAGATCCTTTTTAAATCACACAATCTACTCTTGCTATCAAGAGATACAATAATGTTGTGGAAGGATCACTCCTTCACCATTTATGGAAGGGTTACTCTTTAACCACTTAGAACGATTTCTCGATCAAAGAGCTGATCTCTTGATCATTTTAAGGGTATCCCACCCTATTTTTTAACAAATTTATCAAGAGTTTATGGTAAAATGTTTCTTGGAGAACGATCACTCAATGTGTATAAACTGCTAGAGCAGAATATGGATCTTCTCCTTCCTTTACTGTTAGTGTTGTCTCACCTGTATTGGTGCTACTTGCACGCGATGCTAATGCTGTCCGTACGCATTGCTGTTGCTATTCACGCGTGCTGCTAATGCTATCCCATGTTAATATTGTTTGCATGTGTTGCTGCTGTTGTTTGTGTGCGCTGTTCCTGCTATCCACACACGTTGTTGCTGCTGTTCATGTACATTACTGCTACTATCTGCATGCACTGCTACCACTGTTTGCACACATTTTGCATGTGTTGCTCTTGCTGTTTGTATACACTCTAGTTGCTTATTGCACATGCTATTCTTGCTGTCCACTTGTGCTGCTTTTGTCCACACACGTTGTTGTTGTTTGTAGGCGCTGCAGGTGTTGTCCACACGCATTGTTCTTACTATCCAAGCACTCTACTACTGTTTACTCATGTTACTGTTGCTATTTGCTCGTGTTGCTATTGTCTGCTTACCTTGTTACTACTATTAGCCTATGCTGATGGTGTTTGCTCACCTTACTATTGCTATCAGCCTATACTACTACTGTTTGCTTGCACTGCTCTTCTATCTGCATGTACTATAGTTGTCTTGCTATCCTTGTGTGTTGTAGTTGTTTTCTTGTGCCGTCGTTGCTTTCTCTACGTATTGCATCTATCTTCTTGTATTGCTATTGCTATCCATGCGTGTTGCAGTTTTCCTACTGCTTCTAATAACGCGTACTGTAGTTGTTTTTTTACACTACTATTGCTATCCTTGTGCATTGTAGTTGTTTTTTTTTGTGTTGCTGCTACTTTCTCCTCATACTGCATCTATCTTTTTGCATTGTTATTTCTATTTGTGTGCACTGCAATTGTCTTTTTGTGCCACTGCTGCTATTCCCATGTGTTGTAACTATTTTCTTGTGCCACTGCTGCTACTCCCGCTCGTTGCAGCTGTCTTTGCATGTCGTTATTGTCTGCATGTTGGTTATTAGTGCAAGACCCTTCTGGTATTGCTCCATCTCCTACTAGCTGCTGCTTTAGTGGTTTGTTGATGCTTCACCTCTTGTCGGCTATTGCTCCATCTTCTACTAGCTATTGCCTTAGTGGTTTATTGGTAAGGGTGGTTGCCTTGGTGGTTTTTGCTGATGCAAGTGGCTACCTTGGTGGTGTTTATTGGTGCGGGTGGCTGGTTACCTTGCTCTCTTTCTTTCCTCCTTAGTCGGCTACACCTTGTTGCTTTTCCTTGATGGCTACTGTACTCTCCTTGGTTGGTTGCTTTGTTGCCTCTCCTTGATGGCTGCTACATTCTCTTTAGCTGGCTGCCTTGCCCTCTTTCTTTCTCTCCTTGGCTAGCTGCCATGCTGCCTCTCCTTGCCTTTAGATTTGCCGATCTCTCTCCTTTAGCCAACTCTCTCAATATTCTATAGCATACCCCCTTCTTGCAAAACACATAGGAATATTTATAGAGCCTTGAGATTAAGGCTACATGATCATCAATGGTCATTGTTAATTTTCACATATCGCCTTACAATTAATGGCCAGATTTGAGCCCTAAAATTTAGGGTCAATGGTCAACGATTACGATCAATCTTAACCCCTAAAATTTAGGATCACGGTTAATATTGACTCTTTAATGCCAGGGTTAACTTGTCGGTACTAGTCTTTTCCAATGACCTCATTGTATCTCAACGACACTCATAACATCAAATTAACATATATAATTGTGTGAGATGGTGTTGACAACAAATCCAATATTAGCCATCAAAGATGTGCTCAACAGTAATATTAATGGCTATTATTGCAAATATCATATGGTCCAAGAGTAAGATTTATAATAATAAACATAATAAGTAAACTTTATATGTCTATATTTGCACCAAACTGCCTACAATCTCAAAAACCAAATATGTTATGGTTAGCAAGATTTAATTAATAATTTTTTGGCTAATATAAATATCTTATCTTGGCATCAACTAAATTAACAGTATACCAAATAAATGATAAAGTTATGCAACACACACACACACACATACAATTTTTTTTCAAAGAAAATGTTTTCCCATTAAGTAGGATGTAAAGAAATATAAAAGAAAACAAAATGTTTTTCAAAAGAAAAAAATTGAAGAAATAATACCAACTTTGATTGTAGAAAGTTAACTTATTATGTTGTTGCAAATAACTTTAAGAAGAGATAACCATTAACACTCATAAATATGCTTCCTGTATACCTACTTTAATAGCCGGTCTTCACTTAGGCTTTGCTAGTTTCTTCTCTGCAAGTTATCTCCGCTATAGGTTATCTCTGCTCTTGTTATTGGTGTTGCCTCACTTGCTACCCTAGCAAGATCTCTACTCTGTTGCTGCTACTGCCTCCTTTACTATCTTGGTATGTTGCCCCCTCTGCTACTATAGGCTGCTGGACCTGTTATCGGGCTAAGTTTTCTCTTCCTGTTGCTACAAGCTACCAGTCCTACTATCAGGACACGTTTTCTCCTTAATTGTTGCAAGCTGGTAGACTTGTTGCTATTGCTACTTACACGTGCAACATTGCTACCTACATGTTCTATTATTGCTGTTCGCATGTGCACTTATTCTTATCATTGCTTGCACTTATTGCTACTAGTGTCCATATGCACTGTTGCTGCTATTCGTATACGCTATTGTTGCTATTCACACATGCATGGGTTGCTATTTTTGCCTACACATTTTGCTATTGCTATCCCCATGCACTACAATTAATGTCTGCACACATTATTATCACTGTCCACACATGTATGGGCTGCTATCCTGCCTACACATTATGCTATTACTGTCTGCACATGCTGTTATTGCTACTTACACTTTTTGCTATCATGCCTGCACGCACTACTATTGTTGTCCGCACATTTTGCTATTATTTTCCATATATGTTGTTACTATTTTCCACACTTTTTGCTATTGCTCTCTGTATATGCACAGGCTACTATCACTATCTACACTCACTGTTATCATTGATTTGGCTGCTAGGCACATTGCACTTACTAGTTTCGTTGCTGGGTGCGTTATACTTACTAGTATAGCCTCTTGGATGTGCTATTGGTGTTGGTATAGCCTCCCAAACATGCTGCTGGTGCTGGTACAGCCTCCTACATGTGTTACTGCTATTGGGAAGCCTCTTAGACATGTTGTTGGAGCTGGTATAATCTCTTAGACATGCTACTGCTACTGTTGGGAAGCCTTTTTGATGTGCTGCTGGTGTAGGGATGCCTTTTACTTTGTCTCCCTTACTGCAGAACCTATTGATGGCTACTGACCTTGCTGGTTTGTCTCCCTTGCTACTGGATCTACTGGTGGCTGCTGTCCTTGCTAGTTTGTATCCCTTGCTGCCATAACCTATTAATGGTTGTTGACCTTGCTGGTTTGTCTCCCTTGTTGCTAGACCTACTGGTGGCTCTCTTTGGTGTGGCTGCTGCACGTCTCTTTTGCTGGTTTGGTGTGGTTGCTAGTTACTGCACCTTGTTTTCCTTTTGGCTGGACTGCCTCCTTCTTTTTCCTTTGGGATGGCTATTGGTTGCTGCAACTTCTCCTTTGATTGTTGTGGTTGCCTCTTTCTTTGGTGGTTTATATCACCTCCTCCTTGGCTGGCTGTTGCACTTTCTTTAGCCAGTTGCACCTCCTATAGTGGCTGCCTTTTTTACCTTAGTCGGTCACTCTCTTCTTTAGTGGTTGCCTCTCTCTTTGCTGCTTAACCTTACTTTGGTTGCCCTCTTTTTTTAGCTTGTCGTTCTTTCCTTGTGGCTGGCTGTTATTTTTTATTTTCCTATAGTTGATCATTCTTTTTTGTAGCATACACAACTCTCTTTACAAAATGTATAGGGGTATTTATAGAGCCTTGAGATTAGGGTTACACATTCATCAATGGCCAATGTTGATTCCTAAAGGTTGCTCTACAATTAATAGCTATATTTGATTCTTAAAATTTAGGGTCAATGGTTAACGTTGACTTCCTAAAATTTAAGGTCAATGGTTAAGGGTCAATAGTCAGCTTTAACCCCTAAAATTTAAGTCACAGTTAACATCGACTTATTAACTTTAGAGTTGACCTCCCATGATCAATTTTGCCCAATGAGCTCTTTGCATCTCAATAACATTCATAATATCAAATCAATACATACAAGCATGTGAGGTGTTGATAATAAATTTAACATTAGTTATTAAAGATGGGCTCAACAATCTCTCTTTTTGGATTTGTTGGCAACACATTAAATCCAACATCTACCCATGCACATATCACAACCTTTGACATTCACAGCTCCCCCTGCATATTGTCATTCACAGCTCCCCCTAAAACATGCATCTCCCTTAACCGGGTTTAACTCCCTTTTTCTACTTCTCCTCTACAATTTCTCCCCCTTTATTCATCAATCTACTCCCCTTTTTGATTAGTATATACTCTTTTTGGATTTATGCAAAATATCTCCCTCTTTAACAACAAATCTAAAGAATAATAGAAGAGGGAAGGGGAGAGGTGTTAAAGGATACCTCAGCCTCTAGGGGGTGGTTGAATACTTATGTTTAGCCTCTTTTGTCCAAGAGACAATCTTCTATGCCATAATAAGTTTTCATATTTAGTGCTCATGTAGCATGTGTTTTTGCTTATGGAAACTTGGTATAAGTTGTCATTTTTTCTTTCACCCTTAGTAAGAACAACACCATCACATAATCTCTTTATTATATAGCTACTCTTGTTGAAAGTAACTTTATATACATCATCATAAAGTTGGCTAACATTGATAAGATTGTGTTTTAGCCCTTCAACATAAAGCATTTTCTTTGATTTCAATTTTTTTGCACCAATTTCAGCAGTAGTGATACCTTAAATCTTTAAGGCATCATCATTACCAAACTTGATTGACCCTTTATCATATTTTGCTACTCCCTTCAATATCTTGGAATCTCCTGTCATGTGTGAAGAGCAACCATTGTCTAGGATCCATGACTTTTCTTTTTTGGAAGCTTTTAAGGTTATTTCTACAACTATAGATGTTTCTTTTCCTCTTCTTCTTCTTAGGCTAAATGTGGGAGCATGTGTAAGTGTTCTCCTTTGCACTCATTGACCAAGCAATAATGTCAAACAATTCTTAGCAATGTGTCCAACCTTTTCACATATTTTACAAAACTCTCTCAGTAAATTAAATTTGTTTCTTAGTGGAATATGACTTCTTTCCACCTAAGACTGCCTTCTATCTTGATAGAGTTTCCCCCCAGACTCTTGCCTCACTCTCCTCTTCATTATAAGCTAAATATTCCAATAAGAATTGGCCTTGTACTCATACTTACCATAGTGTTATTAAAATCCTTTGAACTTGGATTTACTTCTTTTACCAAGTTTATGTCTCCTTGCTGTAGCAATTAATGTGGCAACCTTCTCTCTATCTTTGACAGTCTATCTCTTTTGGATTGGAGTCTCCACCATATCTTTCATAACCCATTTTAAGTTGGGTTGGTCTCTCTTCTCCATCATGTCATTGTACTTGCTTTTAGGCATAAACACAATTTTCTTCTTTTCTTCCACCTTTTCCTTTGGCTTTTTAATGTAGTCAAGTCCTTTTTTCCCCATAGAATAAGGTCTTTGATTACTTAGACACTTATCCAAATTTTTGGTAGCATCCTTTTTGAAGGTTGTTGATGATGAATCTCCTTTCACTTATATGGTTTACATAAAGCTTTCTTCATGCTTTCTCAACTTGGACTTAACCTTGTGAAGCTTGGCATGCAAAGTTAGCATCTCTTGATCTTGTGCAATCACTTTAGCACCAAGGTCTTTGTGTATCTTGCCCTGCTATGCCTTAAGTACACTCAGCTCCTTAATTCTTTTCAAGTACTTCTTTTTTGCTTCAAACTCCTTTATCTTCACCTGGAGATTAGATTCATTAACAATAGAATTTTCATACAAGTTCTTAAGATGCTTTACCTCATTTTCTAGCTTATTGTTTTTGTGCAAACAAGCCCTAACTCAATCTCAAGTTGCTGCATCAACTCATCATCATCCTCTTTTGTTGATTCCTTATCACTTAAAAAGCCTTGATCATCATTTGCTTGAGTGACCAGCACATCCTTTGTAACCTTATCATCAAAATCATCATCAAATTCTTCTTTAAATTCCTCTTCATCTAGCTTATTCAGAAAATTCCTCCTTTTGGATCTAAAGAATTTATTTTTTCCTTTGGCACTTGAATTTCTAGCTTTAGAGTAGCTAGATTACTTTATTCTCCTTCATGGGACCGACTTATCATCATCATCATTGTTTGCTTCTCTTCTCTTTAGGCAATTCATGACAACGTGCCTTATGTCTCCACAACTAAAGCACTTTAAGGGTAGTTTTCCTTTGTACTTTCCTTTTCCTTTCCTTATAGTTTTGGTGATGGATGCCATGACTTCATCCAGTTCAATATCACCATCTTCTTCTTCAGAGCTACTATCGAATTTCTCTTCTTAGTCTTTAATCTTTAATTTCCTCATTATCTTGAGAGTCAATTCTTTCTTTACCTTAGATTTCTTTTCTTTTTTCATTGGGGCTATTCTCATTTCATAAGCCACTAATATATGTTATGCAAGTCATCTAAGGGTAACCTATCTAGATCTTTATCTTCTATAGAAGAGACTTTGACATTGTAAGTTTCAAGTAAGGTTCTAAGTATTTTCCTTACTACAGTGGCATCATTGATCTCGTTTCCATAACTTCTAATGGAGTACACAATTTCATTGACCCTTGTGAAAAAGGCATCTATAGACTTATCATTCTGCATCTTTATATCTTCGAATCTACTTTTCTAGGTTTGTAGTTTGACTTCCTTCATAACCTTGTCTTCTTAAAAAATGTTCTTTAATTTGTCCCATATTTGCTTGGTTGTGTTGCACCCTATTACTTTGGTGAATTCTTTATTTGATAAGGAGGCATATAAGACATTTCTCGCCTTTTTATCACACTCTAAATTCTTCTTATCAGCCGACATCATAGCATTACCTTTAGCAATAGGGATGAAGCCACTAATAGTAGACTTAAACACATCAAGACCAAGGGACATCAAATATAGAAGCATTCTATTCTTCCATAACTAATAATTCTATCCATCAAATGTAGGGATGCCTTTGTTGTTAACACTGTTCATGTTGTATATGATCTTAATTAGTGATAAAGATAAAAATTCACACAATAATAAACAACTTCAATTCAAAGTAGAAAAATTGGATCAATTAAGGAATTGGTTTTTATACCATTTAATAAGGACTTCTTGGTCTTATACTGAGAGGAACCCTAAAAGGGGAGTAACTTAGTGTGAGATATTTGCTTTTTACAAATTTATCTAGATTAACCTCTGTGACTTATTATAATCAATGATATAATTGTTATCTTTCTTATTTATGAGAGAGTAGTCGTATAAATCTCAATTAAACACAAGCACCCAAGAACATATGACAATTTTTACATGGTTCACCCATGTGATAGGATCACTCCTAAATCACACAATCTACTCTTGTTGTCAAGCGATACAATTTGGTTGTGGAATGATCACTCCTTAACCATTTATAATGATCTCCCAATTACTTTAAGGGTATCCCACCTTTTTGTTCAACTAGTTATTAAAAGGTTTATAATAAAGACTTTCTTAGAGAAAGATCACTCAATGTGCACAAGCTGCTGTTGAAGAAAATGGATCTTCTCCTTCCTTATTATCGGTCTTTACTCAGGCTTTGTTGGTCTCTTCTCTGTAGGTTATCTCCGCTGCATGTTATTTCTGCTCCTACTACTGGTGTTGCCTCACTTGCTGCCTCGGTAGGATCTCTCTTCTGCTACTATTGTTGCCCCCTCTATTGCCTTGGCAAGTTGCCTCCTCTATTGCTACAGGTTATCGGACTTGTTGTTAAGCCAAATTTTCTCCTTCTGTTGCTACAAGTTGTTAATCCTGCTGTCAGGACATTTTCTCTTTGGCTGTTGCAAGCTATCAAACCTGTTGTTATTGTTGCCTACATATGTTGCTATTGCCACGTGCTGCTGCTCTGCATGTGTTGTTGTCGCTGCCTGCACATACTGTTATTGTTGTTTGCACATGTTACTATCGCTGCCTGCACATTCTGCTATTTTTGTCTGCACGTGCATGAGCTGTTATCCTACCTACACTTACTACTACTACTGTCCATACGCGCTGTTGCTGTTGTCCATACACACTACTGTTGTTGTTCACACATACACAAGTTATTATTGCTGCCTGCATGTTCTGTTATTTTTGTCTACATACATTGTTATTGTTGTCCACATATACTGCTATTGCTGTCCGTATGTGCATGGGCTGCTATCGTTGCCTACACATTTTGCTATTATTGTCCGCACATGCTGTTATTGCTGACTAAACTTTCTGCTATCGCTACTTACACGCCCTATTATTGCTGCCCATATGTTTTGCTATTATGACCTGTCATCACCAATTTCTCCAATGACCTCACTACATCTTAACAACATTCATAACATCAAATTAACACATATAACCATATGAGATGGTGTTGACAACAAATCCAACATTAGTCATCAAAGATGGGTTTAACACATTAAATTTAGGGTTGACCTGTCATCAACATTTTTCACAAACGATCTATCTGCATCTTAAGCTCCTTTTCTTTGTTCACAATGCTTTCAGGAATCTCCTTGACAAATACAAATTGCACCTATGGGTAGGCCATAACCTACATTACCAAATCCTAAGCAATTTTCTTAGTCTTTGCCTTAACAAGTTGCTCATTGGCTAGTACTGCCAACACTTTGTAAATGTAGCAAACATATCTCAAAAGCACTCATAACATCAAATCAACAAGGACAAATTTATGAGATACTGTTGACAATAAATCTAACATTAGCCATTAAAGATGGCTCAACACATGAAAATTGAAATTTTAATACTTCTACCCTTTAATATCTCTTACAACCTCAATGAAAAATAGGGTCATAAGGATACTTTACATCATAGTTGTAAATGAATCCTTAGGAAACTTGGTAGTGTAGAAGCAAAAGATGCACAATCCCTCTAGATTGAACAAAGGCTAAGGCATATTTATTGAAAAGGAACACGGTAGGTTGAGCAATTTCCTCATATATTCCTTTTTGTCCATACTCAATTAAGGCATTAACACTTACCTTGGGTTAATGAACCTAATGAATAATGTAACCACCATTTCCCTTCATTGACCTTAGAAAAAATAAATGCATATCACCACAGATACCTTTCTTAGATAGCTTTTAGCTACCCATCTAACATAAAGAGATCATATTTACTATCTTTTTCCACTTAATAATATATATGCCTTTATCCCTTTCATAAGGCACAACAACCATTAAATACAATTAAAGTATCATAGTCTTGATTATAATAGCCCTTATGTGGGCGCCAAAGACTAGTAGCCTAGTTAACATTAGCTAACTTGGTGTAATCCCTATATGGATGAGGAATTCTTAAGAAGTCCAGTGGAAAGGGAAATACATATCTATAGCCATGTGATCTAAGTATATGGTAGTAAACCCAAAATGAAGGCAACAAGCCCTTTTTTTAAATGTGAGAATAACTAAATATGTGTCTTTGTAAAGCTGTAATGATCTCAAAATTAAGTATCCTTTAACAAGTTCCCATATGTGTCAAAAGTTCAATGACATTTGGCACATCACAATATGATAGAAAAACCTTAGACCTTAGGTATCTTTAAAACCAAGTTCTATTATTATTGTTCACTATAATGTTATGGTAAGGGTGCCTATTGTGATGGGTATATCAAAGCAATGGGTAGCTCTTTAGATATGACCCGACTCCCACATCGGATAGGAAGAAGGAGATTTTGAACCTTATAAACGTGGGTGCTACACACTCTAACAAGTTAGCCTTTTAGGAAGAGGGTAATAACCTCATAACAAAATGGTATCAGAGCCAACCCAAACCCCAACTATGATGTCTATCGCCAAGCGCTTCACAGGAATTCTCAATGAGAACGTTGATGGATTTTGGTGGGGGAGAATATGACGGGTATATCAAAGCAATCAAAGCAATGGTGGGGGAGCCTTATAAATGTGGACGTTGCATACCAAGGATCTTTGTACTAGAAAATATATTAACTTAGGCAAAAACTCTTTAAAGTATTAAAATGCTATACTCACAACATGTTATACCTATTATAATAATAGGAGTACTTAAGTATTCAAAAGACCAAGAAGATGATTAAGGCCACTTATGGAATCCATTGTGTGTTCCCAATAAAAGGAGTAGATAAACTTTCCTTGGCAACTTAAATCTCTTTTGAGATTCTTAGCTTGGAATATGGGCTGTTGGAAAGCAAGCGCAGAAAAACTCCCACCGTTAATGGGACTTCGATCGGTCGGACGATGAGAAAGTTGAGAGGGGAAAACTGAACTGGGGCCAGATAAATTTGCGGTGCAAGCGCAGCGATGGAAAACAAAAGGGGTAGGACGGACGACGGTTTTGATCAGAATTGCAATGGAAATGGAATTGGAACGGAACCAGGATTTAATCAAGTCAGGATCGGAAACTATAATTAAAATATTGATTACTGATTAATTATCAGGCATCAAAATATTAAAGCTTTGAGGTGATTTTAGTCAGGAAAGATAGAAGATATCGCTTTGTGTCAAAGACTAATTCCATGAACAAAGAAAAGTTTCCCCCTGTATGCGTGCGTCGCATCCTTGGCCCCAACACACCAAAGGTGGCCTTGCAGCTCCAGAACTCCTCTCATCCCCGCCGTTTCCCAGACAAATTCAAACAGGCGAAGAGCCCTATCCAATTGCTTCACTCCGTTGCGAACCATTTTCTCCTCATCTGAGGTCAAAATCCTTCCCATGAACAAGCAATGCCTATGCCCGCCATCATTGCTATGTATTCCACCACGCAAGTCAATTTCAATGTTTCTAACCTGCCCGTAGAGGTAAAACAATAACAGCGTGAACAAACAGCGGGAGGAGTGGCCCAACGTTTTGGAAAGTTTCTTCTGTACTAAACTTTCTTGATGAAGAGACTCCTTGAAGGCGATTCCTTTGTCAATCAACACATCCTTGATGTGAGACAGGCCTTCTTTCATAACCTTAAGCTTTGTTACATGATAAGCCAATCGTTTCTCACCTTCCAGATATCCAATAAGATCACTAAACATCTCAAGAACATCTTCCCATTTACCCAAGCCCGAGGAATCTACCCTTCTACTAAACCCAACTCGCATCCACGAAAAGGAGTCGTGATCATATGAAGTATCTCTGCTAGCTATGAATTTTAAACAGCTAGCAATTATCTGCCGCCCCATGTTGCTACCTGTCCCAGACGAGTCAAAGTCCAAGGAATCCATCTCCGACTTCAACTCATATAATATCTCCTTAAGTGCACCTGTCCAAATTCGGTACTGTGTGACTTGTGGGCAAATGGTGAAACGCACCAACTTCCGCTGTTGAGCAGAAATGCCAAGGAAGTTACTGACTGTGGTGAGTGAATCCACAATCATGGGCTCCCTTTCCTGTTTTTCTCTAAATGAAGCAACCGGCATGCATTTGACATCGGCTGACAAGGCTGCTGCATTTTCCATTAGTTTCTGCCGCTCAAATGGGCGGCCAATAAAGGGCCTTACGAGCGACTTCAAAGTGTGCATACCATGCTCAAGATGGTCGTCTACAATGGTGGCATCATGAGTCACATTCACCAGCCTCCCATCAATCAAGTCCAGATCACGCAACTGGGTGCTCAATTTTGCCATCTTCGGAAACACCTCCTCGTACCATTCAAAAGGCAAAATGTCTTGGTGGAATTCACCTGAGCTATGATACTCGACGAAACTCAAGTGCAAAGCGCCAATCCGCTTATAGTTGATATACTTTGCCTCACGGCCCAACTTGTGCGGTAGCTTGTAGATCATTATTTGACTAGCCAAGTTGTCGATGCTCAAATTGAATTATATATCCTGAATGACCTTGTTTTTATAAAAAAAAAAAAAAAAAAAAAATTAAAACAAAAACGCAGAGAATTTAGTTAATCATGTTCAGCTCCGACGTCTACAATTCTTGCTCCTCCAATTTTTTAAGTCCACAACCGACGCTGGCTCCTCAAGAGGAACTTCACCATGGCATTTCGACAAACAACTCTTGGCCCTAAATTCTGCAGAAACAACGACACAACTTTGCCAAAAGTGTAAGACTGGACGATCAAAAATGAGGAAAGGAGTAAATTAAACCACTCACCAAACCTTTTCAAGACCCAGCAGCACTTTATGTGAAGATTTCTCAGAAATTGAATCGTGACCGGCAAATCTTGGAGGGAAAAGATACAAATTAAAGTTGGCGAAATTTCCTCGAGAACATCTTACGTATGTCATAAGATGAACGAAACTTTTCGACATGACAATCTACATGAAATGACTATAAACAAACACGATGTTAGATTGTAATTACAAGGACTACTATGATTCTCGCTTCTCTCCCCATTTGGGGGAACGACATTATTTTGGGAAATTCAAAGGCCGCGTTGGAGGCTTCCCATCGCGACCTTTTTTTTTTTTTTTTTTTTCTTTCTATATTTTCCTTTTATTGGTTATTTCAATGGTGAGTTAATTAATATTTTCTTGTTTCACGTGTCTCCCGAAAACCATAATGTGGCTGCATTTTATCTCTTCTCTCCGCGGAGAAATATGCATAAAGAAATAAGATCCTTTTTAATTTTATTAGTAGTTCGTGCCCTCACATGTTGTTGCGCCAAATCAATTCATACGAATTTGTTTATTCATTTAAATAAAATTGTATCAACTAAAATAATTTTCTTAAAGAACCATAAATAATTATAAATATAAAGTAATTAATTATATTTTTTACTTTTTTTTAATAACTAATTAATATTATTGAAAAGTCTTCATTTTTATTGTATCATCTAATTTCACTTGGCATAGCACATGAATTAGATTGCACCACGTGTACAAGAAGGTAGCACGATTGTATTAAATTCCTAAAGTTGAAGCTTGTAGGGTAATATATGTATATATAATTGAAGCTAAAAAAATTTAATCATTTTTAGCAAATTTTTCTATCAAAATAGTTTATGTGGTGAATTTTATTTAATTTTAAAAATTTATAAGTATTTAATTTAATTTTAATTTTTTTTAATCTAGTCAAAAATAACCTATGTTAAATTAAATTTTTTCTAATTGGTTAATTATTATCAAAAATTAAAATTGTATAATCAATAAAAAAATTTATCATTGTATATTATTATTTTAATTCATTTATATTGAAATTTGAATTAAAATTTTAACATTTAACTAATTCACATATTCATATTATAAAATTAAACATACTTGACGTATTTTTTTTTCACCCTCTTTAATAAAATATTTTTTAGTTTTAAGTATTAATTATCACAACCAAGTAATTTTCTTTCAAAGTTAATACATTAGTATCTTTTTTACGGTTCTTCATATAAGGTTAAAAATTTTTAATATAATAATAACTATTCACCAAAATGTATTTATTTTATTGTATGCTATAAATTTATTTACTTACTTATTCATTGATAATAATTTTACTTTTAGCATTTTATAAAAAAAAATCATAGAATTCAAGAATTTTTAAATAAAAAAAGCAAAGAACATAGTATTAGTAAAATTGAAACTCAAAATTCCATAAGAAAAAGAATTCCAAGTTTCAGGAAGGTGTTAAGAGAGAGAGAGAGAAAGATTCAAGAAATTGTATTATTTATTTTATATTGTACACAATTACTTAATAATGAATTATATCAGTTTACAATTGGTTATTATTCCTTTTTTTCCCTCTAATTCTTTACCTAATCTCTTTCCTTCAACATCTTTTATATCTTCCTAATAGAATTAATTAACAATTTAACAACTAATAGGTGTTAACCACGTGTCCCTCTTTATCAATCTTTATATAGCTCTCTATATGTCTATCTTCATACATATATGATAAAGAACCTGCTAGGTGACCTACTTTAAGAACCCTTGAATCAATTTATTATGTATGCCCCAGAAAGTTATGAATAAGTTGGGTTGATTAGATTAGAATACTAAGGAAACTTAATACTAACAGCTCCAATCTTAAGATGCTACAAAGGTTAATCACTTCTTTGATAAGTCAAAACAATGTATTATTCCAAGAACATAAGAAAACATAGTAAAACTTATTTAAAAATACCTTAATCTTGTTGATTTTGTTTTACATAGTTATAGCCTTTATATAGGCATGTAAATATTATAATCTTATAAGGAAAATGTGTTTCTTAATATGCCTATATAGAAAAACCTTAATTACAAGAGATACTTCTAATTAAAGAATACAAATCTACCTTAATTAGGAATTCTAAGAAATACAAATTTACCTTGATTAGGAATTCTTAAAACAAATTACATCTAATGATAACTAGGTATAAAAGTCAAAGTAAAAACCCTAACTAATGTATTAAGAGTTAGCTGAACCTATAAGCCCAAATAAACCTAAGAAATTGAGCTTTTTCTATATGTAGTTTGATCTCAACTTAAAATTTAGTAACTCAAAACAAAATTAAACCTTTTAATATAACTTAGCATGCAAATCGAGTCTTTTCTTATCTTGGTCATGCAACTTAGAATTATATAATGGGCTCTAATTGTTTTTTTATGTTCTAAGCCTTGTTCATCATCTTACATATAAAGATGGAATCTTCTTGAGCACCTTCTTTGTCATGCAACTCTATGATTAAGCCTTGTAAAACCTTTTTCATCCCTTTTATCCTTGCCTTAGTCATTAGACCATCAATTCTTTACAAAAGATCTAAGGAATACTTGCTTTGTTGCATTTAAATAGAACCTTGTTCTCCATTATTCCTCCCCTCCTCCAAAGGATTCGTCCTTGAATCACATACATTAAACAAAGATAAGTAGCAACATTAAAAGTAGCACTAACATTACTATAGTTGTTTGGTAAATCTAGCTTGTAGGCATTGTCATTAATCCTCTCTAAGGCTTGAAAAGGTCTATCTCTTTAAGGTTGCAATTTAAACTTTTTTATGTGGGGGAAATCATTCCTTTCTCATATGCACCCATACCAAGTTACTAGGTTCAAGGATAACCTTCACACACCTCTTATTAACTTACTTAGCATATTACTCATTCTTCCTTTCAATGTTAGCCTGAATCTTGATATGTAAATCCTTCACAAATTCTACCTTTTTCTTATTATCAATGTTAGCATGCTCTTTAGTAGGTAAAGATAAAATCTTTAAAGGAGTTAAAGGATTAAAAACATAAGTAACTTTAAAAGGTGAAAAGGAAGTAGTAAAAGGAATAAATTTATTATAAGCAAACACAATATATGGCAAATATAGTTCCTATTGCCTCAAGTTTTTTTAAATGATAGCATGTAATAAAGTAGTGAGTACCCTATTAACTACTTCAGTTTGTCCATTTATTTGAGGATGTGTAACAATAGAAAATAAAAGTTTAGTTCCCAATTTATTCCATAAAGTATACTAAAAATGACTTAAGAACTTAACATCCCTATCACTAATAATAGTCCTTGGCAATCCATATAAACACACTACTTCCTTAAAGAATAACTTAGCAATATATGTTGCATCATTGGTTTTAGAACATGTAATTGATAAAGACTTTCTTGGGTTTCACATTGAGAGAGAGAGAGAGAGAGGGTAAATCAATGTGAGATACTTACTTTTTTACAAATATATTCAGATTAAATTTATGTGACTTGTTAAACTCTATGATCCAATTTTATCTTGCTTTTTTATGTAAGAATGATCATATGAATATCAAGCAAGTACAAGCACTCGATAACACACAAAATTTTTATGTGGTTCACCCATAATGTGTGAGTTATATCCAGAATGTGATAAGATCACTCTTAGATCACATGATCCACTTTGTGGATCAAGAGATATAGATGATGTAATGGAAGAATCTCTCCTTAACCATTATGGAATGATCAATCCTAAACCACTTACAACGATCTCCCAATCACCCTAAGGGTTTCCTACCCTTTTTTAAAGAAGTGCATAAAAAGATTATAACAAAAACTCCCTTGAGAAAGATCTCTCTATGTGCATAGGTTGTTGTTATAGAAAATTGATATTCTCTTTTCCTTCTATTTTGTCCTCATTTCCAGTCTTTACCCTCTTTCTACCAGTTTTATAGCTTTCTCTTTACGGAGCTCATTGCTCTCTCTCTCTCTCTACTATGTTTCACAACTTTCACTTTGTCATGCTTGTTGCTCTTTTTCTGTTGGTCTTAACTCTCTTCCTCTGTCGATCTCAGCTCTCTGCCTCTACTGGGTTTTTCTTTTGCCTCTGCTAGGTTTCTCTCTTACCTCTGTTAAGTTTCTCTCTTCTTTGTTCGCTCTATCCTCTTAGCAGTTCTTAACTCTCTACCGATTCTAAATTCTCAACCATTTACACTTTTTGCTGGTTATGAACTCTTAATCGCTCACTTTTTACTGGTTTTGAACTCTCAACCTCTCACACTTTTTGCTAGTTCTGAATTTTTAGTTGGTTCTCTACTTTCTACTATTTTTCTTTTTGTTTCTACTTTTTTTTCTTTTTATTTTTGCCACTAAATGCTTTTTCTTTTTTGTTTTCATTGATAGCTTTCTTGGTGGCTGTATAGGTGTTTAAATGCCTTGATTTTAAGGTTTTCCATCAATAGTCAACATTGATTCCTTGAATTTAGGGTTAATATTGACTCCTTGAATTTAGGTTTAATGGTCAGCATTGACTCCTTGAATTTAGGGTCAATGGTCATTATTGACTCATATCCAACAAGTGACTTGTAGTATCACTGCTAAATGCAATGCTAGAGGTAGTAAATGGTGCTTTCTTTATAGCCAAAACACCACTAATAATATGAATCAACTCATTGTTCTTGGCAGTGTAAGGTGGGTTTAGCAACATCCTGATTTTGGCCATACTTTCTCTCCTTATTCTCGTCACATTTTACTAATACCATTTTCCTTAACCTTTGAACAAATCAACTACAAACACTTTGTAAATGCAGCAAATACATGTCAAAGACACTCGTAACATCAAATTAATAAGGACAAATATATGAGATGTTATTAACAACAAATCTAACATTAGCCATCGAAGATGAGCTTAACAATAACAAAATTAGTCATTTTGCTAAACCTATCAACAATGACAAATATGTTATCCTTATCACTTTAAGACCTTGGTAATCTTAAGACAAAATCCATGGAAATATTAGTCTGAGGTTGGTTAGGCATAAGTAAAGGTGTATACAATCCATTTGGTTTAACTATAGCCTTTGCATGCCTACATGTAATGCATTTATCACAACATCATGTTTCATATTAGGCCAATAAAAATGCTTATGCAATATATCTAGAGTTTCTGTACAGCAAAGTGCCTTATCAAACCACTCTTGTGAGTTTCCTTAACAAGCAACTCATAAATAGAACAAATAAGCATATATAATTTATCCCTTTTAAACAAAAACCCTTTATGTATATAAAACCCACCAAACACACTTATCATATGCATTCCATATTTGGCCAAAATCAGAATTATTAGCATACTAAGCCCTTAAGTACTTCAAAACCAAGTAACTTAGTTTATAAAGAAATAAGTAATGTATACCTTTCAGACAGTGCATCGATAACAATATTTTCCTTTTTATGTTTGTACTTGATCATATAAGGGAATGTCTCTATGAACTTTAACAACTTAACATGTCTTTTATTAAGCTTACCTTGGGATTTCAAGAACTTTAAGCTCTTATGATCAAAATGAATGATGAATTCCCTCGACCACAAATAATGTTGCCATAGTTAAAGAGTCCATACCACTGCATAAAGTTCCTTATCATAAGTGGGATAATTTAAGGCTATCCCACTTAGCTTTTCACTAAAATAAGCTATTGGTTTGGAATTGTGCATTAAAACAACCTCTACTCTTATTTCAAATTTATCAGATTTTACCTTAAAAAATTTATAAAAGTTAGACAAGTATAACAAAGGTGTATTAGTAAGCTTTTTTTTCAAAGTACTAAAAGTCCAATCATACACATCATCTTACTTGAAAACAATATTCTTTTCAACAAGTTCATTTAAAGGTGCAACAATGGAACTAAAATCCATAACAAAGCTTTGATAAAAACTTGCAAAACCATGAAAGCTTGTTACATCATTCACGTTCTTAGGCATAGGCCAGTTCCTTAACGCCTTTACCTTCTCCCTATCCACACCAATACCTTGTGAACTAACAATATAGTCAAGAAATACAATGGATTCCATGAAAAGTGTACACCTTTTGAAATAAGCATATAGTTGGTTCTTTTTAAACACATTGAACACAACATACTAGTGTGTTCATCTAAATTTTTACTATAAATTAAAATATAATCAAAATAAACTACTATAAATTTCCTTAAGAAAGCATGTAAGACATGATTTATTAACCTCATGAATGTACTAGGTGCATTAGTTAATCCAAAAGGCATTACCAACCACTCATACAATCTATATTTAGTTTTAAATGTTATTTTTCGTTCATCTCCCTCTTTTATGCGAATTTGATTATAGCCATTATTTTAATCAATTTTTGAAAACACACATAAACCATGTAACTTATTAACCATATCATCTAATCTAGGGATAGGATGTTTATACTTTACAATGGTCTTATCGATGGCTCAATAATCCACACATATGTGCCATGTTCCATCTTTCTTTGGGAATAAGATAATAAGGACTAAGCATGGGCTAAGACTCTCTCTTATAAATCCTTTTTGCACCATTTCATCCACTTGTCTTTATATCTCTTTCGTTTCATTTGGATTAGCTTTATAGGCAGGTTGGTTTGGTATGCTAGCCCCAGGTATAAAGTCTATTTGGTGCTTAATTCCTTTTAAAGAAGGTAATCCTTGGGGAATCTCTTTAGGAAATAAATCTTCAAACTCCTGCAATAATAGAACAACTACAATAGGCAAAGAGGAGTTAAAGTCATTAGATAAAAAATAAACATCCTTATACATAAATACAAGTAGTTATTGCCTTGCAATCATAACACTCTTAACCTCACTTTTCCAAGCAAACATACTCACTTTCTTGCTTTTCTTTTCCTTTTGCATACTTTTCTCTTAAGCTTTTCTCTTTACCTAACCTTTTTCACTTGAATTTTTCTCCTCAGCCTTTCTTTCTTTCCTTTCCTTTAACCTCTCACTTTTTTTCTTTTTTTCCCCCCTTATTCTCTCATTTTTTCTTATCTTATTTTGCACTTTCTTATTATCATAATCTGATCTTCATATGCTTGAATAGGTTTGAAAGGAGTTAATATAATAGTCAAATTATTAATTACACAAGAGTACTTGTTCTTATAACCATCATGAATAACCTTCTTATCAAATTACCATGGTCGCCTAAGAAGTATATGACTAGCATGCATTGGTGCCATATTATAGAGAACCTTATCCTCATAATTGCCAATCAAAAAGACAACTAAAACTTACTTGGTTACCCTAATTTTTCCATAATCATTCAACCATTGCAACTTATAAGGCTTAGGATGCTTGAAGATATCAAAATTCAACTTCTCTACCAATAAAGTATTAGTAACATTAATACATTCTACTATCAATAATCATGCTACATACCTTGTCTTTAATGTGACATTTTATATAAAAAATGTGCTCATGTTGCTCCTCATTATTATCATCTTTAGGCTGAATATTCAGTGCACACCTTGCAACTAGCATATTTCCATAAAAAGGTTTTTTAAATTAGCATTAGAACAATCCTCCAATAATGGCATGTCATTATCACTTAAAGTAATGCTTTCTGTGTCACCCTTATTTAACATGATCATAGCTCTTTCATTTGGATATTGATAAGGACCTTCTTGAGTCTTGCATTGAGAAGGGGAAGGGATGAATCAATGTGAGATACTTTTTACAAATTTGTATAGATTAAACCTTTTTAACCTATTAAAGTCTGTGATCTATTTTTATCTTTCTTCTTTTTGTGAAAATGATCGTATGAATATCAAGTAAGCACGAATGTATGAAAGTCTGAAAATACATAAAATTTTGGTGTGGTTCACCCATAATGTATGAGTTATATCTATAGTGTGATAAGATCACTCTTAGATCACATGATCCACTATTGTAATCAAAGGATACAGATGATGTAGTGGAAGGATCTTTCCTTAAACACTGTGGAAGGATCACTTCTTAACCACTTATAATGATCTCTCGATCACTCCAAGGGTTTCTCACCCTTCTTCAAGAAGTATATAAATAGATTATAACAAAAACTCCCTTGAGAAAGATCTCTTTATGTGCATAGGCTGTTGTTACAAAAAATTGATCTTTTCCTTTCTTTTTATTGTTCTCTCCTCACTATCATTCTTTGCTCTCTGTTGTTCTACTCTTTTTGCCATTTTTTCTTTAAGCTTTCTGCCAACTTCTCCTTCCTCACTGTCGGTATTTGCCCTTTCTTTGTTAGTTTCATAGCTTTCACTTTGCTGTGTTCATTGCCCCTCTCTACTAGTCTCAATTCTCTACCTTTGTTAGTCTCAACTCTCTACCTTTACCAATCTCAGCTCTTTGCCTTTACCGGGTTTCTCTTATATCATTTGTTTTAGCACTTTGTCGTTCTTCCTCTTTTCTATTTTGCTCTATCTATTCTTTTGGGGGCTACATAGGTATTTATATGCTTTAAGTTTGGGATTGCCCTACCTTCAAGGGCTAGCATTGATTCCTTGAATTTAGGGTTGACATACCATTAAGGGTCAGCATTGAATCCTTGAATTTAAGGTTGACTTGCCATTAACAATTATCATCATACCAATTTGGTATGCCACAGGTTTGTCCAAGTTGGTAGCAAATATCCATTAATCTCCACAAAAGAAATTATGACCTCCCACCTTCAGTCCAACTTGGCAAGCAGCAGATACTTCCTTAATAATCTGCATAGCCACCTTGGGGTCAATATTCAAGCAATTTCCTAATAGTGCAACACTATTGATCTTAAAAACTTCTCTCTACCATTTTAAATTTGGCATTGTCTTTGACTTAAGGTCGTTTGCAAGGCAACATTGCTAAGATTGCATTTCTTGGTCTGTCTAAGCAATACGCGACCATTCCTACCAATAGCTTCTCGTCAACGTTAACCATTACCAAGCTATTCAGTCCCACTGCTTCTTTTCTTCTCTCCTTCAATTCTCCTTTCTGGAATGAAAGTACTATATCTTCTTTAACGCTTAAATAAATTAGCTGTTAACATACTTTGTAAATGTAGCAAACACATCTTAAAGGCACTCATAATAACAAATCCAACATTAGCCATCAAAGATAGGCTTAACAATCTCCACCTTTGAATTTGTTAGCAACACATTAATTCATAAGTTCGCAATTAAGCATAAGCAACAATGTTAGTAAAAAAAAAAAAGACTTCTACTTCTAGCTTTCCTTGAAACATACATCTCCTTTTTGCATATGAGCATAATGCCAATTGGAAACAACCTCAATTTTTTAGCTCTTCCTTTTTTTTTTCTTTTCCTGCTTTGACCATTTCTCCCCCTTAATTTAATTTTCCTTTTGAATTTATCAAGCTACTTCCCCTTTTGATCAGTAATACTCTTTTTGGATTTATGCAAAATATCTCTCCCTTTAACAACAAATTCAAAGAAAAATAGAAGAGCAAAGGCTTCTAGGGAGTGGTTGGATACAAAAGTTTAGCCTTAATTTCTAGAACATCTCTTAATAGAGGTTTGGTGAATATCTTTGCAACCTATTCCATGGTAGGCACATACTCCAACTTTATTTCATTTTTCTCTACTTTTTCTTTGATGAAGTGGTACTTGATTTCAATATGTTTTGATTTAGAGTGTTGTATAGGATTCTTTGATAAATTGATGACATTTTGGTCATCACAACCAATTAGCAATGGAAGCTACACATCCACCTTTATATTTTCAAGCTATTGTTTCATCCATAGCATTTGAGTACAAGTCTGAGCAACAGCCACATATTCAACCTTTGTAGTGCTTAGAGTCACTACATTTTGCTTCTTATTGTGCCATGGAACACATCTATTGCCCAAATAAAATGCACCACATGATATAGATATTCTGTCATCATAATTTCTAGCCTAATTAATATCGGTATACTCATATAAATCAAGTTGTCCAATTTCATTATAAAGCAACCCATAATTTGTTATGCCCTTAACATATCTCAAGATTCTTGTAGTAGCCACGAGGTGAGATTCCTTAAGCTCACTTTGAAATCTAGAACAAAGTGTTACAGCAAAGACAAGATTAGGTCTTGATGCTGTCAAATATAGTAAACTTTTAATCAACTTTCTATATTCCTTCTAATTAACCATTTTGCCTTCTTTATTTACTCAACTTTGTTCCAATAATAATAAAAGTGATTACTTCTTTAGAGTTCTCTATCCTAAACCTTTTTAATAGCTCACCAACATATTTTTCTTGGGAGAGGAAAATTCTAACTTTGTTTTGCAAAACTTGTAGCCCTAAGAAGAATTTCATTTCACTTAGCATAGACATCTTAAACTTCTTCTTCATCTGATTGGCAAAAGCAGTGTAAAGGGTCTTTTTTTCAATAGTAAAAATTATGCCATCAACATAAACCATAACAGTTAATTGGCCTTCTTTGTTTTTCTTTATGTATAAGTTGCTTTCTACATTCCTTTTTCTGAATTTCATATCTTTGAGACATGTATCTAGCTTGGAATACTATGCTCTTAGAGCTTGCTTTAAGCCATATAAAGCCTTTTTCAATTTGCACATATTTAAACCATTATGATCAAGTATAAAACCATTAAGGTATTTAATAAATACTTTTTCTTTAAGCTTTCCATTAAAAAATGTTGATTTCACATCCATCTAATAAACTTTGTAATTTCTTTAAGCATTAATGACCATGAATATTTTGATTGCTTCAAGTTTAGCCATAGGAGCAAAGGTTTCTTCAAAATCAACACCTTCTACTTGTAAGTAGACTTTGTAAACAAGTCTTGCTTTGTTTTTTACAACCTCACCATTTTCATTGAGCTTATTTCTGAACACCCACTTGGTTTTAATGATGTTTTTCCCCTTAGGTTTTGGAACTAAAGACCAAGTGTTGTCCTTTTCAATTTGATCAAGCTCATCATTCATAGCATATACCCATTCCATATGCTTTAATGCTTTTTCCACTAACTTGGGTTCAACTTCAGAGACCAATGAGATTTGTTCACCATATTTTAGCCTTTTTCTAGTATGCATAAAATCCTTTTTGCTGCCAATAATATTTTTAATCTCAAATTTAGCTCTAACTCTTTTGCAAGTTTGGGAATGTCTTAATTCATTTTCTTCATAATTTGTAATTTAAGAATCAACATCTTCATGCTGAATAGCCTCTGATTTCTCATTTTCAAATTCCTTTTCACTATCACACATGGCATTTTTAGCTTCCTCATGTTGTGATTATATTATGGAACCATCTTCAATAACTTTAACATCAAAGCCATTTACAATTTTCTACAACATTTTATTATAACATCTAAAGTCTCTTCCATTTGGTATATAGCCCAAGAATATGCCTTCATTAGCCTTCTTATCAAATTTTTAAAGATTTTTGCCTTTAATTTTAATAAGGCATAAGCTTCCACATACTTTAAAATGTTTTATACTTGGCTTCTTTCTATTCCACAGCTTATATGGTGTGTTCTTTATATGTGGTCTCATCAAGCATTTTTTTTTTTTGAATTTAAGTAGCAATAGCAATAGCCTCTCTCTAGTAATAATGTGAGGTACCATTTTTAGCCAACATGGTCCTTTTCATCTCTATTAGGCTTCTATTCTTTCTTTCAACCACTCTATTTTGTTGAGGCATATAGGGACTAACATATTCATGCTTCACTCTATACTTCTTCAAATAATTTTCAAATTCACTGCAAGTGTATTTTTTCTTATTATCTATCTTAAGTCTTTTAATTATTCTCCCCAACTATTTTTCAGCTAGCCTCTTGTAGCTTTTAACATTATTAAGAACATTTGATTTATATTTCAAAAACATAATACAAGTCATTTTTGTAAAATCATCAATAAAAGAAATAAAGTACCTATCACCTTTTGATTATTTTTGTCTCACAGGCCCATAGATATTTGAATGGATGAGCTTCAATGGCTTCTTTATTTAAATCTTCATATTTTTGTGGGTAGCATTCACCATTTTTCCTTTTTGACAAGTGTTATAAATGATATTTCTTTCTTTTCTCAACTTGGATACATCTTTTACAATTTCATTTTTGGACAATTTGTTCAACCCCTTTTGTCCAAGATGTCCCAATTTCCTATGTCACAACAAATTTTCATCTTTGGTGGTTATGTAGCATTTGTTTTTGCTGCTAGAAACTTGATAGAAGTTTCCATTTGTTCTTTCTTTCTTTGTAAGTCACTTAATCTTTTTACTGTGTATCCACTTTTACTGAGAGTAACTTTATTCCTATTATCACAAAGTTGACTAATACTAATTAAATTATGTTTTAGCCCTTCAACATAAAGCACTTCCTTTAATTTCAACTTTTTTGCACTAATTTCAATAGCATTAAACCTTTAATCCTTAAAACACCATCATTGACCCTCCATTATATTTTTCTACTTCCTTTAGCACCTTAGAGTCTCTTGTCATGTGTGAAGAGTAACCACTATTAAGGATCCATGGCTTTTCTTTTTGAGAAGCTTTTAAGGCTACTTCCAAAAACCATTGTCTTTTCCTTACCTCTTCTTCTTATTTTTTGGCTAAACGTAGAAGCATATGTAGGTGTTCTCTTTTGCATTATTTGACCTTGCAGCAATATCAAACACTCTTCAGTAATATGTTTGGCCTTTTCACATCTTCCATAAATTTCTTCCAATATATCAAATCTGTTTCTTAATAGAATTTAACTTTTTTTTTTTGTTACTTGAGGCTATCTCCTTTCTTGATAGAGTCTCCTCCTAAACTCTTGCCTCACATTCCTCTTTATTATAAGCCCATTACTGTAGCATACACTAACCTTGTGCCTATATTTACTACAACACCACAACACCAGCAAAATCTTTTAAATCTAAATCTTCTTCTTTCACCAATTTTATATCTCCTATCTTCAACTCTTGTTTGGTAATAATCAACATTATGATTATTTCTCACATCTTTTGCCACCTAATTTTTAGGTGTGGCAACCTTCTTTCCATCTTTGATAACCGGTTTCCTTTGGATAAGAGTTTTCTTCACATCTTTCTTAACCTATTTTAGTTTGGGTTGGTTTTTTTTTTTTTCTATAACATCAACTTCTTTCAATTTTATTTTTTCTTTGTGTTTGCTTTTAAGTGCAAACACAATTTTCTTCTTCTCTTTTACCCTTTCATTTAGCTTTTTAATATAGTTAAGTCCTTTTTTTCCTCATAGAATAAGGCCTTTGTTTGCTTAGACAATCATCCAACCTTTTGATAGCATCCTTTTTTATAGCATTTGTTGAAAAGGACTGTCCTTTCACTTCTATAACTTATATAACGCTCTCTTTATAATTCTTCAATTCAGATTCAGCCTTATGGAGCTTGATTTATAAATTCAACACTTCTTGCTCTTGTGTAGTCACCTTAGCGCCAAGATCTTTGTCTAGTTTTCCTTGCTTTGCCTTATGTACATTTAGCTCCTTAATTCTTTTTATGTACTCCTTCTCTTTTGCTTCAAACCCCTCCTTTTTGTTTTCCCTTGGAGATTAGATTTATCAACATCAAAATTTTTATTCAATTTTTTACCTCATTTTCCAGCTTGTTGTTTTTGCACAAACAAGCTCTTAATTCATTCTTAAGTTGCTACACCATCTATTTCTCTTCCTCTTTAGCTGATTCCTTATCACTTTAGAATTCTTTTTCATTATTTACCTTTGTAACTAACACATTTTCTGTAGCATGATTAAATCATCTTGAGTTTCTTCTTTAAAATTCTCTTCATCCAACTTGTTTAAGAAATTTCTTCTTTTGGATGTAAAGAATTTCTTTTTCCCTTTTACACTTAAATTCCCAGTTTTAAAATAGCTAGATTGCTTTATTCTCCTCCTTGGGGCCAACTTATCATCATCATCATTGTCTACTTCTTTTCTCTTTGAGCAATCCACTACAAAGTATCCAATACTTCCACAACTAAAACACTTTAAGGGTAATCTTTCCTTATACTTCCCTTTTCCTTTCCTTATATTTTTGGTGATATATGTCATGACTTTATCAAATTTAGGATCACCATCTTCTACTTCAGAACTACCGGTGATTTCTTCTTGTTGTTTTTTTTAATTTTTAATTTCGTCATAACCTTGAGGGTTAACTCCTTCTTTACCTTAGGCTTCTCTTCTTTCTTCATTGGGACTATTCTCATCTCCTAAACCACCAATATGTTATGTAAATTATCCAGGAGCAACTTATCTAAATCTCCTTCTTCTATGGTGGAAACCTTGTCATTAAAAGCTTCTGGCAAGGTTCTAAGTATCTTCCTTACCATAATAACATCATTGTTCTCCTCTTCATAGCTTCTAATGGAGCATACAATTTCATTTACTCTTATAAATAAGGCATCCATCGATTTATCATTTAGCATCTTTATATTTTCAAATCTGCTCCTCCAAATTTGCAACTTATTTTTTTTAATAACCTTGTCTTCTTTATAAATATTCTTCAATTTGTCCTAAATTAATTTGATTGTGTTGTACCCTATCACTTTTATGAATTATTTGTATGATAAGGAGGCATATAAGGCATTTCTACCCTTTCCATCATACTTTAAATTCTTCTTATCAGTAGGTGTTATAACGACAACTTTAGTAACAATAGTGAAACCATACATCATTAAAAGCTTCTGGCAAGGTTCTAAGTATCTTCCTTTCTATAATAACATCATTGTTCTCCTCTTCATAGCTTCTAATGGAGCATATAATTTCATTTACTCTTGTAAATAAGACATCCATCGATTTATCATTTAGCATCTTTATATTTTTAAATCTACTCCTCCAAATTTGCAACTTATCTTTTTTAATAACCTTGTCTTATTTATAAATATTCTTCAATTTGTCCCAAATTAATTTGATTGTGTTGCACCTTATCACTTTTATGAATTCTTTGTATGATAAGGAGGCATATAAGGCATTTTTACCCTTTCCATCATACTTTAAATTTTTCTTATCAGTAGGTGTTATAACGACAACTTCAGTAACAATAGTGAAACCATACATCATTAAAAGCTTCTGGCAAGGTTCTAAGTATCTTCCTTTCCATAATAACATCATTGTTCTCCTCTTCATAGCTTCTAATGGAGCATATAATTTCATTTACTCTTGTAAATAAGGCATCCATCGATTTATCATTTAGCATCTTTATATTTTCAAATCTACTCCTCCAAATTTGCAACTTATCTTTTTTAATAACCTTGTCTTATTTATAAATATTCTTCAATTTGTCCCAAATTAATTTGATTGTGTTGCACCTTATCACTTTTATGAATTCTTTGTATGATAAGGAGGCATATAAGGCATTTCTACCCTTTGCATCATACTTTAAATTCTTCTTATCAGTAGGTGTTATAACGACACCTTCAGTAACAAGAGTGAAACCACTAACAACAGATTCAAACACATTCAAACCAAGTGACAACATATATGGGAGTATTTTATTCATCCATAATTGATAAGTTTGTTCATCAAACGTGGGAATACCCTTGCTATTAACATTGTTTATGCTCTTCATGATATTAACTAGTAGTAGATGTAAAGATTCTCAATAATAGCAAAAACATTTTATATCAAAGTAGGCAAAATGGATCAACAGAGGAACTAGGCTTTGATAGCAATTGATAAAGACCTTTTTGACTTTCACACTGAGAGGGGGAGGGTGTGAATCAGTGTGAGATGCTTACTTTTTACAAATCTATCTAGATTAAACCTCTAACCTGTTAAAGTCTCTGATTTTTTTTTATCTTACTTCTTTATGTGAAAGTGACTATATGAATATCAAGTAAGCACAAGCACCTGAAAACACATAAATTTTACGTGGTTCACCCACAATGTGTGAGCTACATCTACGGTATAATAGGATCCCTCATATATCATAGGATTCACTCTTGCAATCAAGGGATATAGATGATGTAGTGGAAGGATCGCTCTTTCACCACTTACAATAAACTCCTAATCACCCTAAGGGTTTCTTATCCTTTTTCAAGAAGTACATAAAAAGATTATAACAAAAACTCCCTTGAGAAAAATCTCTTTATATGCACAAGTTACTATTACAAAAAACTGATCTTTTCTTTTCTTTTTACTATTCTTTCCTTACTATTATGCTTTCTTTGTCGTTTTGCTTTCTTTACTATTCTACCCTTTTGGCCATTCTTTCTTCAAGCTTTTTACCATTCTCTCTTTCTTTACTATCGATCTTTGCCCTCTCTTTACCAGTTTCACAACTTTCTTTTGGTCATGCTCATTGCTCTCTCTTTATCGTTCTCAACTCTCAACCTCTACCAGTCTTAGCTCTATGCCTCTACCAATCTCAGCTTTTTACCTCTCTCAGGTTTCTCTCCTGCCTTTTTTTTTTTTTAGCTCTCTGTCATTCTCCCTTTTTTCTACTCTGCTTTATTTATTCTTTTGAGGGTTGTTGTTCCCACAGCCTTGTATGGGTTGTAATTGTTGTTAACTAGATTTAAGTGTGCAAGTAATTTGAACCTACATAGAGGGCCAAGAAAGTAAAGCCACATGGGAGGGCAAGAGAGTAATTTGAAACTACATGAAGGGGCAAGAAAGTAAAGCCACATGGAGGGGCAAAAAAGTAAATCATAATATAGTAAGCCCTAAATTTGAAGACAAAGGTGGTGGACAAAAAAAATACACCAGCGCAATGGCTGAAAGAAAGAAAAGACGATACGACAAAAGAAGGGGCTGGACGGCAATGAGACACCACTGTAAATGAAGAGCCACTACTGTAAGAGAGAAAACACGACTAGACGATAAGGAAACAAGATGACCAAATAAGGGTGGACGGTAGAATAGGGGTACATGGTTGGATATTGAAAGAGAAAATGAACATAGCTAAACAAGAATGGACAGCAAGGAGAAAACCTTGTGACGACAAAGAAGTGAACGACCAAATAGGTGTGGACAGTGAGAGAGATCCGGCTGGACAGTGAGAGAGAAAATGTTGCTAGATGGTGAGAGAGAGATTCGACTGGATGGAGAGAGAGGTCCGGCTGGACGGTGAAAGAGAAAACCCGTGAGAGACGTACAACCACCGGGAGAGAAACGGATGACACAACAAGGAGAAAACCATGTGATGGCGTGAGACAAGAACGTGCGTCAGCGTGAGACCAAAACGTGTGAGAGCAAGAACATACGTTGGCCTGAGACCAGAATGTGTGACGATGTGAGACCAAAATGTGTAATGGCGTGACTATTCAGAAATGTGGGGGCAAGCCATAAGACATGAAATGACAAACCAAAAGTGTGAGTGTAAGTCATGAAGTCATAAAACGGTGAAAGCAGGAGTTGTGTGAAACAACCTAGAGAAGCAAATCGGTGAAGCATTGGAAAGAACTCAATTTATTTCCAGATTTCTTCAATAAAGGTTAGAGAGTGTTGTGGTGGGCTTCTAAGCGGTAGTGAAGTAGTCTATTCAATTCAATAGAGGTAAGATAAGCTAGAAGAAGGGTAGACACAATAAGTGACGCTCTTTGTATTGTACTTGCTTTGTATTGTACTTGCTTTGTATTTGCAATAGTGAAAGGAACAGAGGATTAAGACATCCATTGTAACTACATTGTGAACATCGAGAGTACCACATTGGTATTCTCAAGTATAGTAGATTGTCTCGGAAGATAAAGAGTCCCTAACACTGTGGACGTACGTCACATTGATGGAATCACGTAAATCTCTTGTGTCCTTACTTTGTTTTACATTTTGTGTTTTGAATTGAGTTGTGAACGCATCTAAAGTATCATCGAACCCATAACCTAAAGAAGACTTAATCAAGAACATCCGATCTGTCTAATAGGCAAGGTGACTTTGGGGACTATTATGATTAGTAGGTAACAATAAATCTACCTTAGTCAAATTTGAGAAAGAGTTTGCTTTTGAGAAGAGTTTGAAGTTGTTCACATATCTGCGTATTGATGAGAGCTAGATTATTAAATAAGTAGAATACTTTGGCTTAAATTATCAAAGTGTGTTTTAAGGGGTGTGATACTGAGGTTCACCAGTTTGAAACTTAACAGCTTGGTGTACTAGTTTGAAGGGTTTCAGAAGTTTTTAACTTTTTCAGCATACTGATAAATGGATGCCGGTACCAACACCAACACTACTTCAGCAAAAAGGTTCCAATCTTCAACAGAACCAACTACCATATGTGGAGAGTGAGAATGCAGGTGGTATTTGCAACCATGGGCATGAACGTGGTGAAATCCATATAAGAGGGTTTTGTGGCCCCCAAAAAAGGTAAAGATCTAACTTTAGAAGAATTAAGGCAATTTGAGATAAATAGGAAGGCCTCAAGTGTCATCATTTTAGCATTGACAGATGTTGAATATGCTACTAAAGTTATAGACTGCAAATCTGCTAAAGAGATATAGGACAGATTGCAAAAGGTCTATGAAGGTGATAGCAGAATGAAGGAGGCCAAGCTTTAAGTTTTCAAGGAGAGATATGAATCCCTAAGAATGCAGAAGAATGAGACAGTCTAAGACTTCTTCACTAGGATTATTGATGCTGTAAACGACCTTAGAAGTCATGAGAAGAACAAGAAAGACTCATCTATTATGAAGAAAATTCTAAGAATTTTGCCTGAGAGGTTTGCCTTAAAGGTGGCAATAATAGAGGAGAGTAGAGATCTCAATTCTATGTCTTTACATGATCTCTAGTGCAATTTCATTGCATATGAGATGAGAATAAAGTCAACTGAGAGTTCCTTAACGTCAAAGATATCAAAGGAGGCAGCTTTCAAAGTTATGAAACACTTGAAGATAAAAAAAGAGGAAGAATCATCCAATAAGGATGATGATGATGATAAGGAAGAAAGTGAAGGTGAAGGGTTGGCATACTTCACAAGGAAGTTCAAAAAGGGGTCTAATAAGGGAAAAGGATAGTTGTCCTTGAAATGTTATCGTTATGGGTAGACTGGACACTTTGATTCTCAGTGCAAAGTGAAACTTGATGATAAAGATAAGGATGGTGAAGATGAGTAAAACTCAAAATGGAGAAAACCATCATTCAAATCAAAGAAGTCCGACGAGAAGACTGCCAACCCACAAAAGAAGAAGAGAAGTGCATTTAAGAGTTATGTGAATCAAACAAAAGATGCTGATGAGGAGGAAGATGAAGACTCATTAGAGGAGCATGCCTTTATGGCATCAGTTCAAGATGGTGGTTCAACCTCTGAAGAGGAAGAGGAGGTTGATAAAGAAGAACCAGATATTAAAGCTGAGTTGGAAGCAGCTTTAAAGGAAATAATCAGAAGGGGCAAAACCATAAGAAGGTCGGAGGCTCACATAAAACAAGTTGAAGCAAATTTTGAGGAAGTAGAAAGTCAAAAACATGAAATGAGGGCTGAATATATTGACTTGAAGAGAAGATTTGAAGAACAAATCAAAATATGTGAAGACCTTACAATAGAGCTTAGCTCAAGGAATTCAAAAATTAAAGGAACAGAGAAGGAGTTGCTAAGACTTCAGTAATAACTCAAAAGGAGTGAAGAGAACATGCAAAAGATTGAAATGATAGGAGAAACAAGTTTTGCAAGAGAAAAGAAGAATGAAGAGAAAGTGCAGCAATCTGAGGCTGTATTGCCTAAAGATAATAAGAATGTGCCACAAATGTTGAAAGAGAAGGTTGTTACTCAGGAGTAGATAATTGAGAATAAAGAGGATTTGAAGAAGTAACCTAAGGTAGCAAACAAAAATGAAGAAAAGAAGGTCAGCCAGCAAAGGTCTACAGCTGAACAGAGGAAGGAGAAGAAGGTGACTAAAATGAAAGTCACACAAGCAAAGAAGTCAGCTACATTGCCTACACAGCAAGTAATAAACAAAAGAAAACAAGCTATGATTAGACCCAAGAAGAGGTGGTTTCAATGTCACTATCTTTATTGTGGAGTTTGGGGTCATAAGGCGAGTAACTGCTAGTGGAGAAGGTCAGTATATGTGTCCAACTTGAGAAGAGGAGAACATATTGTAAAAGCCAAAGACATATTGACAAGGAGTGTTGGTGCAAGCCCAAACCAGTGGTTTTAAAGAACAAGTTTATTGTATTGGCAGACTTGAAGTAGCGTGAAAGGTGCGAGCTGGATGGCCATAATGCCAAGAGATACATGAAACTTCTCCCTGAGCAAGAAAAGGCACTCGATGCATAGTAAAAACAATTGGTGCAATCAAGCTGAGAAAAAGGAGAAAACTATCTTCCAACCAGTTCAAAAGAAGGATATAAAGCTAAAAGGGAGGTGGCTAATATAGCTAAAACTGCACTAAAGACTTACTACAAGGATAAGTAGTGGATCCTTGATAGTGGATGAACTTCACATATGACAGGAGACAAGAGTAAATTATCAAAGCTAAACAAGTTAAGAAAAGGCAAAGTCAAGTTTGGTAATGATGATTCACTCAACATCAGTGGTCAAGGGTCAGTAAATATTGGAAAAGGAAAGCTGAAAGATGTTTTGCAAGTTTAAGGACTTAGATATAATCTAATATCTTTCAGCCAACAATGCAATAAAGAGTATAAAGTTATATTTATAAAAATAGGTTGCCAAGTAAAGAGCAAAGAAGGCAATACTATTGTAGCCGAGAAAAGTACAGCTGAAAATTTATATATGATTGATGAGGACAAGTCAAGTAGCTATTTACTTATAAAAAAAGAAGAAAATTAACTTTAGCATAGGAGCCTGGAACACTTAACACAGAAGAACATGAGAAAGCTGACCATTACTCGTGTAATCAGAGACATTCCTGACCTTAGGAGAGAGAGAGAGAGAGAGAGAGAGAGAGAGAGAGAGTATGTTTGCTCAAGATACTCTAAAGGAAAACATGTTAGAAAGTAGTATACAACCAAAGAGTTCAGTTCTAAAGTAGTGCTTGACATTGTGCATACTATTTTGTATGGACCGATGAGGGCAAAAGGGTTGAATGGTGAAAGCTACTTCATCTTGTTTGTTGATGATTATTCTAGAAGGAGCTACATCATGCACCTCAAACACAAGTCAGAAGTTCTGAATTGATTTAAGATATATAGATGATTGGCTAAAAATGAGAAAGGAAGGAAGATCAAAGTATTGAGGTCAGATCAAGGCATTGAATTTACAAATGAAGCTTTTGAAGATTACCTTGAGAAGCATTGTATTCACCATCAGATGGCAGCAACAAGAAAACCTTAACAGAACAAGATGGTAGAGAGGAAAAATAAAGCTATAGTTGAAATGGCAAGAACTCTACTGCTAGAATCCAAGCTTCACATAAGATTTTGGACAAAAGCAACATTTATAGCTGTACATCTACTGAATAGAGTCTTACTAAGGCCCAATACTAATAAGACTCCATATGAGTTATAGAGTGGGAAGAAGACAATAGCCAAGTATCTCAAAATCTTTGGCAACCCATGTTTTGTGAAGAACAAGGAGCAAAACTTGGGAAAATTCAATGCTAGGTCTAATGAAGACATCTTTGTGGGATACTTAGTAAAGACAAAAGGTTATAGAGTTTTCCTGTATAAGATAGGAAAAGTGATCACATCCAGTGATGTGATAATAAATGAGAACTAGAAAACAATGCAGAATAGAGAAGCTAAGGACAATGAAGAAGATGACTTTAATGTAGATGAAGAATCAAACCAACCTAAAGAAAAGGAACAAGGAGTAAGTTCAGACTCGAAGAAGAGTGAGTCTGAAGATGAAGAAAGAGATCCTCTTGTAACTAAGACTGTGCAAGAAAGAAGGACAAAGAAAACATATACTAGTGCTCATCAAGGAAATAAGATCATAGGTGACCCATCAACAGGAATTACAACAATAAGAAGAATTATTAGAGCTACTGCTTTACTCTCATAAGTCAAACTTAAATCTACTGAAGAGGCTATACAAGACAAAGCCTAGGTCAAAGCTATCAATGAGGAGCTGGATCAAATAGAGAAGAATGATACATGGGAGCTGGTTCCAAGACCCACTAACAAGAATGTCATATGAACAAAATGAGTGTTTAGGAATAAACACAATGAAGATGGAAAGGTGGTAAGGAATAAGGCCAGCCTAGTTTACAAAGGCTACACTCAGATAAAAGGAGTAGATGTTGATGAAACTTTTGCATCAATGGTAAGGTTAAAAACAATTAGAATGTTCCTAGCTTTGACAACACATAAAAGGTATAAAGTTTATCAGATGGATGTGAAATCAGCCTTTCAAAATGGCCTCCTGAAATAAGAAGTGTATATTGAACAACCCAATAGAGTACAAGTTAGTGAGGATAAGACATATATGTACAAGCTGAAGAAAGCCTTGTATGACCTTAAATAAGCCCCAAGAGCATGGTACAGTAGGCTGAATGCGTACTTGAGAAATTTGAACTTCAAAAGAGGAATAGTTAATAATAACCTATATGTGTTAAACTTAGAGAAAGACCAGCTGATAACTATAGTATATGTTGATGATATCATCTTTGGAGGGGATCACTCTGAGATATGCCAAGATTTTACACAGAAGATGAGTGAGGAATTTGAGATGTCATTGATTGGAGAAATTAATTACTTTCTTGGATTACAGATAAAATAGTGTGAAGAAGGTATTTTTATTTCTCAGACAAAATATGCCAAAGAGATGCTGAAAAAGTTTGGCATAAAGGATAGCAAACCTGTTAGTACCCCTATGAAAGTAGGCTGCAAGTTAACAAAAGATCAGGAGGGAAGGAGTACAAGCCTTACAGTATACAAGAAGATGATAGGAGCCTTATGTACTTTACAGCATCAAAGCCTCATCTTATGTAAGTTGTATGCGTTGCCGACAGATTCCAAGCTGATCCTAAGGAATCTCATGTGTTGGCAGTGAAAAAAATCCTAAGATACCTTAAAGGGACACTGAAAATGGATTTGTGGTATCCTACCATGGATTCTATAAAACTACAAGCATACACTGATGTAGACTGGGCAGGAAGTATAGATGACAGAAAATCAACCAGTGGCTGCAGTTTCTACTTAGGTTCAAAATGTATTGCATGGTTAAGTAGATAGCAAAATAGTGTTGCTTTGAACACAGCTGAGACTGAGTATATGGTTGCTTGTGCAACATGTACTCAGGTGATATGGATGCAAAGACAATTGGCAGACTTGGTTGTTGAAGTGAAGTTATCAGTAAGTGTACTTTGTGATAATTAAAGTGCTATTGATCTCAGCATGAATCTGGTTCAACATTTAAGGAGCAAGCATATTGACATCCAGTATCACTTCATCAAAGATCAAGTGGAACAGGGTACAATTTAGTTGGAGTATGTTGGCAATAAAAATCAAATTTCAAATATTCTAACTAAACCTCTATCCACAATGTTGTTTGAAAAGCATAGAATGAGTTTGTCTGTGCAAATGCCTCATTAAGCTTGAAGTTTAGGTGAATCCTCCATCTTTACTTTGCGAGTTTTTTTGTAATTGGTTGGCAAAAGGGGAGAGAAGCAACAATGCAGGGGGAGCTGTTAAAAAAGGGGGAGTGCATATTTAGGGGGAGTTATAACTGCTGCATAATGACTTTTATTATGAGTTGGCAATAATTACAAAAGGAGAGATTGTTGTTCCCACAGCCTTATATCGTTTGTAATTGTTGTCAACTAGATATAAGTGTACAAGTAATTTGAAGCTACATGGAGGGGCAAGAAAGTAAAGCCACATGGAAAGGCAAGAGAGTAATTTGAAGCTACATTGAGGGGTAAGAAAGTAAAGCCACATGAAGGGGTAAGAAAGTAAGTCACAATATAGTAACCCTAAATTGTAAGACAAAGGTGGTGGATGAAAATAAATACACCAGCGCAGCCGCTGAAAGAAAGAAAAGATGATACGACAAAAGAAGGGGTTGGACAGCAAGGAGACACCATCGTAAACGAAGAGCCACCACTGTAAGAGAGAAAACAAGGTTGGATGGCAAGGAGACAAGATGATTAAATAAGGGTGGATGACAGAATAGGGGTACACAACTGGACAATGAGAGAGAAAACCAACATGGCCAAATAAGAGTGGATGGCAAGGAGAAAACCGTGTGACAACAAAGAGGTGAATAGCCAAATAGGTGTGGACGGTGAGAGAGATTTGGTTGAACAGTAAGAGAAAATCTTATTGGATGGTGAGAGAGCAAACACGGTTGGACGGTGAGAGAGATCTGACTGGACAGTGAAAGAGATCCAGTTGAATAGTAAGAGAGAAAACCTGTGAGAGACATACAACCACCCGGAGAGAAATGGACAACACAGCAAGGAGAAAACTGTGTGACGGCGTGAGACCAGAATGTGCATCAACGTGAGACCAGAAGGTGCGACGATGTGAGACCAGAATGTGCGTCGGCTTGTGACCAGAACGTGTGATGCTGTGTGACCAAAACGTACAACAGCGTGACTGTTCAAAAGCGTGGGGCAGGTTGTGGGATGTGAAATGATAGACTAGAAGCGTGAGTGCAAGCTGTGAAGCCGTGAGATGGTGAAAGCAAGAGTTGTGTAAAAAACCTGGAGAAGGAATTCGGTGAAGCATTAGAAAGAACTCAATGTATTTCTAGATTTCTTCAAGAGAGGTTAGAGAGTGTTATGGTAAACTTTTAAGCGGCAGTGAAGCAGCCTATTCAATTCAATAGAGGCAAGACAAGTTAGAAGAAAGGTAGACACAGTAAGTGACACTCTTTGTATTGTACTTACTTTGTATTTGTAATAGTGAAAGGAACAAAGGATTAAGACATCCATTGTAATCGGGAGTACCACACTGGTATTCTCAAGTACAGTGGATTGTCTCGGTAGAGGAAGAGTCCCTACCATCGTAGATGTATGTCATATTGATAAAACCAGGTAAATCTCTTGTGTCCTTACTTTGATTTACATTCTGTGTTTTGAATTAAGTTGTGAACACATCTAAAGTATCATCGAACTCATAACCTAAAGAAAACCTAATCAAAAACATCCGATCTATCTAATAGGCAAGGTGTTTGAAAGGTGACTTTGGGAACTATTATGATTAGTAGGTAACAATAGATCTACCTTAATCGAATATAAGAAAGAGTTCGCTTTTGCGAAGAATTTGAAGTTGTTCACATAACTGCATATTGACGAGAGCTAGAGTATTAAATAAGTAGAATACTTTGGCTTAAATTATAAGAGTGTGTTTTAAGGGGTGTGATACTGATTCACCCCCCTCTCAGTATCACAAACTAGTAGATCCTAGGGTGAAGTTAGAAACTTCAAGGGTTATATGGGTATTTATATGCCTTGAGTTTAGAATTACCCTACCATCAATGGTCAGCATTAATTCTTTAAATTTAAGGTTGCCTTACCATTAACAGTCAGTATTGATTCCTTAAATTTAGGGTTACCCTACCATCAACAGTGAGCATTAACTTTTTAAATTTAAGGTTAACCTATGATTAATGGTTAGCATCATACCAATCTAGTATGCTATAAGTCTATCCAAGTTGGTAACAGATATCCATGAATCTCCATCAAAGAAGTTACAACCTCTCACCAATAGCTACTTTTAGTCTAATATGGCAAGTGGCAAATACTTCCCTAGCAATCTGCATAGCCACCTCAGGGTCAATATTCAGGCAATTTCCAGACCATGCAGCACCACTAATCTTAAAATCTACTCTCTACCATTTTAAATTTGGCATTGTCTTTAACATAAGGTCATTTGTAAAGATAGCATTGCTAAGATTACATTTCTTGGCCTATCTAAGCAACACGTTACCATTTCCACTAATAGCTTCTCCTTAACATCAACCATTACTAGGCTATTCAGTCCTATTGCTTCTCTTCTTCTTTCAATCGATTCTCCTTTTTGGGAATGAAGTCATGTCATCTTCCTTAATCCTTAAATAAATCAGCTACCAACACACTTTGTAAATGCAACAAACACATTTCAAAGGCACTTATAACATCAAATTAATAGGTACAAATATATAAGATGCTATTGATAACAAATCCAATATTAGCCATCAAAGATAGGCTCAATAGATATTAAGAAGTAATATGTCCATATCCTTGACACCTAAAGCACTTAATATTACGAGATTTAGAAAATTTCATTTTGATTTTACCTTTAGAAATAACAACTGATTTCATTGGCCTTGCATCTTTTTTTGGCTTTAAGGCTAGTTTGGCATATTTCCAAGTTGTCTTCTATATACAACTAGAAGCTGATCTAAATTCGGACCTTTTAGACTTAATTTGTTTCTCTATTTTGATAGCCTTATGTAACAACTCCTCCATCTCCAAATACTATTGCAAATCTACTACATTTACAATTTCTTTGATCAAACCACTAATGAACCTTGCCATGGGAGCCTTTCAATCTTCGTCTCTATTAGCTTCAATCATGATTATTTCCATCTCCTTGTAATAGTCTTTCACACTCATGGACCCTTGCACCAGCCCTAACAACTTTTTATGCAAGTTTTTATGGTAATGGTTAGGTATAAATTTCCTGCACATTATCGATTTCATCACTTATTATGACTAAATTGTCCTTTCACCATTCCTCCTTCTACTTATCACCAATTGGTTCTACCAAATACTTGCATAATCATTGAATTTTATGACTACCAATTGTACTTTCTTCTACTCAAAAGAATTATGGCAATCGAATACATGCTCATCCTTTCTTTACCACTTCAAATAATGTTTAAGATCATTCTTCCCTTAAAAAATTGGAATTTTTATCTTTATGTTGTCTTTTGGAAATAGCCTTCTTACCTTTTCTTAAGCTTGATTCTTCCTTAATCACATGCTAATGAGGACCATTTTAGGTCTCACACTGAGAGAGGGGTGAATTAGTGTGAAATCCTCTTTTTACAAATTGATCAAGATTTAACTTTTGTGACTTCTTAAAGTTAATGGTCCAATTTTTTATTTTTCTCCTTTATGTAAGCACGACCGTATGAATAAAAAAATCAATGTCCATGTACAAGCACCCAAGAATATACAATAATTTTTACATGGTTCACCCATAATATGTGAGCTATGTCTACAGTATGACAGGATCACTCCTATCACACAATCTACTCTTGTTATCAAGGGATATAATAATGTTGTGGAAGGATCACTCCTTAACCACTTATAGGAGGACTACTTTTTAACCATTTATAACGATTTCTCAATCACTCTAAAGGTATCTCACCCTTATTCAACTAGTTTATCAAGAGAAGCCAAGGCATGACAGAGAGAGACAAAAAAAAGTGCAGAAAACATGCAAGGCAGAGAAAACCAGTAGAGAAGATAAAGAAATTAAGCAGCCAAAGAAAAAAAAGAGCCTCCAGTAATAGAAAAGAAAAAGCCTCCAATAACAAAAAAGAACAAGCAATAGTAGCAGAAAGAAGGAGAGAACCTACAGAGGAGAGAACCTACAAAGGAGAAAACATGCAAAGGAGATAACTTACAAAGGAGAGACAACAGCAGTAGTAAAAAGAAGGAGAGAACCTATAAAGGAGATAGCCTATAAAAGAGAAGACCTATAGAGGAGAGAACCTACAAAAAAGAAAACCTGTAGAAGAGAGAACCTGCAGAGGAGAGAAAATAGCAGCAGTAAAAAGAAGGAGAGAACTTATAGAAGAGAAAACCTATAAAGGAGAGAACCTGTAGAAGAGAAAACATGTAAAGAAGAGACAACAGCAGTGATAGAAAGAATGAGAGATAGTAGTAGCGGTAGAAAGAAAAGGAGAGAACCTATAAAAGAGAGAACTGATAGAGTAGAGCAAAACTTGTAAAGGAGGGAACCAATAAAGAGAGTTGTAGAAATAGGTAGAAAGAGCTGCAGAGAAAGTGTTACAGAAATAGGTAGAGAGAGTTTTAAAAGCAGGCAAAAAGAGTGCTATAGAAACAGGCAAAGAGAAAGCTATGAAACATGGAAAAGAGAAAGTAGGAAGCACAACAAAGAGAAAGTTATGAAACCGGCAATAAAAAAGGAAAGACTGGCAAAGCTTGAGTAAAGACACAGTGAGGAAGGAGAAGATCAATTTTTTATAATAGTAACTTGTGCACATTGAGATATCTTTCTTAGGAAAGTTTTGTTATAACCTTTTTATGTACCTATTGAAAAAGGGTGGGAAACCCTTGGAGTGATTAGGATATCATTGTAAGTAGTTAAGGAGTGATCCTTCTATGGTGATTAAGGAAAGATCCTTCCATAACATTAGCTGCATCCCTTGATAACAAGAGTGGATCGTATGATCTATGAGTGATTCTATCATATTATGGACATAGTTTACACATTGTGGGTGAACCAAGTAAAAATTTTATGTGTTATTAGGTGCTTATGTTAGCTTGATATCCATATGACCATTCTCACATAAAGGAGCAAGATAAAATCATATCATAGATATTAACAAGTCATAGAGGTTTAATCCACATAGATTTGTAAAAAGTAAATATCTCACATTGACTCACCCCCTCCCCCTTTCAGTGTGAGACCCAAGAAGGTCCTTATTAATTGGTATCATGAGGACTATTTTAGGTCTCACATTATAGGGGGCTAAATTAGTGTGAGATATGTACTTTTTATAAATCGATCCAGATTTAACCCTTTGTGGCTTGTTAGAACCAATGATCCAATTTTTATTTTTCTCCTTTATATGAGTACAACCGTACGATTAAAAAAATCAATGTACAAGCATAAAAACACATGGTAATTTTTATGTGGCTCACCCACAATGTGTGAACTATGTTTATAGTGTGATAGGATCCCTCATAAATCACACTACCATTCTTGTTATCAAAGGATACAATAATGATATGGAAGGATAACTTTTTCACCACTTATGGAAGGACTACTCCTTAACCACTTACAACGATCTCTCGATCACTCTAAGGGTATCCTACCCTATTTTTCAACAAATTTATCAAGATTTTATGGTAAAACCTTTCCTGGAGAACGATCACTCAATGTATACAAACTGTTAGAGTAAAATATGGATCTTTTCCTTCCTTTGTTATCAGTGTTGTCTCACCCACTATCGGTGCTACCTGCACGTAATGCTAATGCTGTTTGTACGTGTTGCCGTTACTATCCTCATGCATTGCTAATGCTGTCCGCTGCTAATGTTGTTCGCAAGCCCTACCGCTGCTATTCGTATGCATTGCTCTTGCTATTTGTGTGTGGTGTCGTTGTTGTCTATGTGTGCTACTAATGTTGTTCACACATGTTGCTACTACTGTCTGCACACACTCTACATGTGCTACTCCTGCTGTTCACACACACAACTTCTGGTATCCACTTACGCTACTGCTGCTATTTGCATGCACTCCGCACATGTTACTCTTGTTGTCCACATGCACTACAACTGCTTACTGCATATGCTGTTCTTGTTGTTTGTGCATGTTGCTCTTGTTATCCACATATACTGCTACTTTCTGTGCATGCTGTTGCATCTATCTGCAAACATTACTGTCATCTGTATGTACTGCCAACTACACCTTACTGTTTCTTCTTGGTAGCTGTTGCACTCTCCTTGGTTGGCTGCCTTACTACCTCTCCTTGGTGGCAACTACACTCTCCTTAGCCGACTACCTTATGTTGAGCCCATCTTTGATGGTTAATGTTAGATTTGATGTCAATACCATCTCACATGGTTATATGTGTTGATTTGATGACAGGTCATTAGGAGAAATCGATGATGATAGGTCAACCTTGGTGTTGATGAGTCAAGGTTCACTATGACCTTAAATTTTAAGGTTTAATTTTAAGGTTTAAGATTGATCGTTAACCCTAAATTTTAGGATGTCAATGTTGACCATTGACCTTAAATTTTAATAATCAAATCCAACCGTTGATTGTAAGGCAACATCTGGGAATTAACGATGACTATTAATGATCGTGTAGCCTTAATCTCAAAGCTTTATAAATACCCCTATGCATCTTGCAAGAAGGGTGTATGCTGATAAAAATTGAGAGAGTTGGCCAAAGAGAAGTGAGCAATAAACTTAGGGAAAAAGAGAGGTGAACAATAAAGAGGAGGCAACCACCGCAAGGTGCAACTGGCCAAGAAGGAGAGAAAGAAAACAAGGGGCAATCGACCAAGGAGAGTGCAACATCCACTAAGGAAAGAAGGCAAGGCGACTAACCAAGAAGAGTGCAGTAGCCACCAAGAAGAAGTAGCAAGGTGCAACCGACCAAGGAGGAAAAAAAGAGAGCAAGGTAGCCAGCCACCCACACCAATAAACCCTCACTAAGATAGCCACCACACCAGCAAGCCCTCACAAAGATGATAGCAGTAATTGGCCACCACATTAGCACATCAAGGAGGCTTTCTAGTAGACAAGCAAACATCCCTACATGTCCAAAAGGGTATACCAGCAATAGCAACACATCCTAACACATCTAGGAGACTTCTTAGCAGTAGCATGTCTAAGAGGCATCCTAGCAGTAACAGCACGTCCAAACAATAGCAATAATGTGTACTGAAAATATTAATTGGGCACGCAAATAATAGTGGACATACATGGTAGCGCATATGGATAGCAGTGGATAGATGCAGCAATATGTACAAACAACATTAACAATGCATGTGAATAGCAGCAGCACGCATGCAAATAGCAACAGTAGTGTGCGCAGGCAACAGTAGCAACAAGTGAAACAACACCAACAACAGTTGAAACAACACCAGCAGCGAAGGAAGGAGAAGATCCATGTTCTGCTCTAGCAATCTGTATTCATTGAGTGATCATTCTCCAAGAAAGGTTTTAATCACAAACTCTTAATAAACTAGTTGAAAAATGGTGGGATACCCTTAGAATGATCAAAAAATCATTATAAGTGGTTAAAGAGTGATCCTTCCACAACTAAACTATATTCCTTGATAATAAGAGTGGATTATGTGATTTAAGAGGGATCCTTTCACACTATACACATAGCCCATATATTGTGGGTGAACCACATAAAAATTATCGTGTGTGCTTGGGTGTTTATGCATTAATTTATATTTGTATGATCACACTCACATAAAAGAGAATGATAAAAATTGGATTATCGACACTAACAAGCTACAAAGACCTACAACAATCCTCATCAAGTGGTATCAGAATTTGGTTCCTCTATTGATCCAATTTTTTTACTTTAAAGTGAAGTTGTGCATTGTTGTGTGAGCTTTTATCTCTATTGCTGCTTAAAATCATGTATAATATGAACAGGATTAATAGCAAGGGCATCCCTACATTTGATGGACAGAATTATCAATTTTGGAATAATATAATGCTCCTATATCTAATGTCCCTTGGTCTTAATGTGTTTAAGTCTGTTGTTAGTGGCTCCATCCCTGTTGATGAAGGTAATTTTATGACACTGGCTGATAAGAAGAACTTTGAATATAATGGAAAGGCAAAAAAATGCCTTATATGCCTCCCTATCTGATAAAGAATTCACCAAGGTAATGGGGTGCAACATAGCTAACCAAATCTGGGAAAAATTAAAGAATATTTATGAAGGAGACAAGGTTGTGAAAAAAGCCAAGCTATAAATCTGAAGGAGCAGATTCAAATACATAAAGATATAGAATGATGAGACTATAGATACATTCTTTACAAGAGTTAATAAGATTGTATATTCTATCAGAGGCTTTAGAGAAGAGATCTACGATGCCACTATAGTAAGGAAAATACTCAGAACCTTGTCAAAAGCTTACAATGCCAAAGTCTCTTCCATATAAGATAAAGATCTGGATAGGTTGCCTTTAGATTACCTACACAGCATATTGGTAACTTATGAAATAAGAATAGTTTCAATAAAGAAAGAAAAGAAGTCTAAGATGGAGAAGGATTTGGCCTTCAAGCCAATGAAGAAGTTAAAGATTAAAGACTGAGAAGAAGAAAACGATAGTAGCTTTAAAGAAGAAGATGGTGATCTTTAACTAGATAAAGTTTTGGTGTACATCACTAATAATATAAGGAAAGGAAAAGGGAAGTACAAAGGAAAACCACCTTTGATGTGCTTTAACTTTGGAGATATAAGGTAGTTTACCGTGGACTACCCAAAGAGAATATAAGCAAGCAATGATGATGATGATGATGAGCCTACCCAAAGTGGAGAACAAAACAATCCAACTACTTTAGAGTTGCAAATTCAGGTGCCAAAAGAGAAAAGAAATTCTTTAGATCCAAAAGAAGAAATTCTCTAAGCAAGCTAGATAGAGAGGATTCTTAAAAAGAAGTTGATGATGATTCTGATGATGAGGCTATAAAGAATGTGCTAATTGCTCAAGCAAATGATGATCAAGAATCTTCAAGTGATGAGGAATCAATAAAAGTGGATGAGGGTGAGTTAGTACAGCAACTTGAGAAGGAATTGAGAGCTTGTTTACACAAAAACAACAAGCTAGAAAGAGGTAAAACATCTTAAAAAGCTATATGAAAATTATGTTGTTGATGAATCTAATCTTTAGGTGAAAGAAAAGGAGTTTGAAGCAAAAAAAAGAGGAGTGCTTAAAGAGGATTGAAGAGTTGATTGTACTTAAGGTAGAGGAGGGAAAGATACATAAAGATCTTGGTGCTAAGGTGATTGCACAAGAGCAAGAGGTTGTTAATTTTTCAAGCCAAGCTCCACAAGGTTGAGTTCGAGTTAAAAAAGCATAAAGAAAGCTTTATGTAGGCCATGAAAGTGAAAGGAGAGTCATTTTTAGCAAGTGCCATCAAAGAGGATGCTACCAAAAAGTTGGATAAGTGTCTAAGCAATCAAAGACCTCATTCCATGGGTATGCTAACAATAGTAGCATGTCCCAACACGTGTAGGAGACTTCCCTAGAGCAGTAGCACATCCAGGAGGGTAGTAACACGTCCAAGAGACTTATCAGCATTAACAGCACGTCCAGGAGACTTCCCAGCAGTAGCAACAGGACTAGGAGACTTCCCAGTAGTAGTAATAGGTCCATAAGGGTATACCAACACCAGTAGCATGTCCTTGCACGTCCATAAGAGTATACAAGTAGCAGTAGATGTCCTTGCAGGTCTAAGAGAGTATACTAGCACTAACAGAATGTTTTTGCATGTCTAGGAGGGTATAACAACAATAGCAGCACATCCCTGCACATCTATGAGGGTATACCAGCACTAATAGCACCTCAGAAGGCTTTCCAGCAACAAAAGCATGCTCAGGAATCAAACAAAAAATCAAAATGTGCAGTAGCAAGTCCAAGAATCAACCAACAAACCAACAACGGTGTGAGAAGATAGCTATAGTATGCAAGGATAGCAACAACACAAGAAAACAATTGCAACTGGCAGGGAGAGCAGCAGCAATGCATGAAAACTACTACAGCGTAAGGAAAGCGTAGCAATAATGCATGAAAGAAGCAGCAACATGCACAGATTGCAACAACAGTGTGAGTCAATAGCAGAAGCAACATGCACAGATAGCAAGAACAGCGTGTGCGAACAACAGCCACAGTGTGGGTGGACAGTAAGTGCAAAGACCATGGATAGCAGGAGCAGTGCATATAGACAGCAAGCGCAAAGATCATAGTTAGCAGAAGCACGGACAACATGCATAACTTATGTAAATAGTAGATTTAATTTACATGGACAGTAAGCATAGCGTGTGTAGCAAACAACAAGTATAGCTTATGTAGATAGCAAGCACATTTTGTGCAGACAGTAGGTATAGCTTGTGTAGACAGCAAGCACAGCGTGTGAGGATAGTGGGCACAATGTGTGCAGACAATATGCAGACACAGCAGCATAAAAGAACAATATTAACTGCATACGCAAATAGTAGCAACAACATGTACTGACAGTATTAACTGTGCACACAGACAGTAACAGACAAACGCAACAGCATGTACAAATAGCAGTAGACAAGAGTAGCAGATTATACAAAAAGCATTAACAACACGTGCGAACAACAGCAACAGCGCACATAGGCAACACTGGTAATAAGTGAAACAACATCGACAGTAGGTGAAACAACACCGGTAGTAAAGAAACAAAAAGATCCATGTTCTGTTCTAACAATCTGTATACATTGAATGATTATTTTCCAAGAAAGGTTTTAATCACAAACTCTTAATAAACTTGTTGAAAAATGGTGGGATACCATTGGAGTGATGCTCCTACAACCAAACTGTATCCCTTAATAACAAGAGTAGTTTATATGATTTAGGAGGGATCCTATTATACTGTGGATGTAGCTCATATATTGTGGTTGAACCATGTAAAAATTTTTGTGTGTACTTGGGTGCTTGTACATTGATTTATATTTGTATGATCACACTCATATAAAAGAGAAAGATAAAAATTGGATCATCGACACTAACAAGCCATAGAGGTTAAATCCATATCAATTTATAAAAATGAATATCTCACATTGATTCACCCTCATCTCAATGTGAGACCTACAATGGTCCTTATCACTTTGCTACCTCTCCTTGATGGCCATTGCACTTTCCTTGGTCAGTTGCCTTATTGCCTCTCCTTGCCTTAAGGTTTACCGTTCTCTCTCTTTTGGCCGGCTCTCTCAAAATTTTGCAACACAGCCCCTTCTTGTAAGACGCATACGGGTATATATAGAACCTTAAGATTAAGGTTACACGAATATTGATGGTCATTGTTAATTCTCATATGTTAGCCTACAATTAACGACTAGATTTTAGTCATAAAATTTAGGATCAATGGTCAGCATTGAGTTCTTAAAATTTATAGTCAATAGGCAATAGTCAATAATTAACAGTTAATCTTGATCTTTAAAATTTAGAATCATGGTCAACATTGAGTCCTTAACATCAGGGTTAACCTATCATCACCAGTTTTTCCTAATGACCTCTTTGTATCTCAACGGTATTCATAACCTCAAATCAACATATATAATCGTATGAGATGGTGTTGACAACAAATTCAACATTAGTCATCAAAGATGGGCTAAACACTCATTCTTTTTAAGCACCACAAAGTAAAGACAAAGAATGTTAGCATTAAAAAAAAATTATATCACATATAATAGAGGAAGAATTTTAGTTGTTAGTTTTTCCTTTGCAATGATATAAAAAGCAAATTATTCATACTTAACAAGCCCTAATAATTACAACATGATTTCTTTGTTTACCTTTTAATATTTATGCATAACATGGATTGCATACTAATCAAGAACCTTAAAATAGATCAAAATAATATTATGCACATACTAGTCGAGAATTATTAAGGCATTGCCAGTCGAGGAGAATTGTATTGGGGTGGCTTAAAAGATGTGTAAGGCATTGAGGGGGAACAAATTAAGGCTTGGGGTATATGCCTCATAACCTAAAAGATAGTTAAAGTATAAAGGAGTCTAACTTTGCAAGACAACTAAGATAAGTTGTCGACAAAAGTGTGAAAGCAAGCTAATCTGGTGCAATGAATTAGTACTACTAGCTTCCCTCATAAGGTAGTAGGGTGCAACGAAGTAATGGTGCTAGTCTCCTTCATAGACTTACATATCGTGTAGAGCTAACCTTCCGTAAAAAGCTTAACATAACTAAATTCCCTTGTACCCTCAAGGCTTATACTTTAAAAGGCAATACATTAAGGAAGGGTTTGGAAACTTAAGCTTTAAATAGCATTGCCTCTATAAAAGGTAATTCTCAATTGAGATTAAGACTTTTAGAGCATAAAATATGATAAAAGAAAAAAGATAATGATATTGAATGTGTGTGTGTGTGAGTGAGAGAGAGAGACAGAAAAGTCCAAGGTATTGTCTAACATTGGCTACAACAATAGTCACTATGTATACTAATGATCATAATATGACTTATGTGATTATTTTTTATGAGTAATTTATAAAAGAAAGAAAAGATAGAAGAATAATTAATTATTGCTTAGTTTTATCTATTTTTAGCTTAACTTATTAAGGTATATCCAAAAAGGTACTCTTCATAAGCTAACAATCAATATGAAAAAAAATAAATACAAAAGATAATATTTAATATGTATGTTAAAGATAAAATATTTGACATAATAACCTAATAATATATATATATATATATATAATTAAAATTGAGAAAATATTTAGTTATTCTCCTTTAATTATATTATCAATTTTACTTATGTAATATTTTTCTTAATTTATAAAGAAAGAGAAAAATGACATAACAAAAAGTAAAAGGAATCTTCTCCCAAACACTCAAAATTTAATTTCTTGTATGCTTTTCCTTTTTTTATAAAAAAGGAAAATATTACTTCCAAATTATCTTTTTTGTTTTCTTAAAAAATGATTGCTCTTAATTTTTAATTTTTTTAATTTTTTAAAAATAATAAAAGAAAAAAATTACCAAATGCACCTATAATTTCTTTCAAAAGAAAAAACCCAAATTATTTTTCTTCTTAGAAAGAAAAATACACTAAAATTCTTAAAAAAAGAAAACTATTCATAGTTTAAATATTTTTTTATTTTTAAATAAAAATATAATTAAAAATACCCTTCTAAGTTAATATCACAAAGGAAAACCATTTAATGACTATTTCTTTTCCTTTATAAGTAATTAATCTTATAGCTTTACCAAACTCAAATATCCTAAATGTTTCCTTTCTTATAATCTCGTTATGAAACTAAATGTACTCAGTTTAAGAATTGTATCTTTTACGAAAGAATCTCTCACTTTGACAACACTACACCTTGAACTGATGTATTAAATTTGCACTAATTCAACCCTTCACCTCTGCCCTTTCTGCCTGCCTTACTCCCCCCCCCCCCCCCCCCCCCCCCCCCCCCCCGCGGCTCTACTCTTCCTCCTTACAAGTCCCTCAGGCCTTTATTGTTGTTATTCCCACCACTTAAAGTCACCTTAGCTTCTCCTATCATCTCCAAGTACTCCTCTTTATTTGAGCTCCTGTAATTTAATCCACCAACCTTCCCTCCAACTAATTAGGCTTTATCATTTACTAAACCCATAGCAAACCTTTTAGTTAATGCCTCTATTACATAGGCACCTACCCTACTAGTCTATACTCTTAAATTGGTTTACCATTTCCTTAGACTTTAACTACCTCTCCATTACTTTACTGTGCTATTTTGCCATACCACGTGCCTACCTTTGACTATCTCAGCAGTCATAAATAGACTTTGAGCAGAGCTGTTGCTTGAGTTGGTTACCTAAGTTGAGATTTTGGCGCCTCTTATAACATTTTCCTTTGAGCCTAATGTCACTTTAATCTCCACCTATTCTCTAGTAACTCATGACAGTGATCTCTTCCTATTTAACATTCAAAATGAAAAGCTACCCATCAACCTTTGCCACCACCACTAGAGGATAACCATCTTACTTTCATCAACACCAGAAAATGATACTGATCTAACACTCCTTCTGATCAGACTACAAATCCATCCTCAAATAGACACCCCACTCTTTAACTAAGTGGGAAAGGAACTTGCTGAACGACACTTGAAACGATAGCCCCTCTAGCCAACCCAAACCCTTTGATCCACGCTAACCTTGTCTATTGATTAAGATACCAAACTCTGAAACAATTCATGGATCCACTCCTAATCATTATTGAGCACTTTTATCATATCTTTTTTAGAATCAATTGACAGTAGAATTTCAGAGCCTCTTATTATTGATCACCCTTTTTAGTTAATCTTTCAATCCTTCAATTAATCTGGGCTTGCAAACTACTCTAATTGCACTTTAGTGAAGCCTTCTAGACTTGGAGGTCTTAGTATAGTATGATAGAATGACTAACATTTGACTTGCTTTTGGCGCGGAATCACCTTTCTCTTTAATTGACTATCTACATCCTCATACCGATTCACTTACCACCATATTCTACATACCTATTGCCTTTCGACCTACTACACCTTATTTTCATGAGCAATGCCTCTCCAATTATTGTTAAACACTTGTTACCTTAGTACTCAATTTGGGATAACTAGCAATTTTGAATCACAGCTTGCGCCCAAGCAACCTCTCCCTATTCAACTTTCGAGTAGTCAGTTATAAATTTGACAAAGTCAAACTTATAACCCATCTTGGTCATCTTATTTGGAATTACTACGTTTATAATCCTATTCCATCATTAGAATATTCTCCATAATCCCTTATGATGCACTATTACCGGAAAATTATAAATAAATATAAGAGTTGCCATGACATCAAACCCTCTAGTCACATAAACCCTCTCCAGGTTAGTCGACAGAGACCATAAGTGATAAAAGTTAATGAAGTAGATGAAGACAACACTGACGATATGAGTTTTGCCAGTCAACGTCATGCTATGGAGGAGTAACGGCACCTAAAAGAAAAAGCGGCGAGACGGTGATGTTGAGACATCAAAGCGGCACATCAACGGAGTAAGGGGACAAATCGGGGCCAGCGACTCCCTTGGACTGGTTTCGTTGATTGGCGATGATATTTAGAGGGGTGGACAAAATGGCTACACATCTTATTAAAAAAAAAAAACGGGGGGGGACTTCGGGGTTCTTTCTACTTCTTTACTACGCTTGGCTGACGTGATTGGGTAGATCGGCTAATGATGCTTTCGAGAAGGTGGGTCTAAGCAGATAATAGTGACGGGGGATGGAGGCAGTAGCGGTCTAGCTAGAAAGCAAAAGCGATGGAATTAGGGACACTTATAGTATGGTGTTGCCAAAAGACTTGGCGTTGACAAAATCAGAAAAGGACAAATTGGGAGTCGGTGATCCCCTTTGGATTGGTTTTGTCATCGTCAATTTCTCTTATCATCGCTTTTTGGAATCAGTTTCTCATTGGTGGTCAATTTCTCATCGGAGAGGCTTCTCAGTCGTCGACAGTTATGTTGACTCGTTACAATTATGTCTTCTTTTTGAGTTCCACACTAATATTATTATTATTATTATTATTATTTTGCATTGTGTTTTAGGGCTTTTAAACTTCATGAAATCTTCCAATGAAATTTATAAAGAATAGAAAACTAAGGGGCTGCGCTCACTATATTTATCATCCAACATCTCATATATATATATACCCGATTACACACAACAGTCAACACTCAATACTCAAGTACTTTGCTCCCAAAGTACTCAGCATTATTTTCATTTCTTTCACTTAATAGATTAGAGAAGTTAAACCATGACACTGCTTTGAACTAGCTAGTCTCTTCACGGGCACAAACCTAGTTAGCTATAACCAGTATCCATAAAAATAAGTATAATTTTCAAATCCGATCTAACTCTTAACCCCCGAATAAGAGTTTAGGTTGTTGGTTCCTCAGTTGAATTGTGGGTTAACAATTGAACTTTTAATTTAATATTTATCAATTTTATACTATTTATTAAATTTTTATAGAAAATATGTATAGAAACATATATTTTGGCTAGATAAACATACGAGCGATGAGTGATTGTGCCAGCGACGGCATGCAAATCTCACAGCCAATGGATTGAGACTATCGCTAGATAAACTTTAAAAAGATTCGAGTGGGTTTTAATTTTGGGTCATTGGTTCTCTTGACTATATGTACATCGCAATCACTTTCCGATCAGACTAAAATCTTCTTCTAGTAACCAACCAACCAATGGAGTTTTGGTTCCAAAAATTAATCCTTATTGAAAGTCGCAGCTGGTAAGGCGATATAGTACTCTTAATTCGTCAAAAGCAATTGAAGAAATTATAGATTGAATGAATCAAGACATGCCTCCAGCCCTCTAAATGAGACGAGTCTTCCCCATATTTCCTGTTTCGGATGGTATCATGCCAATCCAACGCCAATCATTGAAGACAATAGTGGATGTAAAGGCGGAGATCCTAACAAACAGGAAGCCCCCACTTATTATTCATAAAATTCTTCAAGACATGCTTAATTTTCTATTTATGTCTAAAACTTAAAAATCAAGTCAGTGCATCGATATCTTAATTTCTAATGATATATTATTTTCAATTCACTTATTAGCAACGAGATACACTGCCGCCAATGATCCAAAATGATAATAAAAAGAAAGGTTGCATAATTATTGGTACCTTCTAAAATGTCCCTTGAATAAGACGGAGTTTGCTACTTAAAGAAGATTGAAGACATCTATGTTCCCCCCTGTCTAAGCCATCCAACGCGTCCAACCACAGGCATTTCCCTATTCAATTAAAAAGTACAGAGGGTAAAAGAGATGACAGTCCAAGAGGCAAGATGGGGATGATGGCACATCATTGCCAAAAGGGAGATCATGAAAGCGCGGGGCTCATGCTATCGCATGGAGGTGTTCAATTATAGATAGACTTGCACGAAATGAAATTAATCCCCAAGACCCTTTGTATGGTGACAGTTCACACAGATGATGGGGACAGTGGCCATTGACCCCTCCTACAACATGTTTTCATACCTGGGAAGTTCTGGTCCAAGCAAAGCTACATGCCTCCCAAAAAGCCCTCACATTTACTTTCCCCCATTGTCTTTTGTTCTTGCATGTTTCTAACTTATCAAGGAGGTTAAAAAAACAAAAAAACAGAGAAGCATGCTTAGACACCAGAGAAATTAATATGCTTTCAGTGGTCGTCTGCATTTCATCTTAATTCCTGCCAGTGTTTGTTGCTGGCTTTTGGAGATGTGCGTAATGAGACTCCATCTCCATGTCTGCATGCCCCTGAATGGTATTGGCACTCCAACCACTTGTGATTAAACAGAGCAATAAGATTGCCGATACAGTGCCATGGAAATATCCAATACCTCTATTTCATCCTAATGTACATGTTGAACATGGCTAATATTACTGCAGCTAATGCTGTCGCCTGTGAGCCTGCAACGACAAGGAACTCTTCCTTGACAACCATTCACTTGTTTCTACATACAATCCTCGCAACTTCGATAGATTACGGATGCATATCCGTGTAGATGTTGTGTAATTAGTCAAATCAAGATCATTATGTGTTTACGCATTCACTTGGAAACATATCCATCGTACAACCACCAAGAGGGAAGCTTCATGTGCTCTAGTAACCACAGCTAAAGGCAACGCCAACAGACTGGGTCTCAACTCTTCTTTCCTTTTCGGTACTTCTGGGCTCTTTCTTTCCTTTTGTTTAGGGTGACCGGAAATGGACACAGTCCTCGATCAAATATTCCACCGAGCGCAGCTTTGCCACAACTTGGTGTATGAATATAAACGGGCCTTTAACTCCCCAGATTCTTACATTTTGAGAGTGTTGTTACGGATGAAAGAATGTAATCAACACTGGAAAATGATCTTTTCCTACACTTCTTCAAGAGGCATATTGTACTCCCCAAATTCCGCCTACATATACCATTAGTCTACCAGTCATGTTCAGGGTCACCTTGAGATTTTAAAGTATCCATGTTCCAAAATTTTAAGACACCAAAATGTTTATACAGCAATAAGAAACACTTCCTTGGTTGCACACTCACAGGATTAATGCAATTGTATGATTAAGGCTCTTACAACTATCTCATCAGTGACATGAGGCACCGGAAGGGACAGAAAAGACTGCTTCGGCCTCCTTTAACAGAGAAATCAAGGCACACTTGCACAAGAAGCACATGCATTGCAAATCATGGAAACCTCAAGTCATTCTCAGGATTTAGGAAAAATGCTGCATTTAACCATGAAATAAAGGTTCAACAAAAGGGTTCTAAGTGATTATTAAAGAATTCCAAGTGCATAACTAGACAGTAGCACTGTTCAACCACCACATATCACTTGGAAAACGATTACACAGAAGAGAAAAACTCTCTCCTCTCTGCTTTAGAAGATTATAGGACAGCCAGAAACTTTCAAGAAATTTACTTCAATGAGCATTTGCTACAGTACATTAAGAAGCTCAGGGAATGGTACGCTGATAGAGAGGCAAGGCTCCCAGAGCTTCACGTTCTGCTCTCTCTTTCTTCACCTGCACAAGTACAATCACTATATTTTAACAAAAGTTAAGAATACAAAGGCAAGCACTCTACCATAATAATCCACTCTCTTCATTCTCCTTTGATATTGCGAGACAGACGAATGAAAGCTTTGAGAATGGAGAAACACCAAGGTTTATTAGGGACAAGAGCCAAGTGGTCACATGCATTTGCATTTGCATTTCAATATTGCAGATACCACTCTTTGGAAGGTGGAGAGTCAAGATATCATAGATTCTGTCATGTAATTGATTTCAGTTTGTAACAAAGTGAGGCATCCGGAATGCCTGCTTCTCCATATGAGCCATATTTTATTCCTCAACAGGAAGGAAATCCAGTAAGCCGAACAATGTTGTGGGAGAGGCATAGCTTTTATGAGTGAGGACATTAACAGGGTACGATGATGTGTCATAAATGATGTCAAGCCAATTAATTCAGACATTAACACAGCACAGGTTCATGTTACATCAAATACTGAAGAATGCCCATCACATGGGAAGGATTGAGTAGAAGAACTCAACAGTTGCTGCAATAAATACAACATAGATGAATGCAGTACATGATCAGGCTAGTTCAAAGCTGTTACGTACAGCTTATTATTCATTTCTGGAATGTGATTTGACAAAAAAAAATTGTTCCAACAGTGACCTGTCCGGTTAAACTATGTCATGAATCAAGCAGCAGGAAGGGAAGAGAAGGATCATACATAAAGAAGCAGTGCAAGGTTGTGTTCACAAGTCCAGATAAGAAGGATTGGAACTTCCCCGCCAAACCAGGCCAAACATGTCAGTTTGAAGAGACCAGGAATCATAACCAACCATGGGAGGTGAAGGAAATCTAGCAAAACTAATTTGATGAATTTGGTTTGGAAATGTGGGTTTTCAGTTTCAGAGTAGGGTACAAATGTAAATACTTAAAAACCAGGAAGGAACACTACGGGCCCATCAATTTACATCACAATTTCCAATTGGAAATAAGTGAAGTCAACACGAGAAAAGATACATCTATGCATCCTGCTCACAATACCAAGAAAGAGTAAAATTGCCTCTTAATGTGGACATTGTTGTCACAGAAATTTGTGGGGCTCTGGATAAGTTGCTATCATCAAACTTAAAAACAGAGCAAAAGACGTGGAAAGAGTTGTACACAGAAAATTTTAACAAATCAAGAAGATAAAAATTCATAAAAATTGAACAGTATTCCCTAAAGAGAATATGAGATATTCTATAATGGAAACATCATAGACTCAGCAGTATTAATAAATACAAACCCACGTTAACATATTAATAGTGCTAACATTGCGGTGCAAATTAAAAAGAGGGAACAACACATTTAATGTTTAAAATAACTTACAAGAGCCAGCATATCTTGAAGATAGCTCCTGAACGGTGTCTGCATTGCCTACACAGATTGAGTTAAAAGAAAACATATATAAACTCGTGTGATTTCTAATAGCTCTCAGTAAACACATTCCATATTGACAAAATAAACAATCGGCAGTAACATTGGATACCAAGACCATACCCAAGTCCATCGTTAATACTTATAAACAAACGTCTATCATGAATTAACACTATGAACACAACGTCTGTCGCCAACTCGAAAACATTTGAAATTCATAGCCTGTCTTAATTCCTCAAAATGCTCAGTTTACATAGTCACAGTATTTACGCTCAGTCATTTTTCCTAAAACCAAGAACCAATAGCATGATGGCAATCAAGACGTCAAAAAAAAAAAAAAAAATCAAAAAGCGAGAGAGAGAGAGAAACAAGAAAAAGGCTAATGAACGAGTTACCTGAAGGTCCTCGGGGAGGTACTCATGCTTCATGGAGAGATCCATGGCGCGCTTCAGGCGTTGATGACGTGCGTCCACGATCTCCCTAGGCAGCCGGTTAAGCGCCTCCTTGATGTCCACATCGTAGTACGGGTCGTACAGATCATCGTATCGTAGCCCTAACCGCCGATTCAGTTCAAACACGAGCAGATAATTGATACAAAATTTGCGATCCCAAGACCCCTCCCCCACCTCCCCCAAAAAAATAAAAAAAAGAAAAGAAATAAGAAAAATTAAGGGGGAAAGCTGACCATATCTCCGGAGGCGATTTGAGAGAGACTTCATGTGCAGTTTCGCGAGCCAGTTCTTCCTTGGATCCAGAAACGCTTGCAAAAACGACGACATTCCTTTTTCCTTTTTTTTTTTTTTTCAAATAATTTTCAGCCAATCTCGTTTCTCTGCAACTCACCACAACGTTTTATGTGTTAGGTCTAGTAGCCCTCCAGAATCGTCGTCTGTTGGTGGATTCGCGAAACGAGAGTTTGAGATAAGAGGAAGAGTTGATTTAAAACGGTGCCGTTGTCGACGTAATTCCATGTCGGGTCTCCTTTAGCCTGACCGTGGGCCGTCCTGCCTATTTTTTTATGTCTAGTAGAAATCTTTAGGTTCTCCAACAATTTCGACTCGCCTCAGAGGACCAAATATTTCTACTAGACAGACATGTGCAGTGGGCAGGACTGCCCACGGCCTGGCTCATGCAGACCCAATATGAGTCGGCACGACCTAATGTGAATACTTATGGATAATACTAGACGTGGTCCTCTTTGAGGGCCTAGGCCCTAAACTTGTAAGCCATTCCAAGTACAACCCACTTTGAATTGTTTTTTTTTTTTTTTAATTTCTTTTTGGGCTGGCGGGAATTGATATATATGTAAAAATGTGAGAGGATTAAGTCCCAAGCTCAAAATAAAATGAATAAAAATAAACTCAATTTAATGCTTAACTATTAAATTAATTTATATAAATAATTAATCTTACATATTTTGTTTTTATCATTAAATTAAAGTTCATTATTATAAAATACTTTTATTTCAAATATAAATTAGAAATCTTCTTCTTAAATTAGTTCTAAAGATAGGTTTTAGTAAATAGGGTGTTATGTTGTTTAAAAAAAGAAAAATAAAAATGACAAAAAAAATTTAATTATACTCCATTGTTGAAGTTACTTAGTAACTGAAAATATTTTATTAAAAATGTTAACACTCATGTCTAACAGTGACTTAAATATGAGAGTAACTGGAAATATTTTATTAAAAATGTTAACACTCATGTCAAACAGTGACTTAAATATGAGTATCAAAGCACCTTAACAAATGTTTCTTAATTTTTGGGCATGTCTTAAGGAAGAATATTGATTTTACTTTCTTTAAGAAGGGACACCTTAATTTAGTACTAGTTTATAAGGAGGAAAAGTTGATCGGTGAACTATTTATAACTTAGTTGTGTTAGATGTGAGACTTGTATTAATTAATTAAGAGCAATTGTGAATAGAGAGAAAAAAATGAGTATGTTATTGCTATTTTATGTTGATTAGAATATGTTTTGTAATTTAGATATATTTTTAGAAATTTTTAAGAATTTGTAATTTTAGCAAGCAAAATTCTAACATTTTACCGTTTTAACATTTAGTACTTATTTTAGACTTTTTATTGACTTAAAGGTCTAAATTAAAAAAGTAGCCTTTATTGAAGTTATAGTAAACAAATCACATTTTTTAAATTATGGTTATGAGCTTAAATTTGAATTTGTTTAGACCTTAAGATATGGCTTCAAAGACAAGAAAGAAAAAGGAAGTCTATGTGCTAATTAAAGTAGAATTTTGGTTTGAGAATTACATATTTAAATAAGTATAATTTAGTTTTAAAGATCCAAATTAAGTGATTCAAAAACTTATATTGAATTTTATATTAAAACCTACAATTGTTATAAAGGCATTTAAGCCTTGATTAATTTTTTAGTAGTCCAGAAATAGTTGAGAAATTGCTATAGAATCTACTACAGGTTAGGCTAAAACAATCTCAGTTTTTATCTCATGAGTTGTGCTTTTAACCTTTATTTTGGGTAAAATTAGATGTGTTGGAAAGATAAAGGAAAGGAATATAATTTTAATGGAGAAGAAAGGCCATGATTCAAACCACATCTATTTATAAATCAATTTGGAACTCAGTATAAGAATTTTGTCATAGTTCATAGTTAAGAAGGATTTATTATAACCTTGAGAATTTATGAGATTGTTTAGGAGTGCCCTAGGTTTTCTTGTGTCTATTATGTATATTTTTTATGATATATAAGGACCAATTTATCTTTTGAAAGGAAAAGGAGATGGACATAAGTGAAGAGGTAAATAGTCTTAAAAAAATTCATTTTGTAAATATGTGCAACTAGGGTTTTTTCTATAGTTTTGAGAGATCCCAAAACTTTAAGTATTTTGATGAAATAGATTATTTAGTTACATTATTTTCTTTTTTATTGGGATTGTTTGAGTTATTTAACTAAAATAGTGAATGATTGTTTGTTCAATTAACTTTGTTAGACCTCTTGAATTGATTAAACAATAGTTAGTTACTGGAATTAAGGATTATGACTCATGTTTATCCTATTGCTAATCACCAAGTAACAAGTAATAGTAAAGAATTATAAACAAATTTTTCTTATTGTTACAAATAACTTAATGCAAGTTACATAATCCAAGTTTGTGTGATTATTGCTCAAATCGATCCATTTCTTAAGTCTTAAGGCTATCAATATATAATTATAAAGAGCTAGTTTTAGGGGTATAATGCTAAGAATCTAAATAAAGATCTTATTCTTTTAATGAATATTTAAAGGATAATTCAAGTAACAGAGTTTATTGTTATTTAGGGGTAATAGTTCTAATAGATTAAGACAATGATATAAATAATAGATATCATAGTTTTGAATGAAGTTACAAATGAAATTTCATCAATTGATTTTTTATAATTTTTTTTACTTTAATTTGCATAAAGTTAGACTTTAAATTACCTTTGTTCATATTAGTGTCTTTAGATTTTGTTTATTTGTTATTGAATAGATAGCAATCCTAATGGAATTAACCCATATTTACACTATCTATTATTGCATGATTCAAAAGATAATTAATTTTTGTAAGCATAACAATTATTACTAAATGGCTAAGCATTTAAGGGAAATCATAATATAAGGGATTCTTAGTAGAGAAATAAGTCTTTGAGCTCACTATTCTTTGTGTTAATAAGGCATAAGTCTACCAAGGCTTGGTGTCATTCACATATCACCTTTAAGAAGAGGAAGAGGAGGTGATATGACTGAGTGTAACTTATAAGTTAGAATTATTACACCTAAAAAGTCAAGTGTTAGGAGTTTAGGAGATTACAAAAGAGCTTATGTCTAACAATGCAATGGCTTCACCTAAGCTTGATGATGACATTAGTGGAGATAAACCAAAGGTGACAATGCTAAACAAAATGGGGGAATGGCTAAGAGTAGCATTAGCCCTGTTATGCCAAATTTCACAAGGGCTTACAGTCTAAAAGTGCTAATCTTTAAGGTTTAGTAAGTGGGTTTTCACTTCAACTTTGCCTAAGTGCTTGTAATAAAATAAAAAGCTTCTGGCACAAGGAGTTGCTCTACTATACTTGTTTTTATTAACCTTCCTATTGACCTTGAAGATCTCCTTACTAACACTTCTTATAATTACTACATCAAAGAGGTAATTGAGATTGATATTGTAGTGCCTAATGGGATGAAGCTATAAGGCCCTAAGTAGAATATCTAGCACACTTGATTTGTCATTTATGCATGATATTACTAATTAGATGTATGTCATGGTCATTTATATGGTTAACTTAATTTGTGGGAATGTTAATGCCATGAAGGGCTTATGTTTAAAGCAAGATGATCTTTAAGTTTTAGAAGAAAAAAGTTAAGGACCAAATCTTGGAGCTATGATTGAGGATCTCTAAGTTAGAAGGCAAGCTCAAGGGACCATATGCTTAATTAGCAGAGTAAATTGGAAGGCATATTGCTAAGGTGGAGAGGATTTGTACTAAGAATGCAAGATTGAAGAAAGATGGTATTGAAGCTTCTATTATAGGTCCTTAGGCTAAAGAGCTTGAGCTTTTTAAGAAGAAAACCTTTGAGTTGGTTGAGAATATAAGAACTTACAAAGTGAATGAGATTGGTCTAAAGGATTAGCTATGGACAATGGTAGCTAAGCTCAAAGTCATCTAACAATTAACTATGTCATTTATTGCCACAAGCAAGCCATTTGGGATATGGAGAAGATAACTTGAAATGAAAAAGTTTCAAGGTAAGGATAAAGAGCTAATAGGTCTTTTTCTTTAGTTTAGCTAAAATAAAGATAAAGAGAGATTTGTCACATGATTTCCTAGCTTCAATCCCTCATTGCTAAACTTCAAAGATGAGAAATAGTCTTAAGTGTCATGCTTTTTTGTTTTTCCTTTTTTATTTATGCTAACTTTATTGGTGTTTAATAATGTAAAAGTGCATCAACCCATGCCAACATTTGGTAAGGAGCCACAAGTCAAGGTAAATGATGTTTCCTTAAGTTATCACAAATCTTTGAAGCTCAAAGGCCCAAAGTTTATCATTCTTACTAATTTTAAAGTGTTAGGTGAATAGGTTGTCCTATCCTTTTTTGCTCTCTAATGACTTTATTTTATGTTGCTAATCTTAACTTTTCCTTTGATAATAAATGAGGAAGTCCATAAGGACTCCTTCAACTTTAAATATCTTGCAAAATATGGCCAAAAGGTGGATGGCACTTAAGTTGTGGACATTCCACCAACCTAGGTTCCCTAGGTTCCTATAAGTAATATGGAGCATGCTACTTGAAATTTTCCTACTAAAAGCATATTTACCATAAGTAGATCTATAATGAACAACTCCTTGGGGAAAAGCATGAGGATGATGATCAACCTATTATAAGGTTGAGGCATTGACTCTTATTGACTGCTGTAAGGAGAAGTTACCTTTTGAGGTTTGCAAGGATGAGCGTTGCAACATTAGATGATGTAAGACTCTTTGGTCTTACTAATAGTAAGAAGTTTCTTTACATAAGGTGATTGAATACAATATTCCTCCTCTTAATGCTATAAAGTCTCTTAGCTTGGGTGCTTATATGAGTAAGAGTTCATTAAGGAAGAGGTATTTGACCAATAACACCCTTACTCCCTTGGACAAGAGGGAGTCTAACCCTTTCTTAAGTCCCTTTGATGGAAACAATTGCATTATACTACTACTTCTCAAGTCCCTTTACATGTATTGATATTTTTTGGAAATTGATTATTAGAGACCAAGCCTATTTAATGGGTCTTGTTAACCATAGTACTTTAGCATGATAAAACAATAGATGCAACCTAATAACTTTAAAATCATGTCTTTATTAGTTTATGTATATTACTTGTCATACATATTGATAAAGACTGTTTTAGGTCTTACATTAAAAAGGGGAAGGGGTGAATTAGTGTAAGATGTTTACCTTTTACAAATCTGTCCAAATTAAACCTCTGTGACCTATTAAAGTCGATGATCCAATTTTATCTTACTCCTTTATGTGAGAATAACTGTATAGATATCAAGCCAGTATAAGCACCTGAGAACACATAGAATTTTTACGTGGTTCACCTATAATGTGTAAGCTATGCTATAATGTAATAGGACCACTCCTAGATTACACAATCCACTCTTGTTATCAAGGGATACAGTTGATGTTGTAGAAGGATCACTCTTTAACCATATACAATGATCTCTTGATGACTTTAAAGGTTTCTTACCCTTTTTCAAAGAAGTTTACAGAAAGTTTATAACAAAAACTTCTTTAAGAAAGATCACTCAATATATACAAACTGTTATTGCAAAAAACCAAATCTTCTCTTTTTCACTACTAGTTTTCCTCCTCAAGCTTTGCTAATCTCTCATCTGCCAGTTCTCTCCTTTTTTTTCTGTCATTACTGCATTCTTATTTGATGAGGACCTTCTTACTTCTCACACTAAAAGGGAGAGGGAGTGAATTAGTGCTTTTTACAAATCTTTCTGAATTAACCTCTGTGACTTATCTTTCTTCTTTATGTGAGAGCAACCGTATGGATATGTGACCCCACAATGTGTGAGCTACATCCATTGTGTGATAGGATTATTCCTAAATCACACAATCCACTTTTATTATCAAGGGATATAGTTATGGTATGGAAGGATCACTTGTTAACCACTTACGATGATGTCTGAATCATTAGATGAGATGATCTCCCGATCACTCAATAGACTAATTTTCCAATCACTCTAAGGGTATCCCACCCTTTTTTAATAAGTTTATCAAGAGTTTAATAACTAACAAAGTCTTGAGAAGGATCATTTAATGTGTACAAGCTGCTAATGCAGAAAGTAGATCTTCTCCTTCCTCATTACTGGTATTTGCTCAAGCTTTGCCAGTCTCTTCTTTATAGGTTATCTTTGTTGTAGGTTCTCTCCTCTTGTTGTTGGTGTTGCCTTACCTGTTACCTTAGCAGGTTCTCTCCCCTTGCCACTAGTTATATTCACTATAGGTTTGCTCTTTTTACTACCAGTGTTGCCTCACTTGTTGCTTCGGTAATATCTCTCCTTTACTGCTGATGTTGCCTCATTTGTTGCCTTAGTAGGTTCTTTCCTCCTACTGTTAGTGTTGCCTCCTTTGGCCTTGGTAGGTTCTTTTCCTTTGCTACCTCACCTGCTGTCTTAATAGGTTTTTCCCTTTATTACTAGTGTTACCTGCTATCTTGGTAGGTTTCTTCCCTTACTATCGGGGCACATTTTTCTCCTCTGTTACTGCAAGTTACTAAACTTGTTGTTGGGACATGTTTTCTTCCCTATTACTACAAGCTGTTGGACCTGTTGCCAAAGCACATTTTTTTCCTTTACTACTGCAAGTTGCTGGACTTGCTATTGGGGCATGTTTTCTTTCCTATTGCTACAAGTTACCGGACCTACTGTTGGTTATGCTTGCACTTTCTACTATTGCTCGTTGCCTGCACATTTTGCTATCATTGCTAGCACGTGCAGTAATCACTACTTGTGTTGTAATTGCTAGTATAGCCTACTGGATGTGCTACAATTGCTAGGATTGCCTTTTGGACATGCTACAATTGCTGGGATTACTTACTGGACTTCTTGTAATTATTGGGATTGCTTGCTAGATGTGTTGTAATTGATGGGATTGCCTTTTGGACATGTTGCAATTATTGGGATTACCTACTGGATGTGCTACAATTGATAAAATTGTAGGCTATAGCTGGTGTTGCGGGTTGTTGTTGGTGTTGTGGGTTGTTGCTGGTTATTGCGGGCTATTGTTGGTATAGTTCCCTGCCTTTACTGCAATAGGTTCCTTTTCCTTTTAGTTTGGTTGGCTGTTGCCTTCTTCTTTCTTTGGTGCGGCTGCTGCACACCCTCTCTTCTAATTTGGTGTGGTTACTGCTCACTTTCTCCTTTATTGGTTTGGTGTGGCTGCCAGCTGCTACTCTTTCCTTGGTGGTCAGCTATTGTATGTATCCTCTGCTGGTTTAATGTGGTTGTTGGCTGTTACACGTATTCTTTGCTAGTTTGGTGTGGTTACTGGCTATTGCATCTTGTTCTTTAGCTGGTGCTGTTGTCTCCTTCTTTGGTGGTTACTATTACCACTTCTTTGGCTAGTTATTGCTATAACTCCATCGGTTGACTACTCTTCTCCTTGGTGGTTGCCCTTTTTGCCTTAGCCAATTATTCTCTCCTTTAGTGGCTACCTTTCTCTTTGTCTTAACCTCTCTTTAGCCATCTTCTCTTTTTAGTTGGTTGTTCTTTCTTATTTTTCTGCAGCTGATCATTCTCTATTGCAACCCACATATGTCTTGTAAGATACATAGGGTTATTTATAGAGCCTTAAGATTAGGGTTGCACATTCATCAATGACCAACATTGATTCCCAAAGGTTATCTTACAATCAATTGTTAGATTTGATTCCTAAAATTTAGGGTCAATGGTCAATATTGACTTTCTAAAATTTAGAATTAATAGTCAAGGGTCAACAGTTATTTTTGACCCCTAAAATTTAGGGTCGATAGTCAGCATTGACTCATCAACTTTAAGGTTAACCTACCATTATTGATTTTGCTTAATGACCTCTCTGCATCTTAACGACATTCATAACATCAAATCAACACAAACAACTATATGAGATAGTGTTGGCAACAAATCCAACACTAGCCATTAAAGATGGGTTTAACATTCTTTCTATTGCTGCTACTTCCTTTTTTCTGCAATTGTTACTATTTCTCGTTCTTTTTACTATACACTCTCTCTTTTTCTTCTGTTGCTGGAGGCATTCTCCTTCTTGTTGCCATTGTTACCTCCTTCTACCTTGCAATCTCTCTCCTTTTCTTTTATTACTGGAAGCTTTCTCTTTCTTATTGCCATTACTGCCTCCTTCTGCCTCTACAGGTTCCTTCACTTTTTGCAACTCACTTTATTGGTTATTCTTTCTGTAGGTTATCTTCTTCTTTTATTGGTGGCTGCTCTTTGTCATTCTTTCCTTTTCCTTTTGGTGGTTGCTCTTTGCTGTTCTCTCCTTTTCGTTTTGGTGGCTACTTTTTGCTGTTAAAATCTATTTCTTTATTATGTTTTAGTAGCTCATTCTTTCTTCCTCTATTGTGCCCTTTCTTATTTTCTGCATCACTATCTTGGCATTTTGCAGCACTCTCTCTTGGCATTCCATAGCACTTTTTCTCTTAGCATTTTGTAATACTCACTTTTTTGGCATTCTACAACACTTATGTTTTCCTCCTTTACTAAACCCTTTTTTATGTTTTGTAGAACACATGTTTTTTTTTTCTTTTGCTGAGCCCTCTTTTATATTGTATAGCACATACATTTTCTGTTGATAGCTGTATGGACATTTATATGCCTTGAGTTTAGGGTTTTCATACAATCAACGGTCAACATTGATTCCTAAAATTTAGGGTCAATAATCAATATTAACTCATTGAATTTAGGGTTGACCTGCCATTAATAATTTTGACAAATGATCTCTCTGTATCTTAAGCTCATTTTCCTTATTCACAATGCTTTTGAGAATATTTTTTACAAATACAAATCGCACCTATGGGCAGGCCACAACTTGTATTGTCAAATCCTAAGCAATTTCTCTAGCTTCTGCCTTAACAAGCTAAGGAAATTGGCTGGGAAGCTAGAGAAATTGGTTGGTGTTACTAACACTTTGTAAATGTAGCAAACACATCTCAAAGGCACTTATAACATCAAAATAACAATGATAAATCTATGAAATATTGTTGACAACAAATTTAACATTGGTTATAAAAAATGGGCTCAACAATGGAGCCTTTTGGATTTATTGGCAACACAATAAATCTAAAAATCAGCAATTAAGCATAAACAGCAATCATAAGTAGTAGTGTCAGCAAAAGGAATAGCTCTCCTTGAAACATACATCTCCTTTTTTACATGTGGGCATGCTACCAATTGGAAACAATCTTTGAATTCTTTTTTTTTTTTTCTCTACTTCTCCCTCTTAATAATTTTTCTCCCTTTATTTGATTTTTCTTGTTAAGCCCATCTTTGATGCTAATGTCAGATTTGTTATCAACAGCATCTCACATTGTTGCATGTATTGATTTGATGTTTTGAATATTATTGAGATGCATAGAAGTTATTGGTTAAAATCGTTGATGGTAGGTCAACTAAAGTTAATGAGTCAATATTGACCATTGGCCCTAAATTTTAGAAATCAAATTTGACTGTTGATTGTAGGGAAATTGTTAGGAATTAATGATGACCATTGATGATCATGTAACCCTAATTTCAAAGCTCCACCTCTTATTAGACTCACATATTACTTCTACCTCCTTTTAGTTTGTCTTCCTTGACTACTTTGTTGGTTTGTTGATATGACTGCTACCTTGGTAATGTTTGCTAGTGCGATTGCTACCTTGGTGGTGTTTACTATTGTAGGTATATTCTCCTGGATGTGATATTAGTGCAAGGAATCCTTCTAGAAATGCTGTTGCTGCTGGGAAGCCTCCTGGACATGTTACTGGTGTAAGGAGGCCTCTTGGATGTGTTGTCGCTGCTGGGAAGTCTCTTGGATATGCTAGGACACATTGCTGTTGTTGGTATGCCCTCTTGGATGTGCAAGGATGTGCTGTTGCTACTGGGAAGCATCTTAGAGTTGCTGTCTGTGCAGAGAAGCCTCCTGGATGTGCTGATGTGGTGGTCGGTTGCTATTGTCACCTTCGTGAAGGCTTGTCACCTTCGTGAAGGCTTGCTAGTGTGGTGGCTATCTTGGTAAGGGTGCTGGTGTGGGTGGTCAGCTACTTTTCTCTCTTTCTTTCCTCCTTGGTCAACTGCACCTTGTTTGGTGGCTTCCTCCTCTTTGTTGCTCACTTCCCTTTTTCTCTAGGTTTATTGCTCACCTTTCTCTTTGGTCGACTCTCTCAATTTTCTGCAACTTCTTGCAAGACGCATAGGGGTCATCAACAATCATTGTTAATTCCTAAATGTTGCCATATGATTAATAATTGGATTTGATTCCTAAAATTTAGGGTCAATGGTTAAATATCAACGTTGACTCCTCAACGCCAAGGTTGACTTGTCATCACTGGTTTCTCTTAATAACCTCACTACATTTCAATGACATTTATAATATCAAATCAACACATATAACCGTGTGAGATGATGTTGACAACAAATCTAACATTAGCCATCAAAGATGGGCTCAACAGATCCAGTCACATAATAGACATAGATCACACATTATAAGTGAACCAGGTAAAAATTCTATTTATTCTCTAGTGCTTGTACTTGCTTGATATCTATATAGTCGTTCTTACATAAAGAAGTAAGATAAAAATTGGATTATCAACTTTAACAAATTACAGAGGTTTAATCCAAATAAATTTGTAAAAAGTAAGCATTTCACACTGATTTACCCTTTCCTCTTCTCAGTGTGGGACTTAAAAAGGTCCTTATTAAGTTTAATGCCAAAAGTAATTATCATCTACTTATTAGAAATTGAAAAGTCATTAACTATAGGGGAGTTGGGAAAGGGGCCCATTAAGAGATAACTTAAAAATTTATGCACATGAATTTAGTTAATTTGTTTAAATGTATGGGGTGAGATGTAAATGTAATGAACCTAAGTATTAGTGTCTAGATTAATTATGCGTTTGGATTTCAAGTGGAATGGGAAAGAAAGTTGTGACAAAGAGAATAAAAGAGCAAAAACTGATTTTTGCATTATTTGTTTGGATATGCTAACAATGAATGGGAGAGAAAATTAATAGAAAATAGTTTTTTTTTTTGGCTTAAATGTGATTAAAAATAGAGAGATAGATTTGATATTTATGAAATAACAATTATACCACTTATATAATTTAAGGGTTTAATATTTTTTTTTGGAATTTATGACAATTGACAGATGTATGAGTGAAATGACTTAATGCTTCCTTACTAATCAAATTAAAGTATTCATCTAATTAACATGAATTTTCTTTTTTAAATCTAAATTTTTATTTTTCAACATTTTTATCTAAATACATGTGAAGTTCCTGACTTCTCCCTAGGATCTACTAGTTTGTGATACTGAGAGAAGGGTGAATCAGTATCACCACAATTCGCAATTTACAGGTAAGTGAACAACTTCAATCTTTTCTTAAAAGCGAACTCTTTCTCAGATTCGACTAAGGTAGATCTATTGCTACTTACTAATCACAATAGTCCCCAAAGTCACTTTTCAGACACCTTGCCTAATAGATACGAATGTTCTTGTTTAGGACTTCGTTAGGTTATGGGTTGGCTAAAACTTTAGCTGCGTTCACAACTTAATTCAAAACACAAAACATAAAGCAAATTAAGGACACACGAGATTTATGTAGTTCCATACGTACATCTATGGTGGTAGGGACTCTCCCTCTACCGAGACTATGCACTATACTTGTAAACACAGGTTACAATGGATGTCTTTAATTCTCTACTCCTTTAACTATTGAAATTACTAAGCAAGTACAATACAAAGAGTGTCACTTAATGTCTCTACCCTTCTTCTAACTTGTCTTGCCTCTGTTAAATTGAAAGGCTGCTACACTACTGCTTAAAAGTTCACCGCAATGCTCTCTAACCTCTTTTGAGGAAATCTAGAAATACGTTGAGTTCTTTACGTGCTTCACCAAATTTCTTTTCTACATTATTTCACACCATTCCTGCTTTTACTGTCTTATGGTCTCACCTGTCTCACAATTTTACTGTCTCATGGCTTGTCTGTCTATTTCTCTCTCGCCATCAGATTTCTCTCTCTTCATTGGATTTCTCTTTTCCGTTCACCCACGTGGTCGGATTTCCTTCCTTTTCTATCGGTGGTCTGCTTTTCTTTGTCCTACCATCCAGTCCCATATAGTCGTAAATGGTTCTCTCTCTCGTCGACCCTTTTCTTTGGTTTTCTGACAGTTGGTTTCTCTCTCTACTGTGTTGTCTCCTCGCAGATCAGTGGTGTGCTGTTCGTCACGAGTTTCTCTCCTTCCCAATCTGGGTTTTCTCTTTCTTCGTCCATCGGCTGCATTTTCTCTCTCTTCGTCCGCTGGTTTGCTAACTTTTTCGACCGACGATGGCTGTGTTTTCTCTCTCCTTTCCATCGACGATTGTTCAATTGCTTCGGTTGTCCACCTTTGTTCTTTGTTCAGCTCCCAAATATGATTTTGGTCGTGCTTCTCTTCATTTTGTCATGTACTGTTTGTCGGCCGTCGGGTTTTGCTTCTTCTTCCGGTGACGATTTCTGTTCACTCACGGCACTGTTCACTCAACAGCTACTGTTCAATTCCGAAAACACTGTTAACTACTGCTACTGTTCACTCGACTGCTACACTGTTTACTCTCTTTGTCTTTGTCGGTGGTGTTCTTCTGTGTGGGGTTTGGTGTTTTTTTTGTCGGTTGTCTAGGTTTTGCTGAATGCTCAATATTGCCAACTTCCTGTTCTTTGTCTACCATGCTCAATATACTCTACTCTATGAAACCCTAATAGGGCTTACGCAGTGAATTTGCTTTCTTGCCCTTCTGTGTAGTTTTACCTTTTTGCCCTTCCACGTGGCTTCAATTTACTTGCACACATAAAGCTAGTTGACAACAATTACAACCTATACAAGGCTGTGGGAACAACAATCTCCCCCTTTGTAATTGTTGGCAATACTCATAACAAATGCAATTATACAGCAATTAAAACTTTAACTCCCCCTAAATATACACTCCCCCTGCACTATTGCTTCTTTCCCCCTTTACCAACCAATTACAAATATGAAAAACTTGCAAAGTAGAGATGGAGGATTCACCTGAACTTCAAGCTTCAGGCATCTGCACAGATAAACTCAATTTGTGCTTTTCAAACAACTTTGTGGACAAAGGTTTAGTTAGAATATTTGAAATTTGATCTTTAGTGCCAACATACTCCAATTGAATTGTACCCTGTTCCACTTGATCTTTGATGAAGTGATACCGGATGTCAATATGCTTGCTCCTCGAATGTTGAACTAGATTCTTGCTGAGATCAATAGTACTTTGATTATCACAAAGTACACTTACTGGTAACTTCACTTCAACACCTAAGTCTGCCAATTGTACATGCTACACAAGTAACCATATACTCCACCTCAGTTGTGCTCAAAGCAACACTATTCTGCTTTCTACTTAACCATGCAACACACTTTGAACCCAAGTAGAAGCTGCAACCACTAGTTGATTTTCTATCATCTATACTTCCTGCCCAGTCTGCATCAGTGTATGTTTGTAGTTTAACAGAATCCATGGCTGGATACCACAAACCCATTTCCAGTGTTCCTTTGAGGTACCTTAGGATTCTTTTCATTGCCAACACATGAGATTCCTTAGGATTAGCTTGGAACCTGCTAGCAATGCACACAGCTTGCATAAGATCAGGCCTTGATGCTATAAGGTAGAGAAGGCTCCCTATCATCTTCCTGTATTTTGTAGGGCTAGTACTCTTTCCCTCCTGATCTTTTGTTAACTTGTAGCCCACTGTTATAGGGGTATTGACAGGTCTGCTATCCTTCATGCCAAACTTTTTCAACTTCTCTTTGGCATATTTCGTCTGAGAAATAAAGATACCTTTTTCACACTGCTTTATCTGTAATACAAGAAAGTACGTCATTTCTCCAATCAATGACATCTCAAATCTTCACTCATCTTTTGTGCAAAATCTTGACATAGGCTAGAGTGATCCCCTCAAAAAATGATGTCATCTATATATACTATGATTATCAGTTGGCCTTTCTCTGAGTTGAACACATATAGGTTATTATCAACTGTTCCTTTTTTGAATTTAACCTTCTCAAGTACGCATCTAGCCTGGTGTACCATGCTCTTGGGGCTTGTTTAAGACCATATAAGGCTTTCTTTAGCCTATCATCCACATATACTATGGTTATCAACTGACCTTTCTCTGAGTTGAACACATATAGGTTATTATCAACCGTTCCTTTTTTGAATTTAACCTTCTCAAGTACGCATCCAGCCTACTGTACCATGCTCTTGGGGCTTGTTTAAGACCATATAAGGCTTTCTTCAGCTTTCACACGTGATTCTCATTCTCACCGATTTGTACTTCATGGGTTGTTTAATATACACCTTTTCTTTCTAGAGCCCATTCAGGAAGGCAAATTTCACATCCATCTAATAGACTTTATACCTCTTGTGTGCTGCCAAAGCTAGGAACATTTTGATAGTTTCTAACCTTGCTACTGGTGCAAAAGTTTCATCAACATCTACACCTTCTATCTACGTATAGCCTTTACAAACTAGCTTGGCCTTGTTCCTCACCACCTTGCCATCTTCATTATGTTTATTCCTAAACACCCATTTCGTTCCTATGACATTTTTGTTAGTAGGTCTTAGAACTAGCTCCCATGTATCATTCTTCTCAATTTGATCCAGATCTTCATTGATAGCTTTGACCCAGGCTTTATCTTAAATAGCCTCTTCAACAGATTTAAGTTCAACTTGTGAGAGTAAAGCAGTAGCTCCCACAATTCTTCTTCTTGTTGTAACTCCTGCTGATGGCTCACCTATGATCTGCTCTTCTTGATGATCACTGATCTATGTTTTCTTTGTCCTTCTACCTTACCTCGTCTTAGTTGCAAGAGGATCTCTTTCTTCATCTTCAGACTCACTCTTCTCCAAGTTTGAACTTACTTCTTGTTCCTTTTCTTCAGGTTGGTCTGATTCCTTATCCACATTGAAGTCATCTTCTTCTTTGTCCTCAACTTCTCCATTCTGCATTGTTTTCTAGTTCTCATCTATTCTTCCATCACTGGAAGTGATCACTTTTCCCAGCTTATGCAAAAAAATTCTGTAACCTTTTGTCTTTTCTGAGTATCCCACAAAGATGCCTTCATTAGACCTAGCATTGAATTTTCCCAAGTTTTGCTCCGTATTCTTCACAAAACATAGGTTGTCAAAGACTTTGAGATACTTGGCTGTTGTCTTCTTCCCACTCCATAGCTTATATGGAATATTATCAGTATTGGGCCTTAGTAATAGTTTATTTACTAGATGCACGGCTGTAAATGTTGCTTCTGTCCAGAATCTTGTATGAAACTTGGATTCCAGCAGTAGAGTCCTTGCCATTTCAACCACAGCTCTATTTTTCCTCTCTACCACTCCGTTCTGTTGAGGTGTTCTTACTGCTGCCATTTGATGATAAATTCCATGCTTTTTAAGATAATCTTCAAAAGCTTTATTTATAAATTTAGTGTCTTGATCTGACCTTAATACTTTGATCATTCTTCCACTCTCATTTTCAACCAATCTTCTGTATCTCTTGAAGCAATTCAAAACTTCTAACTTGTGTTTAAGGTGCACGAGACAAGTCCTTCTCAAATAATCATCAACAAACAAAATGAAGTACCTCTCACCTTTCAACCTTTTTGTCCTCATCGGTCTGCACAAATCAGTATGTACAATGTCAAGCACTGCTTCAGAATTGAACTCTTTGGACTTGTACTACTTTTTAGCATGTTTTCCTTTAGAGCATGCTGAGCAAACATACTTTCTCTCTCTTCTGAGGTTGGGAATGTCTCTGATTGCATAAGTAGTGGTCAGCTTCCTCATGTTCTTTTGTGATAAGTGTCCCAGCCTTCTATGCCAGAGTTGATTTTCTTCTTCTTTGGTGAGTAAATAGCTGCTTGCTTTATCCTCATCAATCATATATAAATTTCCAACTGTTCTCTTCCTAGCTACAACAGTATTGCCTTCTTTACTTTTTACCTGGCAACCTGTTTTTGTGAATATCACTTTGTGGTCGTTGTTACATAATTGGCTGACAGATGTTAGATTATATCTGAGTCCTTTAACATGCATAACATCTTTCAACTTTCCTTTTCCAACTTTTACTGACCCCTGACTACTAATATTGAGTGAATCATCATTACCAAATTTGACACTACTTTCTCTTGATTTGTTTAACTTTGACAATTTACTCTTGTCTCCCATCATGTGTGAAGTGCATCCACTATCAAGGATCTACTGCTTATCCTTACAATCAGCCTTTAGTGCAATTTTAGCTATATTAGCCACCTCCCTTTTTTGCTCTATATTCCTTCTTTTGAACTGGTTGGAAGATAGCTTTCTCCTTTTTCTCAGCTTTGACTACACCACTTGTTTTCACTGTGCCATTAAGCACCTTCTCTTGCTCAGGGAGAAGTGTCATGCATCTCTTGGCATTATGGCCATCCTGCCCATACCTTTTACATTGTTCCAAGTCTGTCAATATAGCAAACTTGTTCTTTGAAACTACTAGTTTGGGCTTCCACCAACAATCTTCGTCAGTATGTCCTTGCCTTTTACAGTATGTGGAAGAACTCACGGTAGGCGATCTCTTCTGGATTCTGTATTGTCTCCCCTTGTATGCAGTATCGTATCTTCTCAAGTTAGAGACATATACTAGCCTTCTCTACCAATAATTAATTGCCTTATGACCCCAAACTTCACAATAAAGGCAATGACCTTGAAACTGCCTCTTCTAGGGTCTGATCACAGCTTGTCTTCTTCTGTTCATCACTTACTGTGTAGGCAACGTAGCAGGCTTTTTTGCTTGTGTGGCTTTCATTTCAGTCACCTTTTTCTCCTTCTTCTGTTTAGTCATAGTCCTTTGCTGGCTAAATTTCTTTTCTTTTTGAGACGTAGCAACTGTGGGCTGCTTCTCTTTAACAACATCCATCATTTTTGGCCTTGGCTTTGGTTTGATAATTGTCTTCTCTTCTTCAGTTATCTTCACCTGAGTCACAGCCTTCTCTTTCAAATTTTGTGGCAAAGTCTCATTCTTCTTTTCTCTTGTAGAACTTGTTTTTCCTACCACTTCAAACATCTGCAAGTTTTTCTCTCTCTTATTGACTTATTGCTGAAGTCTCAACAACTCTATCTCCATTTCTTTAATTGTTGAAGTCCTTGAGCGAAGCTCTATTGTAAGGTCTTCATATATTTTGATCTGTTCTTCAAATCTTCTCTTTAAGTTAATATGTTTGGCCCTTATCTCATCATTTTGACTTTCAGCTTCCTCTGATATTGCTTCAACTTGTTTTATGTGAGCCTCTAACCTTTTTATGGTTCTGCCCATTCTGATTATCTCCTTTGAAGCTGCTTCCAGTTCAGTTTCAAGATCTGGCTCTTCTTCATCAACCTCCTCTTCCTCTTTAGAGGTTGAGCAACCACCTTATGTTGATGCTATAAAGACATACTCATCTAATGAGTCTTCATCTTCCTCCTTATCAGCTTCTTTTGTCTGACTCATATAACTCTTGAATGAGTCTCTCTTCTTCCTCCGTGGGTTGGTAGTCTTTTTGCTAGACTTCTTTGATTTGAATGATGGTCTTCTCGATTTTGAATTCAGCTTATCATTACCATCCTTATCTTCATCATCACCATCATCATCTTCATCATCAAGTTTCACTTTGCACTTAGAAGCAAAGTGTCCAGTCTTCCCACAACGATAACATGTCAAGGACAACTGTCCTTTTCCGTTCTTAGACCCCTTCTTGAATTTCCTTGTGAAGTAAGCCAACACTTCGCCTTCACTTCTTCCTCATCACCATTATCATCCTCACTAGATGATTCTTCCTCTTCTTTTATCTTCAAGTGCTTCATAGCTTTGAAGGCTGCATCTTTTAATACCTTTGTTATTGTAGAGTTTTCAGCTGACTTTATCCTCATCTCATGTGAAATGAGATTCCACTAGAGATCATGCAGAGACATAGAATTGAGATCTCTACTCTCCTCTATGGCTGTTACCTTTGAGGCAAACCTCTCAGGCAAAATTCTTAGAATCGTCTTCACAACAGATGAATCCTTCTTGTTCTTCCCATGACTTCTTAGGTCGTTCACATCATTAATAACCCTGGTAAAAAACTCTTGGACTATCTCATTTTTCTGCATTCTGAGAGATTTATATCTCTCCTTGAGCACTTGAAGTTTAGCCTCCTTCATTCTGCCATCACCTTCATAGATTTTTTGCAATCTATCCCATCTCCTTGGCAAATTTATAGTCCATAACTTTAGCATACTCAGCATCTGTCAATGCTAGAATGATGATGTTTGAGGTCTTTCCATTTATCTCAAATTGCCTTAACTCTTCTAGAGTTGGGTCTTTACTTTCTTCCGGAGCCACAAAACCCTCCTATACGCATTTCACCACGTTTATGCCCATGGTTGCAAATACCACTTGCATTCTTGCTCTCCACATATAGTAGTTGGTTCCGTTGAAGATTGGAACCTTCTTGCTGTAAGTGGTGCTAGTGTTGGTACCGGCTTCCATTTCTTAGTGTGCTAAATAAGTCAAACTTCTAGATCCCTTTAAACTAGTCACCAAGCTATTAAGCTTCAAACTGGTGAACCTAAGCTCTGATACCAATTGAAGTTCCCAACATCTCCCTAGGATCTACTAGTTTGTGATACTGAGAGGGGGGTGAATTAGTATCACCACAATTCGCAATTTGCAGATGAGTGAATAACTTCAATCTTTTCTTAAAAGCGAACTCTTTCTCAGATTCGACTAAGGTAGCTCTATTGCTACTTACTAATCACAATGGTCTCCAAAGTCACCTTTCAGACACCTTGCCTAATAGACAATACTAATGTTTTTAGGTCTTCGTTAGGTTATGGGTTGGTTGATACTTTAGCTACGTTTACAACTCAATTCAAAACACAAAACATAAAGCAAATTAAGGACACATGAGATTTACGTAGTTCTGTCAACGTGACCTACATCTACGGTGGTAGGGACTCTCCCTCTAACTGAGACTATTCACTATACTTGTAAATACAGGTTACAATGGATGTCTTTAATTCTCTACTCCTTTAACTATTGAAATTACTAAGCAAGTACAATACAAAGAGTGTCACTTACTGTGTCTACCCTTCTTTTAAATTGTCTTGCTTCTGTTGAATTGAAAGGCTGCTGTACTACCGCTTAAAAGTTCACCGCAACGCTCTCTAACCTCTTTTGAAGAAATCTGGAAATACGTTGAGTTCTTTATGTGCTTCGCCGAATTTCTTTTCTACGTTGTTTCACACAATTCCTGCTTTTACTGTCTTACAGTCTCACCTGTCTCCTTGTTTCATGATCTTATTGTCTCATGGCTCGTCTGTCCGTTTCTCTCTCATCGTTGGATTTCTCTTTCTATCGCTTGATTTCTCTCTCTTACCGCTGGATTTCTCTCTATTCCCGTTGAATTTCTCTCCTCTCGCTAAATTTCTCTCTCTTTGTCGGATTTCTCTCTTTTCATCGGATTTCTCTTTTTTGTTCACCCACTTGGCCAGATTTCCTTCCTTTTCTACCAGTGGTCCACTTTTCTTTGTCCTGCCGTTTAGCCCTGTATAACCATACTCGGTTTTCTCTCTCGTCGACCCGTTTCACTCGTTTTTCGACTGTCGGTTGCTCTCTCTACCGTGTTATCTCATCGTAAATCGGTGGTGTGTCGTTCCTTACATATTTCTCTCCTTCTCGATTTGGGTTTTCTCTCTCTTCGTCCGTTGGTTTGCTCAATGTTTTGACCGTCGATGGCTGTATTTTCTCTCTCCTTCCCGTCTATGGCTACTCAATTGCTTTGGCCATCTACTTTTGTTCTTTGTTCAGCCCCCAAATTTTATTTTAGCTGTGTCGTCTAGTTTTTCTTCTTCTTCCGACGACGGCTTTTGTTCACTCACAAAACTGTTCATTCAACGGCTACTATTCAATTCCGACGATACTATTTACTCTCTTCGTTCTTACCGGTGGTGTTCTTTCGTGTGGGATTTGGTGTTCTCTTTGTCGGTTGTCTAAGTTTTGTTAAATGCTCAATATTGTCGACTCCCTGTTCTTTGTCTTTCAAGACCATTATATACTCTATTCCATGAAACCCTAATAGGGCTTATGCAGCGAATTTACTTTCTTACCCTTTTATGTGGTTTTACCTTTTTGCCCTTCCATGTGACTTCAATTTACTTGCACACATAAACCTAGTTTATAACAATTACAACCCATACAAGGCTGTTGGAACAACAACATGTATATCACATATATGATAATTGATTTAACTCTATATAATTGAAAGAAAAAAAAAACAAAAACAACCATTAAAATGCAAGCAAATATGATTGCCATTACTATAATTGCCCAACTGAACGTATTCTTTTCCATATTTTGTATAGTGTGCTTTCACAACATTGATTGTTAATGACCTTACATGACCACTAATAATTATTTAGCACCATATTTCATATGGTATATTCTTATCTCTTTGATTTTTTTTCATCTTGATGATTGACAATCCCATATCTATAATTTTGCTTGATCTTTGCCATAAAATGTATCACCATAGTCATATTAAAACAATAATGTAACCTATAATGCTATATAACTACCTAGCCAAAGACATTGAAGGTATTTTTTTTTCTCTTTACAACTACAAAATTCATATCTCTAAAGGAAAATATATTTTCCTTTAATTTTGAAAAATATACCAAAAAAGAGGGAAATTATCTCATAACTTTTTAATCAAAATATACTCATTTCTAAAATATTGATTCTTTTAATATATTTATTTAATTGCTATTTTATGTGCATATTATCATTATATTATAATGATTTACTATTTTTATCTAATTTGTTTTTTTACAAAAAGAATTTTTTTTAACAAATACTTATTATAGGTAAGCATGGTGGCCTTTATGAATTATGCATTTTGTATTATGAGAGAGTAAGAGAGATCATGAGATAGACCTTTAATTTATTCAATTAACTTAATAGACAACTATTTATTCAAAGCAAAATGAAGTTTTTATGTATTTCTTAGAATTTGTCAGAGTATGATTGATGAGGATCGTTTTAGGTCTCACACTAAGAAGGAGGGTGAATCAGTGTGAGATATGTGTTTTTTATAAATTGATCCAAATTTAACTTCTGTGACTTGTTAGAATTAATGATCCAATTTTTATTTTTCTCTTTTATGTGAACGTGATAGTATGACTAAAAGATCAATGCATAAGCACCCAAGAACACACAACAATTTTTATGTGGTTTACCCACAATATGTGAGCTACGTCCATGACGTGATAAGATCCCTTATAAATCACACAATTCACTCTTACTATTAGGGGATATAATAATGTTGTGGAAGGATCACTCCTTCACCACTTATGGAAGGACTATTCTTTAACTACTCACAATGATTTCTCGATCACTCCAAGGGTATCCCACCTTGCTTTTTAACAAATTTATCAAGAGTTTATGATAAAACTTTCCTAGAAATGATCACTCAATGTGTACAAGCTGCTAGAGTAAAATATAGATGTTCTCCTTCCCTCACTGCTGGTGCTGTCTCACTCATTACTGGTGCTACTTGCATGCAATGCTGCATTACTCTTGTTGTCTGCAAATGGTGCCGCTGTTGTTTGTGCGCACTGCTAATGCTATCTGTATGCATTTCTATTATTATCTGCACGAACTTCGCATGTGTTGCTCCTACTATTTGCACATGCAGTTACTGCTATCCATACGTACTACTGCTACACATATTCCATATACACTGCTCTTACTATCTATACACATTGCAGCTGCTTATTGCATACACTGTTCTTATTGTTTGCATGCGTTATTGCTTCAAGGAGAACACGTTGTTGCTATTTGCATGCGCTGTAGTTGTTGTCCATACATGCTATTCTAGCTAATCAAGCGCGCTATTACTGTCTACTCGCATTGTTGCTACTATTCACTTGCGTTGCTACTGTTTACTCGCCCCATTATTGTTATCATTTCACATTATTGCTCTCAGCTAACACTGCTATTGTCTGCTCGTACCACTGCTACTATCTACCTGTGTTGCAGTTGTCTTCTTGTGCCACTATTGCTATCTCTGCGTATTGTAGCAGTCTTCTTGCATTGCTACTGCTCTTTTCGTGCACTGTAGCTATCTTCTCGCATCGCTACTTCTCTTTGCACACTATAATTGTCTTTTTACGATGTTGCTATTATCTGCCTGCACTGTAGTTGTCTTCTTACACCGTTGCTGCTATCCCTATGCATTATAGTTATTATTTCATGTTGCTACTACTATCCCTATACATTGTAGCTATTTTCTTATGCAGTTGCTACTATCTCTATCCATTACAATTGTGTTCTCATGTTGTTACTGTTATCCCCTCACGTTGCAACTGTCTTCACATATCACTACTGTTTGTATGTTAGTTTCTGGTGTGGGACCCTTCTGCTGCTGCTCTACCTCCTACCAATTACTACTTTACCTCTTGCCAGCTACTACTTTGGTGGTTACTAATGTCAAACCCTTCTACTACTGCTTTACCTTCTACTAGTTGTTGCCCTGGTAGTTTGTTGCACTCTCCTTGGCCGACTATACCTCCCTTGGTGGTTGTCTTCTTTTCCTTGGTCGGTCACTCTCTCATTTGGTGACTACATCTGTCTTTATCGTTCACCCTCTCCTTGCCTTTAGGTTTGCTATTCTCTCTCATTTAACTGACTCTTTCAAAATTCTATAGCACACCCCTTTCTTACAAAATGCATAGGGGTATTTATAGACCCTTGAGATTAGGACTACACGATCATTAATAGTTATTGTTAATTTTCACATGTTTCCTTACAATTAATAGCCAAATTTAAGTCCTAAAATTTAGTGTTAATGGTCAACATTGACTTCTTAAAATTTAGGGTAGACGGTAAACAGTCAATAGTCAATAGTCAATGTTGACACCTAAAATTTAGGGTCATGGTCCACATTGACTCCTTAATGCTAAGGTTGATCTATTATCATCGGTTTTTCCCAATAACCTCACTACATCTTAATGGCATTCATAACATTAAATGAACACATATAACTATGTAAGATAGTGTTGATAGCAAATCCAACATTAGCCATCAAAGATAGACTCAATAATGATATTAGACTTTAAAGTCCACATCCAAGGAATCCAAGATCTGTTATAACATATCTCTTGACCTTTATGTCAAATCAAATGGATATGCAATTGCAACAAATAAATTTCTAAGCAAGTTAATGAAAATCCCAAGCAAGTTCATGTCTCCTCAAATTAAGAGAACTAACAACTTTAATAGATGGATCTAAGATCTATCTAAAGCAAAGTTGAAGCTTTTAAAATAGATTAATGTCTAAGCTTGAAATTTACTTGTAAAAAAAAGTAGATTTTGATTTGATAAGAAAAGGATTTTAGTAGATCAAGAAAAAATGTGAGGCTAGAATTTTACAATCCATCCCATAAGTTGCAATCCATCCAAAAGGGATTGCTTTTCATTGGGGATTTGTAGAAGATTGTACTTTACATTTTTAATTTCTAACCATATGTCTTTTATTGATCTATAAATATCTTTTTCTTGTTACCTCAAGCTCTACTTCTTTTACAAGTAAATTTCAAACTTAACTCCATGGATTTCACTTGTACATCAACCTCCTACATATCTAATAGATGTTTATTAGTCAATGTTCATCGTACGTGGACTTCAAAATTATGGTCAAACTCCTTAATGATCTTGTTTACAAATTTCATTTTCATTAACATTAATTTCATTTATCAACAACTTATTACAATGGCAAATTTTCATGGCACAATAATTGACCACACTTCATAAATCCATATTTGCTAACTAAAATGCTATGAGATTGATCTTTTACATATTTGACATCACATAATAAAAGGCATATAAAGGTAATATGTTCATATGAGGCAAGAAATAGAGTGCTTCATAGGATAAAGCAACACTTGTAACTAAAATGTTGTTTATCTATTGGCTTTGCTACCTTGATGCCATTTGTTTTTTAAAAAAAGGTAAGATGAAATTGACAACCTTCGTCTCTTTATATTACAAAAAAAGATTTCTAATTTCATGGGAGGTTTGATTTAAATGGACATTCTCCCCTCAGGCCATGACCAACCAACTTAACTAATCTACTAAATTACCCACATTTAGTTGAATTGTTATACCCATGTCAAGAAATCCATATGCTTATGTAGTTCTTGCTTTGCCATTACGTTAGCAAAAAAAATTGCATTCTCGTGGTTGAAAGATGAAGGAAACCTAGCCTTTAGCATTGACCCAAATGTTGAAGTTCAAGATTCTAAGGTCTTTTAGCCTTACAATTGATCCATGCCATTATTGTATGTGACTTACTTTCAATGGTTAGCGGGGTATGACTAGCCTCCCTTTATTAGGCCCATAAACTTATAATCTCCCTAATTACTAGTAACTTCACCTCATTAATACTTATTGCCATGATTGCTTTTGAGTAAAGACAAATCACATGCCTTGCTTCTCCCCTCAATACACGCCCTATACCTTAATGCCATTATAAGATGTTGTAACCAAAATATTTCGTAAACTAGATACATCAAACCATGCATGCTAATTGATGCAATAAATCACACCTTAAACAAACAAAATGCACTAAAAATGAGAATTTAAATAGATTTTAAACTTTGTATCATTAATAATTATTATTTACATTAAAGGCCAATAAGAAGAATAAGTAACCTTGTGTGATTTTTGTTCAAAACTACTTTGAAGTACAAGTTTGGGGAAAAATTTAAGCAATCCTATATTTACTACTAACCATGGCATAAAATGTTAGACTATGTCATGCAGGGCAGTTCTAGTTTATTAAAATTCCCATAAAGCAATTCAATTCGATAGTTATTAAACACCAATACAAGTAAAAATACTACTATAAATTATGTTTGTCTAAACATTAAAGAGAATTTAAGGAGATTAACAAGAACACTCATGAGATGTAAGAGAGCTTACAATCCTCCTTTAAAAAATCATTTAAATTACATATTTAGCATATAAGATTTATACTATATGAATACTAAACATCAATTGTATTTGTTGCCATTATAAATGACAATTTTTATTATTCTTATTTTTTATAATGCTCCCTTTAGCTTCATCTTAACTACACTAGTAGGCCACCTAACAATGGGTTTGGGAAACAATATTGATGATATCTAAAAAGGTAAAACATAGGTGACATATATAGAGTCCCACCTCAGATGGGAAGTTTTAATGGGATAGAATAAGAACAAAACATTACTTTGTGAAATTTACCCTAACATTTTGGAAGGAAGGAATAAAAGCATGCGAATGGAATCACACACTTCTTCTACACCTTAAATAGTGTTAACTTGGTTCATAAAGACATTATATGGTGAGCATTGAATACTTTATGCACTTGTTTTAGGTTATTGTTGAGTTCATCTTTGATGACCAATGTTAGATTTGTTATCAACACCATCTCATATAGTTGTTTGCATTGATTTAATGTTATGAATGCCGTTGAGATGTAGAGAGGACATTGGGAAAAACCATTGATGGCAGGTCAACCTTGAAGTTAATAAGTCAATGTTGACTATTGACCTCAAATTTTAGGGATCAAGGTTGATCATTGACCCTTGACCATTGACCTTAAATTTTAAGAATCAAATCTGACCATTGATTGTAGTGCAACCTTTAGGAATCAACGCTGACCATTGATGAGTATGCAACCTTAATCTCAAGGTTCTATAAATAACCCTATACACCTTGTAAGACAAGTGTGTGGGTTGTAGAAATTTAAGATAGCCAGCCAAAAAAGAGAGAACAACAAACCTAAAGGCAAGAAGAGGGTGAATGATAAAGAGAGAGGTAGCCACCAAAGGAGAGAGTGACCAGCCAAGGCAAAGAAAGCAACCACCAAGGGAGGTGCAGCTAACTAAAGAAAGTGCAGCATATAGCCAAAGAGAGAGCAACAAACCAAGGAAGGTGTAGCAGTAGTTGGCTAAAGCAAAGGTGATAGCAACCACTAAAGAAGGAGGTAGCCAAACCAACAGAAGGAGGAGTTGCAATAGTCTGTAGCTATACCAAAGGAAGAAGGAGGCAACCTTACCAAAGGGAGAACAAGGTGTAGCAGCTGATAGCCACACCAAACCAATAAAGAAAAACATACAGCAACCATACCAAGGAGAGTGTAGTAGCTGGGCACCAAAGAGAGTGTAGTAATCAACAACCAAGGAAAGTACAGTAGTTGGCAACCACACTAAACCAGAAAAGAGGGTGTATAGTAGCCACACCAAAGAAAGAAGAAGGTAGTAGCCAACCAAACCAAAAGGAGAAGGAACTTATTAAAGCAAGGGTAGGGAGCTATACCAGTAACAGCTTATAATAACTAGCAATAACCTGCAACATCAGCAACAACTTGCAACATTAGTAATTATGGCATGCGTGGGTAGTGATAGCAGAATGTATAGGCAATAATAGTAGAATATGAATTAGGGATAACAAAACATGTAGATAGCAATAATAGAACATGCAGGTAGCGATAGCAACACGTGTAGACAATGATAGGAAAATGTGCAGGCAACAATAGCAGCATGTGTACGCAGCAATAATAGAACATGTAGATGGCGATAGCAGTATGTGTAGGTCGCAATACTAGTAAGCACAACCAATAATTGCAACTTGCAAGCACAACCAATAGCTTGTCCTAGCAACAAGGTAGGAAACACAACCAATAGTAAAAAGAGAAAACTTATCCTAGCAGCAAGTCTAGTAGCTTGCAGCAACAGAGAAGAAACTTGTCAAGGTAGGAGGTGAGGTAACACCAGCAGCGGGAGGAGAGAACCTACCAAGGTAGTAAGGTAAGAGAGCCTGTCGAGGCAACAGGTGAGGCAACACTGATTGTAGGGGGAGAGAACCTACAAAGGAGAATAGTAGAAATGACCTGCTATGACACCTGCTGATTAGAAGAATTTAGAGTGTGATGGAAAGGCAAGAAATGCCTTATATGCCTCTTTATCAAACAAATAATTTACCAAAGTGATGGGGTGAAACATAGCTAAGCAAATTTGGGACAAGTTATGGAACATTTATGAAGGAAATAAGGTTATAAAGGAAGCCAAGCTACAAATCTAGAGGGGTAGATTTGTAGACAAAGTTGCAAAATGATGAGTCTATGGATGCCTTCTTCACAAGAGTTAATGAAATTGTGTGTTCCATCAAAAGCTATGGAAAAGATATCAATGATGTTATTGTGGTAAGGAAAATACTTAAAACATTACTGGAAGCTTATAATGCCAAAGTTTCCTTCATAGAAGATAGAAATTTGGATAAACTACCCTTAGATGTTTTACACAACATATTGGTGGCTTGAAGTTCCCGACTTCTCCCTAGGATCTACTAGTTTGTGATACTGAGAGGGGGGGTGAATCAGAATCACCACAATTCGCAATTTGTAGGAAAGTGAACAACTTCAACCTCTTCTTAAAAGTGAACTCTTTCTTAGACTCGACTAAGGTAGATCTATTGCTACCTATTAATCACATTAGTCCCCAAAGTCACCTTCCATACACCTTGCCTAATAAACAATATAGATATTCTTGTTTAGGTCTTCGTTTAGTTATGGGTTGGCTGATACTTTAGTTGCATTTACAACTCAATTCAAAGCATAGAATGTAAAGAAAATTAAGAACACAAGAGATTTACATGGTTTCATCAATGTGACGTACATCCACGGTGGTAAGGACTCTTCCTTACCGAGACTATCCACTATACTTGTAAATACAGGTTACAATGGATGTCTTTAATTCTCTGCTCCTTTCATTATTGCAATTACTAAGCAAGTACAATACAAAGAGTGTCACTTACTGTGTCTACCTTTCTTTTAACTTGTCTTGCCTCTGTTGAATTGAAAGGCTGCTCCACTGCCGCTTAGAAGTTCACCGTAACGCTCTCTAACCTTTCTTGAAGAAGTCTGAAAATACGTTGAGTTTAATGCTTTGCTGAATTCCTTTTCTATGTTGTATCACACAGTTCTTGCTTTCACCGTCTGACGGTCTCACCTGTATCCTTATCTCACGATCTCACTATCTCACAACTTGCTTGTCTGTTTCTCTCTCTCTTGCTATCCAGTTGGATTTCTCTCTCTTCCCACTAGATTTCTTTATATTTGTCTATCTTTGATTCTGCTGGTGGTTTCTCTCTCTTTGTTCAACCGGATCTCTCTCACTGTTTAGCCGAATCTATCTCACCGTCCAGTTGGATCTGATTTTGGTCGTATCGACTCCTCTGTTCCGATTGTCTCCTCTTTCTCTCTCTCTCTCTCTCGACGGTTCTTCTATGGCCATCTGGTTTCTTCCTTCATGAAACCTTAACAGGGCTTACGTGGTGAATTTACTTTCTTGCTTCTCCATGCAGATTTACGTTCTTGCCCTTCCATGTGAATTTACCTTCTTACCTTTCCATATGACTTTACTTTCTTGCACACTTAAACCTAGTTGACAATAATTATAACCCATATAAGGCTGTGGGAACAACATGGCTTATAAAATAAGAATAACCCTAATGAAAAAAGAAAAGAAGTCTAAAAAGGAGAAGGAGTTGGCCTTCAAGGCAATGAAGAACTTAAAGATTAAACACCAAGAAGAAAAATCCAACAGTAGCTCTGAAGAAGAAGATGGCGATATTGAATTGGATGAAGTCATGACATACACTACCAACAATATGAGGAAAGGAAAAGGGAAGTACAAGGGAAAATTATACTTAAAGTGCTTTAGCTATGGAGATATAGGGAACATTATCATAAACTACCCAAAGAGAAGAGAAGTAAATAGTGACAATAATGATGAGCTGGTCCTATTGAGGAGAACAAAGAAATTTAGCTATTTTAAAGTTAAAAATTCAAGTGTTAAAGGGAAAAAGCAATTCTATATATCTAAAAGAAGAAATTATTTAAGTAAGCTGGATGAAGAGGATTCTAAAGAACAAGTTGATGATGATTCCAATGATGCTACTATAGGGAATGTGATGGTTGCTAAAGCAAATGATGTTATAGGATCTTCAAGTGATGAGGAATCAACAGAAGAGGAAGATAATGAGTTGATTTAGCAACTTGAAAATGAATTATGAGCTCGTTTGCACAAAAATAGCAAACTAGAAAAGAGGTAAAGCATATTAAGAAGCTGTATGAAAATTCTATTGTTGATGAATCTAATTTTTAGGTGAAAGAAAAGGAGTTTGAAGAAAAAGAGGAGTACTTGAAGAGAATTTAAGGAGCTGACTATACTTGAGGTAGAGCAAGGCAAGATGCATAAAGATCTTATTGTTAAGGTGATTGCACAAGAGCAAACGGTGCTAATTTTGCCAGCCAAGCTCTATAATGTCGAGTTTGAGCTAAATAAGTGTGAAAAAATCTTTATGCAAGCCATGAAGGTGAAAGGAGTGTTGTTTTTAGTAAATGCCATCAAGGATGATGCTACCAAAAAATTGGATGAGTGTTTAAGTAAACAAAGACCTCATTTCATAGGGAAGAATGGACTTAGATATATTAAAAAGCCAAGTGAGAAGGTAGAAGAGAAGAAGAAAATTGTGTTTGTACCTGAAAGCAAACATAATTACGTGATGGAGAAGAGAAACCAACCTAAGCTAAAATGGTTGGGAAAGATATGGTGAAGAATCCTATCCAAAGGAGATAGGTTGTCAATGATAGAAAGAAGGTAGCCACAACAGTTGCTGAAGATAGGAGACATAGACTTGATGAAAGAAGAAAATCCAGATTTGAAGGATTTTGATGGAGTTATGGTAAGTATGGGCACAAGGCTAATATGTGTTGAAGAAATGGGCCCATAATAAAGATGAATATAAGGCAAGAGTCTAGGGGGAGACTCTATTAACAAAGGAGACAACTTCGAGTAAAATGAAGTCATATTCCATTAAAAAACAAATTTGATTTACTAGGAGAAATCTATAGAAGATGCGAAAGGCTAGACATACTGTTAAGGATTGCTTGACATTATTACTTGGTTAAAGAGTGTAAAGGAGAACACTTACACGTGTTCCTAGACTCAGCCAAACATTACTGCTTAGTCAAAGAGTGTAAAGGAGAACACCTACATATGCTCCTACATTTGGCCAAAAAAGAAGAAGAGGAAGAGAAACAAATATGGTTGTGGAAGTAACCTTAAAAGCTTCTAAGAAAGAAAAGCCATGGATCTTGGACAATAGCTGCTCTTCACACATGATAGAAGAATCAAAGGTGTTGAAGGAAGGAGTAAAACATGATGAAGGGTTAGTCAAATTTGGCAATGATAGTGCCTTAAAGATTTAAGGTATCTTCACTGCTAAATTTGGTGCAAAAAAGCTGAAATCAAAGGAAGTGCTTTATGTTGAAGGGTTTATCAGTGTTAGCCAACTTTGTGATGATGGACGTGAGGTTACTTTTAGCAAGAGTGGCTGCACAGTAGAAATTAAGTGATGGTGTTATTCTTACTAAGGGTGAAAGAACAAATGAAAACTTATCATATTTCCAAAAACAATAAATGAGCACTAAAGATGAGAATTTGTTATGGCATAGAAGATTAGGACATATTGGACAAAAGAGGTTAGACTTAAATATTCAACCACATCCTAAAGGCGAAGGTATGTCTCTAACCTTTTTCCTCTTCCTTCTTCTATTATTCTTTTGATTTGTTATCAAATAGAGAGATATTTTGCATAAATATAGGTTTGTAGAAAAAGGGAGATGCATGTTTTAGAGGGAGCTATACTTATGCTTAACTACTGAACATTGGATTTAATGTGTTGCTAATAAATCTAAAGGGGGAGATTGTTAAGCCCATTTTGATGGCTAATGTTAAATTTGTTGTCAACACCATTTCATATAGTTGTTTATGTTGATTTGATATTATGAATGTCGTTGAGATGCAGAGAGGTCATTAGGCAAAACCATTGATGGCAGGTCAACCTTAAAGTCGATAAGTCAATATTGATTGTCAATCTAAAATTTTATAGGTCAAGGTTGACCATTGACCTTAAATTTTAAGAAGTTAATGTTGACTATTAACCCTAAATTTTAGGAATCAAATTTGGCCGTTGATTGTAAGGTAACTCTTGGGAATTAATGTTGATCATTGACGAGTGTGCAACCCTAATCTCAAAGCTCTATAAATAACCCTATGTTCCTTGCAAGACAGGTGTGTGGGTTGTAAAATTTTGAGAGAGCTAGCCAAAAGAGAGAGAATGACAAACCTAAAGGCAAGGAGAGGGGGAATGGCAAAGAAAGAGGCAACCACCAAAGGAGAGAGTGATCGGCCAAGGCAAAGAAGGCAACCACCGAAGGAGGTATAGCTAGCCAAGAAAGGTGTAGCAGTAGCTGGCCAAAGCAAAGGTGATAGCAACCACTAAAGATGGAGGTAGCCACACCAATTGAAGGAGGAGTTGCAAGCAGCCACACCAAAGGAAGAAGGAAACAGCTTACCAAAGGGAGAACATGATGCAGTAGCCAGCAACCACACCAAACCAGCTAAGAAAAATGTATAGTAACTACACCAAGGAGAGTGCATGGCCAGCCACCAAGGATAGTGTAGCAACTGACAACCAAAAAAAGTGCAGTAGTTAGCAACCACACCAAACCAGTAAAGGAGAAGGTGTGCAGTAGTCACACCAAACAAGAAGAAAGGGTATGTAGCAACCATACCAAAGAAATAAGAAGGCAACAACCAGTGAAACCAAAACAAGAAGGAACCTATTATAGCAAAGGCAAGGTGCTATATTAGCAATAGCTCGCAACAACTAGCAATAACTCGCAACATTAGCAGCAACCTGTAACACTAGCAATTACAACAAGTCCAGTAGGCAACCCCAACAATTGCAACACATTTAGAAGGCAATCCTAGCAATTGTAGTATGTCTAGCAGTTTATACTAGCAATTGCAGCACAGGTAGCGATTGCAACATGTGTGGGCAATGACAGCAAAATGTGTAGGCAGTGATAGCAAAATGTTCAAGCAGCAATAGCATAATGGGCAAGCATCCATAGTAGAACATATAGGTAGTGACAGTAAAACATGCAAGTAACAATAGCAACACTGTAGCCAACAATAATAGAACATATAGGCAATAATAGTAGCATATGCAAGTAGCAATACTAGTAAGCACAACCAATAATTGCAGCTTATAGGCACAATTAGTAGCAAACACAACTAATAGTGTGTCCTAATAGTAAGGTAGGAAACTTGCCCCAATAATAGGAGGAGAAAACTTGCCCCAGCAGCAAGTCCCACAACTTATAGTAATAGATAAGAAACTTGCCAAGGAAACAGGTGAAGTAGCACTAGTGGTAGAGGAAGAAATCTGCCAAGGCAATAAGTGAGGTAGCACTAGCAACAGAGGAGAGAACTTACTAAGGTAATAGGTGAGGCAGCACCGATAATAGGGGAAGAGAACTTACCAAGGTCGAAGGAGGCAGCATTAGTAGCAAAAGGAGAGAACCTTCTGAGGCAATATCAATAATAGAGGGAGAGAACTTGTAGAGGAGATAACTGGCAGTAGAGATAACCTGTAATGGAGATTACCTACAGAGAAGAGATTGGAAAAACTTGAGCAAAGACCAGTAGTGAGGAAAGAGAAGATCCGTTTTCTACAGTAGTAGCTTATGCACATTTTTTGATCTTTCTCAAGAACATTTTAGTCTAAACTCTTTATTTATTTCTTGAAATAGGATGAAAAACACTAGGAGTAATCGAGAGATCAACTAATCTAATGATATGGAGATCAAACCTTAGAGTGATCTAAAGATCAACTCTTCGAGTGATTGGGGGATCAAACCTTCGAGTGATTAGGAGATCAACTTGTTAAAGGTCATTGTAAGTGGCTAAGGAGTGATCCTTCCACACCATAACTATGTCCCTCGATAACAAGAGTGGATTGTATGATTTAAGAGTAAACCTATCACATATATCTCATGCATTATGGGTGAACCACATAAAAATTATCGTGTGTTCTTAGGTGCTTGTGTTTGATTGATATTTGCACAGTTGCTCTCACAGAAAAGAAAGATAAAAATTGGATCATTGGCTTTAACAAGTCATAGAGGTTAAATCCAAAAACATTTATAAAAAGTAAGCATCTCACATTGATTTGTCCCCTTCCCATCTCAATATGAGACCTAAAAAGGTCCTTATCAGTTAGGAAAATAATAACACGTTGTTGTAATCCTAGTGAAGAATAAGACCCTATTGCTTAGGCTCTCACACCAATATCTCCATCTATCTAATGAACTTGGTGGCTTTTAGTGCTTATTGGTTAGATCTTTTGGATAATACAATTCCAATTGTTTATGTTTAAAGGCCTGATAGAGGTCCACTTGTACCAATACCAAACAACCAAGGAATTTGAAGTTCCTGACTTCTCCATAAGATCTATTAGTTTGTGATATTGAGAGGGGGGTAAATCAGTATCACCATAATTTGCAATTCGCAAGTAAGTGAACAACTTCAACCACTTTTTAAAAGTGAACTATTTCTCAAACTCGAGTAAGGTAGATCTATTGCTGCCTATTAATCACAATAGTCCCCAAAGTCACCTTTCAGACACCTTACCTAATAGACAATTCGGATGTTCTTGTTTAGGTCTTCGTTAGGTTATAGGTTGGCTGATACTTTAGCTGCATTCACAAATTAATTCAAATTACAGAACGTAAAGCAAATTAAGGACATACGAGATTTATGTGATTCCGTCAATGTGACATATATCCACGGTGGTAGGGACTCTCCCTTACCGAGATTATCCACTATACTTGAGAATTCTAGTTATAATGGATGTCTTAATCCTCTGCTCCTTTCAATATTGCAATTACTAAGCAAGTACAATACAAAGAGTGTCACTTACTATGTCTACCATTCTTCTAGCTTGTCTTGCCTTTGTTGAATTGAAAGGCTGCTACACTGTCGCTTAGAAGTTCAGTGCAATACTCTTTAACCTCTCTTGAAGAAATCTGGAAATACGTTGAGTTCTTTTCGATGCTTCACTGAATTTCTTCTTTACGCTGTTTCACATAGCTTCTACTTTCACCATCTCACGGTCTCACCTGTCTCCTATTTCATGATCTCACTGTCTCATAGCTCGCCTCACGTACGTTTCTGGTTGCCCTTGTTTGTTTCACACCTCCTTTGGCAGTATAAGATTTTCTCCCTTTTTTGTTGGTCACTGTTCATCGATCGTTCACCTTTTGTTCTAGCCGTATGGGGTTTTTCTCTCCTTCCCTATTTAGCCATCAGGTTTCTCTCTCTTTCTGTCGGTGGTGTGTTTCTCTTCATCCGTTTCACGGTTCTCTCCTTGCAGTGTTGTTCATTTGTCTTATGTTGCCACAGATTTGCTGTTTGCTCTTCCGATGATGCCTCTCTCTTAATTCTATCATGTTGTCTCCTCACCGACTACTGGTGTGTCAGTGGTGTGCTGTTCCTCATGGGTTTCTTTTTCTTACCATCACATGGTTTTCTCCTTGATGATGTCAGATTTTTCTCTTTTGCAAACCCTGTTCTGCCATGGCCGTCTCAGATTTTCTTTTTGTTACTGCAGACCACACTCCTCTTTGTTCGTGTCGAATTTTCTCTCTTCCCCTGTCAACACCTTCATTCTGGCCGTATACTTCTTTTCTCTCTCTTATGTTTTTGGCTGAGCAACTTTTCTTTTTTTACGATGGCTTGTTTTCTCTCTTGATTCTACTGATCTTTTGTTTTTGGCCGTCAGGTTTTTCTCTCCTTTTGCTGGTTTGCTCTGATTTGGCCAATTTGTTGACCTATCCTCTTTTCCTATTGATAATTACCCATTTTCTCTCTCTTCCCCTGTTCTACCGACGGTGGTTTGTTTTTCTTTTTGGTATTGTGTTTTCTCTCTCACCGTCTAGTCGTGACATCCATTTCTCTCCTATCTCCGATGACAGCTTTTCTCTCTCTTCGTTCAACAGCTTCATTGTGCAGTTATAGTGTTAGGCAATTATGTTGGTCTTTATATACTCCTCCATAAAATCCTAATAGGGCAAATTTACTGTCTTGCCCATCCATGTGGCTCTTATGTTCTTGCCCCTCCATGTGACTTTTACCTTCTTGCCCTTCCACGTGGCTTTACTTTCTTGAACACTTAAACCTAGTTGACAACAATTATAACTTATACAAGGCAGTGGGAACAACAATTTCTCCCTTTGTAATTGTTGGCAATACTCATAACAAAAGCTACTATATAGCAGTTTTAACTCCCCTTAAATATGCACTCCCCCTTTTTTAATAGCTCCCCTTGCACTATTGCTTCTCTCCCCCCTTCGCCAACTAATTACAAATTTGAAAAACTCACAAAGTAGAGATGGAATATTCACATGATTTTCAGGCTTGAGGAGGCAGTCGCACAGATAAACTCATTCTGTGCTTTTCAAATAGCTCTGTGGATAGAGATTTAGTTAGATCTTGTGTAGCCTCTTCAACAGATTTTGGTCCAACTTGTGAGAGTAAAGTAGTAGCTCCCACAATTCTTCTTCTTGTTGTAACTCCTGCTGATGGGTCACTTATGATCTGAATTTCTTGATGAGCATTCGTCCACATTTTCTTTCGCTTTCTTTCTTGCATAGTCTTAATTATAAGAGGATCTCTTTTTTCATCAATCATATACAAATTTCCAGCTGTTCTCTTCCCGGCTGTAATAGTATTGCCTTCTTTACTCTTTATTTGGCAACCTATTTTTGTGAATATTACCTTACGATCTTTATTGCGTAGTTTGTTGAAAGATGCTAGATTATATCTGAGTCCATCAACATGCAGAACATCTTTCAACTTTCCTTTTCCAATGTTTACTAACCCCAGACCATTGATGTTGAGTGAATCATTATTGTCAAACTTGACGCTGCCTTCTCTTGACTTGTTTAGCTTTAACAATTTACTCTTGTCTCTCATTATGTGTGAAGTGCATCCACTGTCAAGGATCCACTATTTATTCTTGTAGTCAACTTTGAGTGCGATTTCAGTTATATTAGCCACCTCCCTTTTAGCTTTATATTCCTTCTTTTGAACTGCCTTGAAGATAGCTTTCTCCTTTTTCTCAGCTTTGACTGCACCACTTGTTTTACTTTGCCATTGACTGCCTTCTCTTGCTTAGGGAGAAGTGTCGTGCACTATTCACATTATGGCCATCTTGCCCACACCTTTCACACTGTTCCAAGTCTACCAATACAACAAACTTGTTCTTTGAAACTAGTGCTTTGGGCTTCCACTAACACTCCTTGTCAGTATCTCCTTACTTTTTATAGTATGTGCAAGAACTCACGACAGGTGTTCTCCTCTAAATTTTGTATTGTCTCCCCCTGTGTGCAACATCGTATCTTCTTGAGTTAGAGACAGATACTGGCCTTTTCCACCAGCAGTTACTTGCCTGATGACCCCAAACTTTACAATAAAGGCAATGACCTTAAAACTGCTTCTTCTTAGGTCTGATCACAGCTTGTCTTCTTCTGTTCATCACTTGTTGTGTAGGCAAAGTAACTGGCTTCTTTGCTTATGTGGCTTCTTCTATTTAGCCGTAGCCCTCTGCTGGCTGACTTTCTTTTCTTCCTTCTTGTTTGCCACCCTAGGTTGCTTCTTCAAATCTTCTTTATTCTTAGTTATCTTCTTCTGAGTCACAACCTTCTCTTTCAATTTTTGTGGCACATTCTTATTTTCTTTAACTAATACAGCCTCAGATTGCTGCACTTTCTCTACATTATTCTCTCCTTCTGCAAAACTTGTTTCTTCTATCATTTCAAGATTTTGCAAGTTCTCTTTGTTACTTTTGAGTTATTGCTGAAGTCTTAGGAACTCTTTTTCCATTTCTTCAATTTTTGAAGCCCTTGAGCCATGCTCTACTGTAAGGTCTTCACATATTTTGATCTGTTCTTCAAATCTTCTCTTTAGGTCAATATGCTTAGCCCTTATTTCATCCTTTTGACTTTCAGCTTCCTCAGACTTTGCTTTAACTTGTTTTATATGGGTCTCTAACCTTCTTATGGTTCTGCCTCTTCTGATTATTTCCTTTGAAGCTGCTTCCAACTCAACATCAAGATTTGGTTCTTCTTCATCAACCTCTTCTTCCTCTTCAGAAGTTGAACTACCACCTTGAGCTAATGCCATAAAGGCATGCTCATATGATGATATGGTAAACAAAACAAGATGTTTACATTTATAATAAAAGTGTCTCTTGAATGTCATAGATGATGTTAATCTCATGTTACTAGTCATGTTTTCAAATTTGACATTACATGATTTTTGTGATTTGTTAGAATTCCTTCTATTTTTTCCTATACACTACTAAATATGTTGCAAATCACAAGGAATATTATAATTCTCTCTTACTTGGTGCAGTTTGTTGTAAAGTTATCGTGCCTGAATGTCTCCAAAACTTATAGAGTAGAGAGACATTGAAAATTTTTGTCATTACAATATACAATTTTAATTAATGATAAAATGCATTAACACTTACATGTTATGTATGGCAACGACTCCTACTTCTAGCCTCCATTGAAGATGGTGATGTCAATAGTTTATATTTTGCTTCCTAATACCTAAGATCCATGTCTAATGGGTGGCCTTACTATTATATAATTACAACTTTTTACCAAATTTCAAATTTTTATTTGACATTGACCTATCTATGATGATTATTATTGTTTCTTTAAAAAAAAAAAAACCATCCTTCATACCCTTGACTAACCTACATAACTTTTTATAGGTTTCCATATGTAGGACTATTTTCTTTGTCACCAATTGCATTACCTATATCAAATGTTGCATGATTACCAATGCTATTCTTAACCTAAATTGTCATACTAAATGATGTCTAATATTTCAACCCATAATCTAGTTTTTTCAGTCTATTGCTAATGAAGTTAAACTTACCAACTAAATTTGCCACCCCTTTTATTGAGGAGTAAAATATGGTCTCTAATCCCTTGATTTCTTTTTTCATTAATTATACCTATCTTTATCTTACTATGACGCTACATAATGTCCTTTTGCCATTACCTCAATATATAAATGTCTAACGTAACTTCCACGTCCTTAAAACTAAAAACCTTTATAAAATACTTTCATAGTAAACCCTTCAACTCAAATAATTTGTAACTACAACTAATGTAATAACCACCCTTATTATATATAACATTATATGCACATTGACAAGTCCTTTCATTTATACTCAACTAATACTCAATCATATGTCTTTCCTCTTGCAATACCACAATGTTACAATACATAGTTTCTATTAACTCTTTTGGGCATTTTGAAAAATATTAATTGTGTAATATATGCCCTTAGGCTTCTTTATTGGTCATCTAGAAAATATGTGCCAAAATAATACTACATAAGGCCTTTGTATTGATAATGTAATACACAAGTGTTTATATTGATCAAAAAAAAAAAAAAAAGCATTCATACTTTGACTCCTTTACATCAAAGATATTCTTGACCAAAAACTACCTTTGACATATAAGAAAACCTACATATGCCTTTTTTCAAATAAAGTTATAACCAATTGTGGTCAACTAATTGCAAATTGTTTAACATTTTTCTCCTTTAATCTTTAAACTCCTTAACCATTAAAGTTTCATACATAACTCTATTAAACATAGTTTTAATCTCCTTATACTTATCTATGTACCCTATCTTCTTAGAGAATTAACATAATATATGTCATAAGCACCGTTAAGGCCTTATGTAGTGCTAAAAGGATTGAAAACATGGTTGTGTTCTAAGACAGCCTTTAACACTATCCAAACACTAGAAATCTTTGTGAGGCACACTTTAACTTCACATCAAATCTTGGCATGACCTTTCTTTTGCAATTTCGCTACCTATACTCCTAACCTTTAGTACATATTATGATTTAATACTTATACTCTCTAGATTCATGATCTTTCCTTATTCCTCTCTTTACTATTCCAAACTTAAATGCTTGCATATATGTCTTATAAAAATCAAATATCTCATCAATAGTCATAAATGTCATACCCACTACTTTATGTTATATTGAGTTGTCTTGTCACTCTTTTTCAAGAATGGAGCACCATTATCACCATCTTTTGTCTTGCATCATATTTAGCTCTTCTAGTGACCAACTTATCTTAATGCTCCATTAAATGCCTATATTAATAACGAAGACATTTCATTATATTTTGTTTGTTTTACAATGGAAATCAATATCCAAGAAACTAATAAGCTACTTCATCATATTTTACACATGCATGATTTAATTTGTTACACTTACCTATACATTTTGTTCCATCTGTAACTTATTATTTAAGCATTAGCACTACTTACAATGCTACAAAGTCTATCATTATTTACCAACACACTCTTTATCATTTGTTGCAATCACATGCTCAATAAAAATAATTCATTGACTTGTTCAAAAAAATTATTTAGTTTATTATCACAAATTAAATATGCAATATACTTACTAAATATTATACCTTCTTGCTAATTTTATTAAATTAATATGTGCATACCACTACTACAAGTTCTCATTTTTCCTTACAAATTCTATAAAGTCTTATCTTGTTTCTAATTATGCTCCCTATGATTAGTTGTAGTTAGATTTACAATATAAACATTTCATTCCCAAGACCTTTTATACCTCATTAATATATAACCCTTATTCAATGCCTTGATTATGTGTCATTATCTTCTCACATAAATGCTATTTGCTAACAATAATTTTATTACTTAACATTTTTACCTTAATCAATTCTCCCATTCATTGTAGATAATTAATCTACGAAATATTTTATTCACCTTTTCATATAGTACACATTTTACATCTCTATGACCAATTTAATCTTTATTTGACATGTATTCCTAATAAAGTGATCTCTTCTAATTTAAATTTTTCACAAAAATTTCCTATTCCTTTTTGGTTGCCATCTTGATATAGGATTTATTAACCCTTACCCCATTTCCAATATTTACTTAATGAGTGATTAACTAGTACTATATTACTTCCCCCTCCCTCGTCAAAGCTACAAACTTGTTCAACACCTAAATGTAATTTTTAACAAATTCACTTGATATATGCATAGTTCATTCACTTAAATGGACTATACATACTTTATTTTATTCTTGCTAACTTATGCCTTATTGTTGTACTTCTAATTCTCTTGACTTCTCTACATATTTTAAGTTTGGTTGGTAATTATATGATCATTATGGGTAACAATTTTTTTTAGATTTGAGGAAAAAATTCTCATTTCTTTTCTCTAGTTTATTCCCCACTTTGTTCCTAAATTTCTCACCATCTCCTCGACATTTGCATCCTCACCTTACTTATTGTCCTCTCTTTGTAATGCCTATTCAACATCCTGTGTGGGATTAAACATGGCATATATTTCATTGGTCAAGTCATTAATATACTTTTATTTATCCAAAATGCATGGCTCTTTTAATATTTTCATAGTTTTGAAATCAAAATGGTTTAACAAAAAAATCAAATTCTAAACTCACATGTTTTGGGCAAGAAAATCATCATTGATTCTAGCAATTTTGCATTCACTTGGATAATTTCCTAAATTTAATCCTTTTTCTTTAAATATGTATTCATTTCTCCTTGTCTTCCTTAGTACACTCATAAATGTCATCTATATTCTATAGTGTTAATTTGGTGCTATAAATTCTTTAATTTTTATTTTTTAATTAATATTCTCAATAATATTTTGATATTTTCTTAAAAAAATATTTTTCACCAAGGAATTATAATATAATTTTTATTTTTATTATTTTTATATTTTAAAAAATTTATAAAACTAAATTTTCTCATATATCTAAAAGAAAATATGAAACTAATCATCTTAATTGTCAAATATTTATGTATTTTTAAAATTATAATTGAATATCAAATGTAAGTATAATGAATGAGATTGACTAAAAAACTTAGAAAGCAACTTGTATGGTTTATTTGTTTAATTGCTAATTTTTATTGCTAATAAATAAAATAAAATTATAGTATTTGGTTAAACTCTAATGTCTATTGCTATTAAGTATTAAAATGATTAAAGAGGACATCATGTTCATATTTCAAGTAAGGTAAACTATAGTAAAAAAATAACAATTACTAGCACAATATGATTTGTCTCTCTCTCTTTTTTTTTTCTTTGAATTAAAGTACTCTTGAATTAACAAGAACAAAAATTATCAATCTATATTGTTTTTAAATGGATTTTATCTAATTAAAAGCATTTATATTGGTAATTAATGAAATTTTGTTTTCATAATAATGATAAGAAGTTTTTTTATACTTAATAGAATTGTAAAATCCCTTCATGAGAGTCAAAAGGTTGACTACAAAAGTTAAGAAAGAAAAATAGGATATTTAAATTTAAAGTATTATTATTGAAAATGTCTTGATCCAATACTAGTTATCAACTACTATTACCAACAAAAAGCAACGTAGAACTACTTTTTATTCAATTACTATTTATTCTATTAACAAATAAAAATTTTTAAAGAAGGCTTAATATATAAATAAATAACCATCTTTTGTGTGTTTTCATGAATATAATACTTTTTGAAGGTAATATTTTAGTTTACATAAAATTATTTTGTAATAAATCTAGCACATCATTAAATAAATCTAATAAAATTTATTAGTATGCACATATGGCATGCTTACATGTAAAAACTTGATTATATGGCATGTCATATGTTATTTAATTTATAACTAATAAAAAATATGAAAAAAAAACTAAACAAAAAAAAATAAAAATATATATACTTAAAAAATTTTCTCTTATCTCTCTCATTTCTTCTTCTTTTTCCTCTTCCAGTACCCCTTTCTATTGCTCTCAATCATATTATTATACTTTTCTAATTCTTGAAATACAATCTAGCACTCCACCCTTCTGGTTATGGTAATGATGACATGGTTTTATAGTAGAAGGGAAAAAAAAGCAATCACTTTGATTTGGTGTATCTTTTTGTAAATTCTTTTATCCTTTCTTTTCTTTTGCAATGATTTTTCCATGTCTTTCCATGGATGTTATGGTTTTAAAGAAAAAAAAAAAAAGGGGCTAGCCTATGTAGGTGTATTAGTTTTATGGTTAAACCTTGATTTTGGATTATTTTATCTATTATTGGTCTCAAATTGTGATATTGCTTGGTTTTTTCTTTTTAATCTAATGTTCTACTTTTGGTTTTGGTTCTTAATGTGGTTTAAGGAACTATGAGCTTAGGATTTAAAGTTATATGCTTTTATGATTCCAATGGTACTTTTGATTACTTAATGGTAAGATGTTGAGGTATTGCTATTTTGATGGTATAGGTATATTCTTGCATAGATTTGAGATTTAATCTAATCAGGATGAATTAAGTGATTTTGGTTGTGTTATTAGGTCTAAGTCCAAATCTGGATTCATATTTGAGATTTAAAAATGTTGTTTATAATTAAGTTTGTTTCTTTATTGTAAAATTAGGTATTTTTCAAAGCTTTATAAGGATGGTTTTGAAGGAATAATTATTGTAAATGACAATTTTGTTTAGTGTTGATAAATAGGGCCTAGAATTTTCAATTTGATCTAGAATAGGTTGGTCTTACAATTCAAATTATGTTGTTAAGAAATTTTGTATTTTGTTCTTGAAGTTCCCGACTTTTCCCTAGGATCTACTAGTTTGTGATACTGAGAGGGGGGTCAATCAGGATCACCACAATTCGCAATTCGCAGGTAAGTGAGCAACTTCAACTTCTTCTTAAAAGTGAACTCTTTTTTAGACTTGACTAAGGTAGATCTATTGTTACCTACTAATCACAATAGTCCTCAAAGTTACCTTTCAGACACTTTGCTTAATAGATAATTCAGATGTTCTTGTTTAGGTCTTTGTTAGGTTATGGGTTGGTTGATACTTTAACTACATTCACAACTCAATTCAAAACATAAAACATAAAGCAAATTAAGGACACACAAGATTTACGTATTTTCGTCAACATGATGTACATCCACAGTGGTAGGGATTCTCCTTTACCGAGACTATCCACTATACTTGAGAATTCCAGTTACAATAGATGTCTAAATCCTCTACTCCCTTCACTATTACAATTACTAAGCAAGTACAATATAAAGAGTGTCACTTATTGTGTCTACTCTTCTTTTAGCTTGTCTTGCCTCTGTTGAATTGAAAGGATGCTCCATAGCCACTTAGAAGTTCACTGCATTTCTAACCTCTTGAAGAAATTTGGAAATACATTAAGTTCTTTAATGCTTTACCGAATTTCTTCTCTATGTTGTTTCACACAACTTTTTCTTTCACCATCTCATAGTCTCACCAGTCTCCTATTTCACAATCTCTCTGTCTCATGGCTTGTCTCACGTTTTTGGATTGACGTTATACATCTCACCCATGGTTCTGGTTTGCACCCTTTTTCATTTCACACCTCCTTTGGCCATATCAGATTTTCTCCCTTTTCTGTCAATTACTGTTCATATACCATCCACCCCTCTGTTCTAGCCATATCATGTTCCCTGTTTGGCCATCGGGTTTCTCTCTCCTTCCATCGGTGGTGTGTTTCTCTTCATTCATTTCACTGTTCTCTCCTTGTCGTGTCATTCGTTTGTTTCACGCCGTCACAGATTTGTTGTCTTCACTTCAAGTGGTGTCTCTCTCTTCGTCTGCCTCTCTCAATTCTATCGTGTTGTCTCCTCGCCAACAACTGGTGTACCGGTGGTGTGCCACTCCTTTCAAGTTTCTCTCTCTTGCCATCATATGGTTTTCTCTTTTGCAACCCCTATTCAGCCATAGTCGTCTCGGATTTTCTTTTTGTTATTACCGACCACTCTTCTCTTTGGCCGTGTCAGATTTTCTCTCCTTCATTGTCCACACCTCTGTCTAGCTGTATACTTCTTTTCTCTATCCTCCGACGGCTGTGTTTTCCCTCTTTTATGTTTTGGCTGACCGTCAGATTTGGCCGTCGGATTTTTGTTTTTCTCTCCTTCCATCTGTTTGCTCCGATTTGCTTAAATTGCCGACCTCTCCTATTTTTTATGACGGCTTCTCCTCTTCTCCCTTTTTCTTTCCTTCTTCTGATGGCTATTTCATTTTCTCTCTCTTCCCATTGACGGCTTCTCTACCGTGCTCTTTTATGTTCCTTTATATACTCCTTCATAAAAACCTAATAGGGAAAATTTATTATCTTACCCTTCCATGTGGCTTTTACATTCTTGCCCCTCTACATGGCTTTTACCTTCTTGCCCTTATACGTGGCTTTACTTTCTTGCACACTTAAACCTAGTTGACAACAATTATAACCTATACAAGTCTGTGGGAACAACAATCTCCCCTTTTGTAATTATTGGCAATACTCAAAACAAAAGTCACTATACAGTAGTTTCAACTCCCCCTAAATATGTGCTCCCCCTTTCTTAATAGCTCCACCTACACTGTTGCTTCTTTCCCCCTTTACTAACCAATTACAAATCTAAAAACTTGCAAAGTAGAGATGGAAGATTCACCTGATTTTCAGGCTTGAGAAGGCATTTGCACAGACAAACTCATTTTGTGCTTTTCAAACAGCTCTGTGGATAGAGATTTAGTTAGAGCTTGTGTAGCCTCTTCAACAGCTTATGAGAGTAAAGTAGTAGGTCCCACAATTCTTCCTCTTGTTGTAACTCCTGCTGATGGGTCACTTATGATCTGAATTTCTTGATGAGCACTAGTCCACGTTTTCTTTGGCTTTTTTTCTTGCACAGTCTTAATTGCAAGAGGATCTCTTTCTTCATCAATCACATACAAATTTTCAGTTATTCTCTTCCCTATTGTAATAGTATTGCCTTCTTTACTTTTTACCCGACAACCTGTTTTTGTGAATATTACCTTATGGTCTTCATTGCATAGTTTGTTGATAGATGCTAGATTATATCTGAGTCCTTCAACGTGCAAAACATCTTTTAGCTTTCTTCTTCCAATGTTTATTAACCCTTGACCACTGATGTTGAGTGAATCATCATTACCAAACTTGATTTTGCCTTCTTTTGACTTGTTTAACTTTGACAATTTACTCTTGTCTCCTGTCATATGTGAAGTGCATCCGTTGTCAAAGATCCACTGCTTATCCATATAGTCAGCTTTGAGTGCAATTTCAGTTATATTAGCCACCTCCCTTTTAGCTTTATATTCCTTCTTTTGAACTACCTGGAAGATAGCATTCTTTTTTTTCTCAACTTTGACTACACCGCTTATTTTCACTGTGCCATTGAGTGTCTTCTCTTGCTCAAGGAGAAGTGTCATGCATCTCATGGCATTATGACCATCCTACCTGCACCTTTCACATTGTTCCAAGTCTGCCAATACAGCAAACTTGTTCTTTGAAACCATTGGTTTAGGCTTCCATCAACACTCCTTGTCAGTGTGTCCTTACTTTTTACAGTATATGCAAGAAACTTACGACAGGTGTTCTCTTCTGAATTTTGTATTGTCTCCCCCTATATGTAGCATCATATCTTCTTAAGTTAGAGATACATACTGGCCTTTTCCACCAGTAGTTACTCACCTTATGACCCCAGACTCCACAATAAAGGCAATGACCTTGAAACTGCCTCTTCTTGGGTCTAATCACAGCTTGTCTTCTTCTGTTCATTTGTTATTATGTAGGCAATGTAGCTGGCTGCTTTGCTTGTGTGACTTTCATTTTAGCCACCTTCTTCTCCTTTTTCTATTTAGCCGTAGCTCTCTGTTGGCTGACTTTCTTTTCTTCTTTCTTGTTTGCCACCCTAGGTTACTTTTTCATATCTTCTTTATTCTCAACTATCTTTTTCTAAGTCATAATCTTCTCTTTCAACTTCTATGGCACATTCTTATTTTCTTTAACCAATGCAACTTCAGATTGCTGCACTTTCTCTACATTCTTCTCTCCTTCTACAGAACTTGTTTCTCCTATCATTTAAAGCTTTTGCAAGTTCTCTTTGCTACTTTTGAGTTATTGCTGAAGTCTCAGCAACTCTTTCTCCATTTCTTCAATTTTTGAAGCCCTTGAGCCAAGCTTTACTGTAAGGTCTTCACATATTTTGATTTGTTCTTCAAATCCTCTCTTCAAGTCAATATGTTCAGCCCTTATTTCATCCTTTTGACTTTCAACTTTCTTAGACTTTGTTCAACTTGTTTTATATGGGCCTCCAACCTTCTTATGGTTCTACCCCTTCTAATTATCTCCTTTAAAGCTGCTTCCAGCTCAGCTTCAAGATCTATCTTTTCTTTATTAACCTCCTCTTCCTCTTCAGAGGTTGAACTACCACCTTGAGCTGATGCCATAAAGGCATGCTCATCTGATGATTCTTCATCTTACTCCTCATCAGCTTCTTTTATCTTACTCACATAACTCTTGAATGAGCCTCTCTTTTTCTTTTATGGATTGGCAGTCTTCTTACTGAACTTCTTTGATTTGAGTGATGATCTTCTCCATCTTGAATTCTACTTATCTTTACCTTCTTCATCTTTATCATCAAGTTTCACTTTGCATTGAGAAGCAAAGTCTCCAGTCTGCCCACATTGATAACATTTCAAGGATAACTGTCCTTTTCCCTTCTTAAACCCATTTTTGAATTTCCTTTTGAAGTAAGCCAACACTTCACTTTCACTTTCTTCCTCCTCCTCCTCATCATCCTTACTGGATGATTCTTTTATTATTATTTTTTTATCTTTAAGTGCTTTATAGCTTTGAAAGCTGCTTCCTTTGATACCTTCATTGTTGCAGAGCTTTTAGCTTACTTTATCCTCATCTTATATGCAATGAGATTGCACTAGAGATTATGCAGAGACATAGAATTGAGATCTCTACTCTCCTCTATGGCTGCTACCTTTGAGGCATACCTCTCAAGTAGAATTCTCAGAATTTTCTTCACAATCGATGAGTCCTTTTTGTTCTTCCTATGACTTCTCAAGTCATTTACAGCATCAATAACCCTGGTGAAGAATTCTTGAATTGTCTCATTCTTTTGCATTCTTAGAGATTCATATCTCTCCTTAAACTCTTGAAGCTTAGCCTCCTTCATTATGCCATTACCTTCATAAACTTTATGTAATTTGTCCCATATTTCCTTAACAGATTTGCAGTCCATAACTTTTGCATACTTAGAATCTGTCAATGCTGAATGATGACATTTGAGGGCTTCCCATTTATCTCAAACTACCTTAACTTCTCTGGGGTTGGGTCTTTACCTTCTTCCAGAGCCACAAAACCCTATTGTACATATTTCACCACATTCATGCCCATGGATGCAAATACCACTTGCATTCTTGCTCTTCACATATGGTAGTTGGTTCCGTTAAAGATTGGAACCTTCTCAGTATGCTAAACAAGTCAAACTTCTAGATCCCTTCAAACTAGTACACCAAGCTATTAAGCTTCTAACTGGTGAACCATGGCTTTAATACCAATTAAAGTTCCCGACTTCTCCCTAGGATCTACTAGTTTGTGATACTAAGAGGGGGGATGAATCAGTATCACCAAAATTTGTAATTCAAAAGTAAGTGAACAACTTTAACTTCTTCTCAAAAGTGAATTATTTCTCATACTCAACTAAGGTAGATCTATTGCTACCCATTAATCACAATAGTCCCCAAAGTTACCTTTCAGACACTTTGCCCAATAGACAATTCGAATGTTCTTATTTAGGTCTTCATTAGGTTATGAGTTGGCTAATACTTCAGCTATATTCATAACTCAATTCAAAATATAAAATGTAAAGCAAATTAAGGACACATGAGATTTATGTGGTTCTATCAATGTGACGTACATCCACGGTGGTAGGGACTCTCCCTTACCGAAACTATCCACTATACTTGAGAATTCCAATTACAATGGATGTCTAAATTCTCTGCTCCTTTCACTATTGCAATTACTTAGCAAGTACAATACAAAGAGTGTCACTTATTGTGTCTACTCTTCTTATAGCTTGTCTTACCTTTGTTAAATTGAAAGGCTGCTCCACTACTAGTTAAAAGTTCACCACAATGCTCTCTAACCTCTTGAAGAAATCTGGAAATATGTTGAGTTCTTCAATGCTTCGCCAAATTTTTTCTCTACGTTGTTTCACACAACTCTTGCTTTCACTGTCTCACGGTCTCACCTGTATCCTATTTCACGATCTCATTGTCTCACGGCTTGTCTCACGTTTTTAGTTTGATGTTACACATCTTATGTACATTTCTGGTTTGCACCCTTTTTTGTTTCACACCTCTTTTGGCCGTATCAGATTTTCTCCTTTTTCTGTCGGTCACTGTTTATTGGCCGTATAGCCCTCTGTTTTGGCCATATTAGGTTTTTCTCTCCTTCCTTGTTTGGCCGTCGGGCTCTCTCCTTCCACCAGTGGTGTGTTTCTCTTCATCCATTTCACGGTTCTCTCCTTGCCATGTCGTTTGTTTATTTCACGCTATCGTAGATCTACTATTTGCTCTTCCAGTGGTGTCTCTCTCTTCATCTGTCTCTCTCTCAATTCTACTGTGTTGTCTCCTCGCTGATTGTTGGTGTGCTGATGGTGTGCCATTCCTCATGAGTTTCTCCCTCTTACCGTCACACAGTTTTATCCTTGCGGTGTCAGATTTTCCTTTTTTGCAACCCCTGTTCTGTTGTGGCCATCTCGGATTTTCTTTTTGTTACTACCGACCACTCTCTTCTTTGGCTGTGTTGGATTTTCTCTCCTTCACTGTCCACACCTTCGTTCTGGCCGTATACCTCTTTTCTCTTTCTTTTGACGGCTGTGTTTTCTCTCTCTTATGTTTTGGTCGACCATCTAATTTGGCTTTCGGATTTCTCTTTTTCTCTCATTCTGCCAGTCTGCTCCGATTTGCTCAATTTGCCAATCTCTCTAATTTCCAACGATGGGTTCTCCTCTTCTTCCTTTTTGTCTCCTTTATCCGACGGCTACTTCGTTTTCTCTTTCTTCCCATTGACGGCTTCTCTACTGTGCTTTTTTATGTTCCTTTATGTACTCCTCCATAAAAACGTAATAGGGCAAATTTATTGTCTTGCCCTTCCATGTGGCTTTTATGTTCTTGTCCCTCCATGTGGCTTTTACCTTTTTGTCCTCTCTATGTGAGTTTTACTTTCTTGCTCTTCCATATGACTTTACTTTCTTGTACACTCAAACCTAGTTGACAACAATTACAACCTATTTAAGGCTGTGGGAATAACAGTTTTTAATTTGAAAAGACAAATGCTCATGGAAGTAAGATGAAGATCCAAATTTAAAGGAGAGAGGTGGTGGTGGAGGAGAGAAAAAACTTTAAATTTTTGTATTTTTATTTAATTTTTTTAAATTTCATTAATTATAATTTAAATGATATGTGACACACTACATAGTCATTTTTTTACATTTAGGTATGTCATTTGTGTATATTAACATATTTCATTAGGTTTAATTGATAATGTATTAGATTTATTACAAAATAATCCTTTCAACATGGAGTTATCATCATTATTATTATAATCCATTAGTGAATAATTATCCAATCAAGTTAGAACTTTGACATGTGATATATATATATATAATAAAACAACTTCTTCTTTATTTTGAATGATAGAGATTGGGTTTAGTGCACTATAAATGTAGTTTTTTAGTTTATATTTTGTGATCTACATTTTTAAGAAATATTTTTCTATGTATTTTTTTATTAACCTTGTAATTGAAAAGTCATTGTGATTAAATCAAACTAATTTTTAGTTAATTGAAAAAAGATGTATATATCTTGATTCTAAATAGTTAAATTGTGATTTGGGTGTTTGCAAGGGTAGGCAATCATCTTGAAATCAAGATCACTATTTTCAATTAATATTTGTTATTTTTATTGTAATAGTTTTCATAAATCATATAGATGAACATTGATTTGTAGTCTAATTAAACAAAAATTTAATTGACAATAGTTGAATGTCATTTTGAATAATTGGATTATTATTTTAAAATCTTCTCATCAAATTATAGCTTATAGAATACGACAAATTTATTTTTAATTAACTGATTTGATCTTTCATTTAATTCCAAATGAATTCATTCAATTTATTTGAGATAATTAAAATTGTAATTTTTTATTGCATTTACTTATTAATTATGGTAGAGTTAATTTTTAAACAAGCGTGTTCCATAGTTTTCCCCCTTTGTTTTAGAATAATTTTTCATGTAAATTTAGTAAATTTTCATTTGTAATTATTGAAATTGTTATATTTGTTATTTAATATACTTCTCATGAATTAAGTAAGCAGAATGTCACGGAGTTAGGCTTTGGACGTGCTTTAAACGTGCTAACCGGCGTAGCATTTAGACAATCTTGCGAGAGAAGACGCTAAGTAACCCTTTGAGAGTTTGAGTGAACTAGCGGAAGACTTGTGAGAGGTATATGCACAATTGGAAGAACCAGAAAGAGAGAGAGCTTTGCAAGTGAACTTGTATTGAAAGAAAGGATGTGTACTTTACAAATGAAATAAGAAGCCTATTTATATAACTCAAAAGAAGGATCTAGAAAGGAATATTATTTGACATATGCAATGACTATTTTAGATAATAAATATTCTAGGTATATACATAGATTATTCTAGATATGGTCCCTTCTAGAATTCTTGTAGTCAATTGTGGGCTTTTGGGACCTTTCGTAGCAAATGGGCTAGACAACCCTTAGAAGTTTGGGTCTTGACCCGAATTTGCACCTTAAGGATACATGAATGGGTCGGATCAATGTATCATTGTGACATCCTCCCCCACTTAATTCTGTGACGTCCTCATCGCATTTTCAGCCTTAAATTGCCGAATGTGATCGGCAATTTACCAAAGCTGATCTTCTCATTCCCAACTAGCCTCGTGGTCTGGCAGAGCCTTCCATTTCACTAAGTACTCGGTATAGTTGGGAAATCCTCTTCTCCGGATCACTCGGTTAGCAAGGATGCATTCCACCTTCTTGTTGAATTCGGTGACCATAGCCGTTGGTGCACACTTTAACTAGTTTCGGCTGGGATCCTCTTCGTCTCCACGGAAAGACTTTATAAGACTTACATGGAAAACATTGTGGATCTTTAGTTTTGGAGGGAGTTGGACTTGATAGGTAGCCTTCTCCATATGCTTGATGATAAAAAATGGCCCTTCTTACTTCTGTACCAAGCCTTTGTGTACCTTGCGTAGAGACTTGAATTGGTTGGGCAGTAACTTCACCATCACTATGTCTCTCGTAGTGTATTCCTTTAGGCGTCACTTAGCATTAGCCCATCTCTTCATCTTCTTGGTCACTTTGTCAAGGAAAGCCCTCGTTATATCCGCTTCCTCGTGCCATTCCTTTGCAAACTTAAAGGCAGACGGGTTGTTGCCAGTGTAGGGAGAGGAAATAGTACTTGGTGTTAGCGGTTGTTGTCCCATGACAATTTCAAACAGGCTTTTGTTTGTGGCCTCGCTCCTCTAAAGGTTGTATAAGAATTGGGCAGCGTTGAGTAACTTCGCCCAATCTCGTTGGTTAGCACTAATATAGTTCCTCAAGTATTGTTTGAGCAAGGCATTAACTCACTCAATTTGCCCATCGATTTGAGGATGGAAGCTTCTCGAGAAATTCAGCTTAGTTCCCAGTAACTTGAATAGCTCGCGCCAGAATTTACCTGTAAAGCGGAGGTCTCTGTCACTGATGATGCTTTTTGGCACACCCCATAGCTTTACTACATTCTTAAAGAACAAGCGAGTAACTTCGTCCACCTTGCAATCAGCAGGGGCTGGAATAAAGGTGTCATACTTGCTAAACTGATCGACTACAACCATAATGCTTCTGCATCCTTTGGACTTTGGTAGAACTATAATAAAGTCCATTAAGACACTTTCCCACGACTTCTCAGGAGTGGGTAGTGGCTCGAGTAGGCCGACTGGTGGCTGCTGTTCTACCTTGTCTTGTTGGCAAACTAAGCAAGTCCGTACATAGGCTCGACATATGTATGCATATGCGGTCAAAAGTAATGTTGTTGGACAAGATCAAAGGTTCATGCCATACCTGGGTGACCAGCCCATAAAAAATCATGGCATTCCTTGAGGATCTCCTTCCGCAAGTTTCCCCACTTCAGCAGGAAGATGCGATTCCCAATCGTTGTTAAGACTCAATCATTCACCCAAAATCAACGAGTCTTCCCCTCACTAGCCAATCTCAATAGGTTGTTGGCCAGTTTGTCTTGTCCAATACCTTCCTTGATCCATTTAAGGAGGTTACTTGTAGAAGTACTAGTAGCAAGAGCTGCTAGTTCCGCTTTTTGACTTAGCGCATCAGTAAATACGTTGGTTTGTCTTGACTTATATTGCCATGTGTGGTTAAATTCTGCTAGGAAGTCTTGCCAACGAGCTTGCTTGGGGTTAAGTTTCTTCTGGGTCTGGAAGTAGCTCGTAGCAAAATTATCGGTTATGATCACAAACCAACTTCTAAGGAGATAGTGTCTCCAAGTGCGCAAGCAGTGGATGACGACGGTCATCTCTTTGTCCTGAATGGTATATCGTCTCTCTGTATCATTCAGCTTGTAGCTTTCATAGGCAATAGGATGCCTATCCTATATTAAGACTCCTCCAATCGCAAAGTTGGATGCATTGGTGTGGACTTCAAAAGGCTTTTTGTAGTCCGGTAGCACCATAACAGGTTCTTCGGAGATTGCTTGCTTCAATCTCTCGAAGGAAGCTTGGCATTCCTCTGTCTAATGCCAAGTATGATTCTTTTTTAGGAGGTCGATCAAGGATGTAGTTATGGCAGAGTATCCCTTGATGAACCGACGATAGTAATTGACAAGCCCCAGGAAAGATCGCCATTCCACGACCTTGGTTAGAGGCTCCCATTGTTGGATGGCTCGCACCTTCACTGGATCAATCAAAAGTCTACCATCCTTGATTTGATGACCAAGGAAGTCCACCTCTTGCTTGGCAAATAAGCACTTCTCCCTTTTAACGAACAATTCGTTTACCCGTAGAGTTTGGAAGACTTGCTTGAGGTGCTTAATGTGCTCCTCAAATGTGTGGCTGTATACCATAATGTCATCCAAATAAACTACCATGAATTTGTCGAGGAAAGGATGTAGTACCTTGTTCATGAGTGTGTAGAAGGTGGTTGGTGCATTGGTAAGGCCAAAAGGCATGACCAAGAACTCGAACGCTCGTAGCGCATCACACATGTTGTCTTTAGCTCGTCACCTTATGCTATACGAACCTAGTAGTAACCTGATTGTAAGTCCAGCTTGGTGAAGTACCTTGTCTTCCTAAGTTGGTCGAAGAGATCAACTATCAAGGGGATTGGATACTTGTTTTTGATAGTAACCTTGTTCAAGGCTTGGTAATCAATACACATCCGTAGCGATCCGTCCTTTTTCTTTTGGAAGAGGACTAGGGCACCGAATGGGGCTTTCGACAGTCAAATGTAGCCCGAATCAATCATATCATGGAGCTACTTCCTCAGTTCAGTGAGCTCTAGAGGTGCTATGCGATAAGGAGCCATGGCAAGGGGTTTGGTACGAGTTCCAGCTCAATGTGGTGATCCACATCTCACTTTGGTAGAAGTTTCTTTGGCAACTTGGAAGACATGACGTCCTTGAACTTGTTAAGGACAACCTGGATGGGTTGCGGTAGTGTGGGAGTTGGTGTTGCTACGTCTTCCCCATTGCTTAGTTCTCATATGGTAGCGACATAGCCAATACCTGACTTGAGACCCTACTTGAATTGCAAGGCCGAGATCATCGATGATTGAGATCTCTCCTTACGCTTTAAGGGGACTACACGGATCTTATGGTTGTCGACAACCACAAGAGAACGTGAAGCAGGCATAGGAAAAGCCAAAACTTTGCAAAAGAATGCAAGACCTAACACCACTTTAAAATCATCCATAGAAACGACGGTAAAGTCTAACTAACTCATCCATTCACTGATCTGGACAACAACTCCGTGTGTCATGCCTTAGACAGGCCTTACTTCCGAGTTCACTACTTTGATGGTGCTGTTTCCCTTTGTTAGTTTGAGGCCTAGACATTTGGCCTCTTCTGCATTAATGAAGTTATGCGTTGCCCCTGTATCTAGCATCACACAAGCTGATTTGCCCTCGATCATAAGATCAACATACAACAGTCCCTTCTCCTTGGCGACTGTTGGGGAGAAATGCTTTGAGAGATTACCCAAATGTTTGATAGATCCCATGTCCACTTAGGCTTCTTCGTTGGCCTTTTCTGGGTTAAGTGCTGCCATTATAGCATTCGTAGCTTTGCGTTTAGGGCAATCCTTCACCCATTGCAGTTCGTCACAAATAAAATAGGGTCTATGAGGATTAATCGAGTTGTGCATACCTCCAAACTTCTTTTTATGCTTGGGATGGTCATTTGAGGGTCTTTGTTGTCCACCCTCGTTGTGACTAGAATCCTACTTCTTTTGCCTGATCTTCTCTCCCCCACTTTTGCCAGACTTTTTGGTCTTGGAGTGAGCTGAGTAGTCGACGAAGGTTTTGGCAGCGGCAATGGCAACATCTAAGGTCTGCACATTATGCCCCTCCATCTCGACTCTTGCCCAATCCTTTAAGCCATCTTTGAAGTAGAAGAGCAGCTCTCTATCGGACATTTCGATTTCAAGCATGAGGGCAGTAAATTCTTTAATGTAGTCAGAAATACTAATTGTCTGACATAGGCATTGCAACTTTCCTCTTGCTTCACTATCTGTATTGTGAGGGACGAAGTACCTACGTACTTCAGCCTTAAATTATTCCCAAGTATGGATTACACATAAGCCTTTCTCCTGTTTAGAGTGCTTCTGTCTCTATCAGAATTGGGCAACATTTCTTAGAAAGATTGAGGCGTTGCTTATCTTGGCCAAATTGTCGACAAACCCTATGGCCTCGAAGTACCACTCAAGACCGAACAAGAAGTTCTTTACAGTAGTGGCATTCCATATGCCGTTGTACACAGTAGGCTTCAAGACCTTCAAGCCATGTACTACAGTGGTGCTAGTAATGGCAGTTGTCCTAGCAAGTGAGTTGTTTTAGCGAAAGGACTCCATTTCCCTACAAAGGGCATGAATCTCTCCCTCGACAAAATCACGAAGGTTAGGCATACCTTGATTCAGGGAGCGTATCTCTCCCTTAAACGAGCGGTCATATTCTTTAATCATGAATTTGGCAACCCACATGATCTCCGCATTCTCATCGATCAAGTTGTTGACTGGATCACTGAAATCTCCCACAAGGGAGTTTATATCAAGGACGCTCCTTTCCAAGTTACCAACACGGGAGTCTACGGTTTCCTTTGCTAGAACCTTGGACTTGCCACGTTTGGCTAGAGCACATTGCTCCTCACGCCCACAAGCTTCTTGCTCCATTTGTTGCGCGGTCTCAACAAATCCTTCCTCATCTACCATATTCACAACTCAAATAAGAATAAAGTAGGAACTAGCATTACCTTACTCTGATACCACCTGTCACGGAGTTAGGCTTTAGATGTGCTTTAGACGTGCTAACCCACGCGGCACTTAAAGAATCTTGCGAGAGAAGACGCTAAGTAAGCCTTGGAGAGTTTGAATGAATTATCAGAAGACTTGTGAGAGGTAGATGCACGAATTGGAAGAACTAGAGAGAGAGAGCACAAGAGAAAACTTTGCAAGTGAACTTGTATTGAAAGAAAAGATACGTGCTTTATAAATGAAATGAGTAGCCTATTTATACAACTCAAAAGAAGGACCTAGAAAGGAATATTCTTTGGTATATGCAATGACTATTCTAGATAAAGAATATTCTAAGTATATACATGGATTATTATAAATATGGTCACTTCTAGAATTCTCTTAGTCAATTGTGAGCTTCTGGTACCTTTTGTAGCAAATGGGTTGGACAGCCTTTAGAAGTTTAAGTCTTGGCTCGAATTTGCACTTTAAGGATACATAAATAAGCCAGATCAATGTATCTTTGTGACAGGAAGAAGTTTCTTGTCTCATTTGTATTCAACTGCTCTCTTTCCAAACAACAGTAGGCTTGAAGGGCAAAAAGGTACACTGCATAAATAACATCGAGTGTGAAATTGGTAGAAGCATTCTTGTTTACCATTACTTTGTAAAGGCCTACAAAGACCTTAATATCAGTATAAAGATTCTGGTTTGCCTTTAGGTTCGGGTTCTAAAGGCATTAGCCAATAAGTCCTTATTGCATTAGCTGGCATACTTATTTAGCTTGTCAAATTGGATAACGTTAATACATGCAGGTCTGTATACGCTTCACCTATTTATTGCGTGCAATGAACGCATTCATTTATTAACTTTTATGCAAATATAAAGGTGTGCTATAAGTTGATTTTAGTATCCATAATTAAGGCAATTTTGCCATTCAAACGCTGTTTCTTCATTCTGGAAAAAAATAGAGGAAAAGGAACCTATCCCCCTATTCTGCGAATTCAAAGAATTCAGCCAGGTCTCTCTCTCTCTCTCTCTCTCTCTCTCTCCCCACTTCGGCATGGCCAACGTTTCTATGTGTTTCTGTCTTTCTTCTTGCGTGAACGAGTGAACTACGATGATATCTGCATTTTTATATATTAGTTTTACCTTCTATAAGTTGAAATTCAAAGAACATGTTCATAAGTTGGTTCGTCTTGGAGATAAAAAGATCCTTGTTTTTCGGTCAATTAGAATCTTGTTTGTTTTTCTTTTTTGACTCTTTATTGCCTGATTTCACGCAACTCTAGGTTGGCGATAGAATACCTCAAAAGCTTTAGATCATTGTCAATACCCTTTTAGTTTAAATTTCTGGAACCCATAGTCTTTAAGAGTTACAGTTGCGCTACTCGACTGTCAACAGCTCAATTTTATCAACATGTAAAAAACAAAAATAATAATGTGTAATCCTTATTTTGAACCGTAATTCGGGTTTTGCCGTTAGAGTATAAGAGGGTATCTTTAACTAGATTGTTATCTAATTAAAATTTTTTTCTTTAATTAACAATCTAATTAATTCTATAGAGGCTGAAGTGTTGAAAATAGTTTTTCTTTACCGGTTTTTAAAATGAGGACAGTCGAATTGAACCCCAATTGACAAACAAAAGAAATTTCCTCCATTACTAACTGAACCAATCCTGTTAGTTATTCAAAATCAAATGTCAATCGACCAGAATATATTATGAGACAAAAAGTAGATGTTTGCACCTATCTAGGAAAGAAGAAAGCGAGAAGAAAAACAATTTCTTATTGATTTATTCTTGCCAGTATTCCAATTAGACATATAAAACGGATCGATGGTCTGTAGACCAGCCCAGCGCGGTCTGATATGGGCCGAGATTTAGAACTAAAGCACGATCAGGATCTTGCTTCCCCCCTCCCCCGAAGTGCAGGTAAAGCAAACGTGAAAATGCCTATTCCTCGACAAGCTTTGCCATTCGGAGCTCTCTCGGTGTTGGTGATGCTCTTCCAGGTCAGTGACTGCGATATTGGCACGGCTGCTCACTATTCACCCCCGTATATACGTAAGTGCCCTAGCCCTCGTAAGTTGTTTTCGTTTAGGTAATTACATAAAAATTATAATAATTGGGCTTTGGATAATACTGAACAAAATTCTTTGGTCTTCGCGGCAATTGACTTTGGGATTCCACAGCCCTTATTGTTTCCAAAACATTGGAAACATGCAATCAAATGGGACTGAAAGCTTGTTTCTGATTTGGTTATCTTTAGTCTCTCTCCCCCACCCCAACCACCCCCGCTGAAAAGATTAAATTGGTTTAAGCTCGTGGTTGATAAGCTCGTGGTTGATACAATTACATAGTTCGCCATAAGGCTTCTAGTTCTCCATATATATTGTTCTTAGTTTAATGCGTTGTTATGTAACTGCGCGCAGCAACTGCCTGTTCTGGCCGTGACCCATCACAATTCCCACAAACCAATCTCTTTGCGGCAGCGGGCGAGGGAATATGGGACAATGGCGCAGCCTGTGGAAGGATGTATGAAGTGAGGTGCATCAGTGCAGCTCCACCTAGGGCTTGCAAGAATCCATCACAGACAATCCTTGTTAAGATCGTTGACCGCGCGCAAACTTCAGTTTCTAGGCCTTCGGGTAGTGGCTACCATAGTCCTCTCCACAACTGCATTTGGTTTACTTTGTGACATTTCAGCCCCATCTATTAACGTAGAATTTCAACAGTAAGTTCATTTAATTTCTTTTTCTATCGGTTTATCTAAATCCTGATCATTGCTGTTTCCAGAGTCCCGCTGTATTTTTCCCTGGTCTTGGATGTTGTTGCTATTTTTTGTTATCGACATAAACATGCTAAGCACTAACTGAACAAACAAGGACATAGCACAAATTATCCACCAGTTGACACACTATATAGTAATAGCTCTGTCATATAACCTGGCCCCATCAAAGCAGGTCTTTGTTTTCGTATCAAGACAAAATGAAACGAGATTATTGCTGGTGAGTATTTTGTTTTAAGGATCAAAATAAAATCAATCGCAATAAGCCTTTGATATAATGGTAAGATTTTGTTGGGAATGAAACCACATTTTTGAATTTTAACACATGTTATGCTAGTGAATCCTGCTCCACCCCAGTAAATTTCAACTTTAAATAGCTTGCTTGATGTTTGTTAAGACTTCGTCCAGTAATATAATCTAGAAGTTATCTGTACGACTATAATTGTTATCATAACCTTAATGATTCTGTTGGTATAGACCTATAATGAAAAGGACAAAGGTGTGTATTTTTGCATCCATAAGGCTGATCGGGAACATTTGCTTCATTTCGTGTGCAGGTTGTGAGAGAAGCGGGGAATTTGTTTGGTCGAGGGTTGAAGCCAGGGAGCTGAAAAGTCAATGCCTTCTGTTTCATGTTTGCACTTTTCAGAGAGTTTTTCTTTATAATAAATCTTATGCCACAGTTAGATATATATATATATACATACATACAAGTGTTTGTTTACATCTTCATACCTGAAAGATATTTCACTTTTCATTCATGCCTTTAAAATAGTGTGGCAGCTAGATCAGGTTCGTCTGAAAAGCTTTTCTGATTCAACAGTTTATGAAGCTGAAATTCTTCACTAATTCCAGTTATACACTTTATGCTGTGATGTTTTTAGAGAAGAAGATGTATACAATTGCTTGGACCCAATGAAAAAAAAAAAAAAAAGAAAAAAAGCGAGAAGAAGAAGAAGATATATACAATGACATATGCGCAGCCAAATTTAACTAAGCAGCTCTAGACGGCCTTTTCTTTCAAAAGAAAAGAAAACAAAGGAGACCCAATACAGGTTGATAAAATTTGATGGCGAGGCCCCAGACTTTTTAACTAATTAGAAGGTTACGCAATTCTTCCATATTGAATTAGAATGTTCAGCTAAATATTTTTCTTTGCATAGCCATATTATTGTCCTCTAGATAAAATTTTCATGCTTCGTTATGCACGTACGCATGAGTCAAACCCCCCGGAATGATGTTGGGCATTACAATAAATTAGGTTACCCCACCAAACAAATTAACTACATTTTTTTTCTTGATTCATGGGAAAGAAATTGTCATGGTATTTAGGATTTTAAACAAGTGGTCTCTTGGATTCAAAATTCAATTAATATATATATATAAGATTGGATCTACGCATTATACAAGTTTATAATTTCTCGATAAAAACTATTTCTTAGGTTGACAGACTTTTAAAATTCAATTATGCAAGCTTAAAAAAAAACAAAGAAAACTAAAATTTGTGCATAAAAGAATGCATATCAAAGATTATTTTTTAATTAATATTAGTTGTCTAATTTGTAAGATACGGTAAAATTTGTCTTTGACAAGTGAATAGTTTATTGCTTGAGCCAAAAAGAATACAAAGATCTCAAAAGATTTTCAGCCCCAAATTAGTTCATCAAGCTAGTATATAAAGAGGCGAGAGAATATTTAATGAGCCTTAATCTAACATGGCTATAACAAAGACTAGACTAGCAAAATTGGTAAAACTCGTATCAAAAAGCAATTTGAAAGCTTGAAGTAACATGCGATGAATCCCCATTTTTTCACTAGCGGCCTTACTCTTTAAAATTCTATTGTTTCTCATTTTTCGTAAATGCCAACAAATAGAAGCAGGAATCACGAGTCTAAATCTATTAGAAAGCCAAGACTTGGGTTGATATTCTCAATAATGGAATGGATCTGCCACTAAATAAGGAAAAGTGGCGTATCAGCATAAACAACTCAAAACCACCTGCCAGATGTTCCTAGCAAACTTACAATGAAGCATCAAGTGATTTGAATCTTCATTGTTATCGCAGCACAAAGAACACATGTTAATTAGGAACCAGCCCCGTTTACATAAGTTAGGGATAGTAAGAAAACTATCCCTTGCAGCCAGAAGAAGTAAAATAGAGGCTTTCGAAGGAATGCACTCTTACAAATGACTTTGGTAGGAAAAAGCTCCGAATGGGATACTCTGGCGGATTGCATTAAACTCTCATAGAAGTTCCTAACCGATAATTCTTTTGAAGAAGAGGGCTTACAAATAACCTCGTTAAGCCTATCGAAACGACAACGAATATTGGTGTTATTTAGAGAATTTTGGAGCTCCATCTCATATCTAGCAGCGATGTCACACAAATTGACGGCATAAGGCAGTATCCACACACCTTGGTTTGCTTTCCATTTGAAAAAATCAGATACTGCTGTATTGTGAGATACGTAGGCAGCAAAGTTAGGGAAGGTGATGGCAATTGGCCTATCATCGAGCCAAACATTGTGCCAAAAGGAAGTATAAGAACTCATTAGCCAAAAATAAAATAATAGATTACAAATAAATGCAAAATAAATAAGTATGAAAAAAAGGATATCAATTTGAAACATACAAAAACATTACTTTTGAAGATAATTTTGCCCTATAGATAAATTATCATAGCATGATAGATTATAACAACTATTTTCGCAAGATACAATAAATCTTTTTACTAATGTACACTTTCTAAGTAGGGTAATAAAAATAACACAAACCTATTAAACCCAATAATTTTAATAATCAAAGTGTAAAAAGAAAGAGAAAATGCTTATTATTTTAGAAACAAGAAGCTCTTTTTATATTACTTCTAGTTTAATATTTTATAAATATGAATATTGAGAATAAAAGTAATGGTTGGTAGTTATAGCTAATAAATATTATGAATGAAAATAACAATTGTAACAACTAGTTTTTCAATAATTAAAAATGGTTAGTCAAAATAGTTAGCTTGACTAACACAATCTGAAATGTTTGAAAAAGGTTTTAGGTTAAAGGGTGTGGGTTCGCAATAGGTCACCTATGTTAGGTTTAAATTAGACCATTCACATATGCGGGAAATCTTATTTAAGTTTTTACTTTTCAAGTTATAAGACAAACACTATTTTCTAGAACATTTGAAACAAGATTTTCATTTCTAATATAGGATAAAGTCTTTTAAAATATCCTTATTTCTAACATCGCTTTCATATTTTAAAAGGTTGTACTTTATTGAGTTTTAATAAGAATATAACACATTATCATTTGTGCCTTTTAAACTATAAACCAAAAATTATGACATATAAATTTTGATATTTAGAAGAAATGTAAAATAAGAATTTGTATAAACTGTAACTTCTTAATGAACCTTAGTGAATTTGTTTCTATATTATATTCTTTGACATAGTACTATTTAAAGTGGTTGGGTACTATAAGGTCATGTGTATATATGGTTTATTCTCATTAAAACCTTAAATATTTTGTCTAGAATATCATATGAGCAACCTTACTTTACTTTCATATAGCTAAATCTATCAAATGTGTTTTCATATAATACACCACTCATAAGGGTTATAAAATTTATTAAAAGTATAATTTAATCTTAAACATTGGAATTATTACACTATATATACCATAGAAAGAGACTTATAATTTTAATAGTGCACATAAAGTCAATTAGTGATTGTTATTACTTATGTGAATCTACTTTAAAGAATCTTTTATCATATAATTTTGATAGTATTTTACTTTAAAGAGACTTGTTATATAAGACTAATACTTATAAAATATAATTAAAAGTGATAAGAACTTTTTACCTAGTGGTTTAGTTAAAGTATTAATCAAATTCATTTCTAACTTTACAAGGTAAAAGTGATATTATTCTATTATATAACAATTATTTTACTAATCCATATCTTAGATAAATATATTTGTTTTCCTATTATGTGATTTGCTTTTTGCGTAAGTAATAATGGCTTAGTTATCAATACATTGACATTAATTATGTCAGTTTCACCTATAATGGCATATTCATTAGGAAATTCCTTAACAAATCAACCTCTATGTTAGCCATCACTAAGACTATAAACTTGAATTCCACGGTAGACTAGTCAATAATCATTTACTTGGTAGACTTCCAAACCATAGTTCTACCTTTAAGGGTAAATATATAATCATTTGTAGATTTTATCTCATTTAAATTAGAGATACAATTAGTATCACTATACCTTTTTAGTAAAGTGAAAAATATACTATAAATATACCATAGTTCATAGTATCTCTTAAATATTTATAATCCTTACCAACTCATTTCAATGATCATAGTTTAAATCATATATATATATATTTACTTAGTTTACATACTACATAAGTAATATCAAGATATGTGTAATTTATTAAATGTATCAACTACCAATAATTTATGCATATCTAGACTAAGATACACATTTACTACTATTTTCAATAAGTTATAAATGTATCATAAGGAGTAGAGACTAATTTAACATCAAAATATTCAAATGTTTAATGAATTTTCCCAATATAATACTTTTATGAAAGAAAAATATCATCATAAGTTTTAGTGATCTTTACTCCTAAAATGACATTTGCTTTTCTAAATCCTTCATGTTAAAATATAATGCATGTAATGACTTTGTACTAGTTATTAGTTTCATATTAGAGCTAAACATAAGTATGTCATTAACATACAAATATATAATAACACAAGTATATTTTTAAATTTTATATAATTGCAATTATAAATACTAATGATAAAAAAAACATCAAAGATCAAGACATTATTAAACTTTTTATGTCATTATTTAGATGCTTATTTCAACTTATATAGAAATTTAAGAAGCCTATAGACCTTTTTCTTTTAACTAAGAACTAAACAACCTTTAAGTTGTAACATGTGAATCTCTTCATTAAGATCACTATATAAAAATACAAATTTGAATCCATTTAAAGAACAAAAAGATTATAAACAAATGTCAATACAATAAGCACTTTAATAGATACAATTCTAGTAATAAGAACAAATGTGTCAAAATAATCATTCTTCTTTTATATCCTTTTGCTATAAATTTGATTTTGTATTTATTAATAAATCCATCTGATGTATATTTTTTTTTAATAATCCATTTGCACCATATGGGTTGGCACCTGCAAGTAAATCTACTAGTTTTTATGTGCTTAGTTTCTATATGTCATTTTATATTAAAGAACCTATTTCACTCTATTTAATTTCTAACCACAAACTAACATTACTAGAAGATATTAATTTAATGTATGTAAAGGGATAATTATTCATTACAACTATACAAAAGTTATCTTTAAACTTTTTTTCTTTTCTTTGAATTGCTTTATTTTAACTCAAGTTTAAAAGGAGCACTATTAGACTCTCTCTTTAGCTTAAATTTAAGGCAAATGATGATATTCAATCTTCTCATTAAAGATATATGTTTGAAAACTCTACATTTTTAATTTTAATAAGAGTATTAGACCTAAGAACATCACTCTTAAAAATAAAAAAAATAATATAAAATGTTATGTTTTGCATAACCATAAACATGCAATCTAAAATATTAGAATCTATTTTCCTTTTCTTTAGTTCAAGCCAAAAAACCTTTACAAACACCCTTACACTTTTAAATAAGTCAAACTAGAAGAGTATTCTTTTCATAACTTATATGTTGTTTTTTTAGCTTTTTTTTTATAAAAGATTTTATTATGCATGTAACTTACATAAAGTATTGTCTCTTACCATTAATTATTTTTAGGTATCCTTAAGTTGACAAGCATAACATTCACTATATCTTTCAATGTTTTATTTTTTCTCTCTATTACTCTATTTAATTCAAGTAAATAAAGAGGTATGACTTCATGTATAGAACCCTTCTTTTTACAAATATCTAACAACAATTATGAACTATACTCTCCTCTTCTATCTAACTTGAGTCTCTTAATTTTCTTGTTTAATTAGTTTTCTATTTCACTCTTTTATTTAATAAGTATATCACACACCTTATCCTTATCTCTTAGCAAAAAACCTTTATATATCTAAAACAATCATTAATAAAGTCACATAAAAATGTTCGCCTTTTCTAGCATATTACTCTTTAAATCATGCAAATCTAAATGCACTAATTTAAGAAGTTCAATTTCTTTATGAAATGATTTCCAAATTTTCTTTATTGACTTAGTCTTAACATATACCTCACACTTATTCACATCACTATGTAAATTTTAGATAAACCAAGTTGTTTCATTGTTCTAACATAAGAATAACTCATTTATCCTAATTTAGCATGCCACAAATTATAGGAATCAATGTAGGCAAAAGAAGTAGATACATTATTAATAACATTATGTGTATTAAGAATAAAAAGTTACTAGTTATACTATTTTTTCCCATAATAAATTATTTTTGGTCATGACCAATTTGTTAAACTAAAAAGAGACCTTTAGTCCAACATTTTCTAATAGGGATATAAAAACCAATTAATTTAAATCTTTGGAATATAAAGTACATTATTAAAGAATAACACCTTTTTATATATAATTTTAATAAGAACTTTTCCATTACCTAGAATAGATGCTATTTTAAGCCTCCCATAAAGACATTTTCTTCTCCATTTTCTTATTAGTGTATAAGAGGTGAATGCACTTTTGTCCCTACAAAAGTGCCTTGTACCATTAAAATTTATTGCCTATTCTTTTGAACATATGACAACATTGACTTAAGAAATGACAATAACAATAATATATGCTTTTAATAAATTGGCATTTAATTTATTAGGTATGTTATTTCTCTTTTTAATGCCTACATTAAGGGGTAAGATGCTCTAGTTTCTCACACAAATAGCAAACACCTTTCTTTTAAGACTTATTATCATACTTTTTTTTTTTTTTGCTATAATGGTAATAATGACTGTAATGACATTTGTCTCCTCTCTTTTGTTCCACCACATTTTCCTTTGTTTCACCTTTTTTACCTTTGCTTTACTTGTTTGAATTCTATTCTTTTTCTCAATCAAGATATACACAATTGCGTCATTCAATGATAAGTGCTTCCTTTTGTATTTGAGTTGTTACTTATAATCGTTCCAAGGCTATGGAAACTTTTTTAATGAGATAGCTTGATATATACTCCTTTGGTAGTTTGATGTTCTCATTTTTTATGTTGTTTAATAGCTTCTACTATTTATTTATTTGGTCTTGAACACTCTTTTCATTGGATATCTAAAACTGCAAATGGTTAGTAATAATAAACTTTTGTGTACTAGTATCCTTTGCCATATTTTTTGTTCTCTTTTTTCATATTTATTTTGCTATTTTTATGAAGAACAATAGACATAAAAATATCATTAAATAATGTACTTAGAATAGTGTAATATCAAACTTTATTAGTTTATTGCCAAACAAGAAACATTTTATTATAATTCTCTTCCTAAGGAGGCCTTTGGGCTGTTTATAAGGGTTGGGTCAACCCTTCATTCTTGAGTTAGCTTTTGTGGTAGAGTTAGGGTTTAATCTCTTATTAGATATTATCAGAGCCAAACCTCAAAGGGTTGATGGGCGCATGTACAAAGGTTCCTTGCCACTGTGCGGTGGAGTTAGGGTTTAATCCCTTATTAGATGGTATCAGAGCCAAACCTCAGAGGGTTGATGGGCGCATGTACAAAGGTTCCCTTATCAATTTCAAGGGTTAAGATTGACTATTTATTGTTGACCATTAACCTTGAATTTTAGGAAATCAATGTTAACCATTGACCCAAAATTTGAAGATTCAAATTTGGCCATTGATTATAAGGTAACCTTTAGGATTCAACGATGACTGTTAATGAACATGTAACCCTAATCTCAAGGCTTTATAAATACCCCTATGCATCTTACAAGGTTGTGTGTGTGGGTTACAAGAGAGAACAATCAATTGCAGAAAAATAAGAGAGAACCACCAACCAAAAGGAGAGAATAGTAAACTGAAAAGAAAAGGTGGCCAAAATGAGGTTAAGCAACAAAGAAAGAGAGGCAACCGCTAAAAATGAGAGTGACCAGCCAAGGCAAAGGAGGCAACCACCAAGGGAGGTACAGCTGACCAAGGAAAGTACAATAGCCATCTAAGGGAGTTATAGCAGCAGTCGTCCATGGAAGAGGTGACAACAATTATCAAAGAAAGAGGCAGTCACACTAAACCAAAGGAGAAGACGTGCATCAGCTACCTTAAAGGGGGAAAGATGTGGAATAGCCACACCAAGGAGAGGTGTAGCAGCCAGATATACAAAACCCTAATTGTTGTAGCTAGCCAAAAGGGAGAGAGAGGCAACAAGGATTGCAATAGTTGGTGATCACAGGCTTGATTGTAGTAACCGACCATCACAAGCTTAATTGTAGTAGCCTACCATCACAAAGCTATTAGCAGCATCGACCAGCAGGTCCTGTAACAAGGAAGGCAAACAAATAGGTCCTGTAATGAGGGAGACATATCAGAAGTTCCTGTAGCAAAAGAGACAAACTTGAAGGTTCGATAGCAACGGAGACATTCTGAGAGCCTCAACTAGAGCCAGTAGTAATCTAGTAGCCTACACCATCACCAGTAGCATTGGTAAAAGGTCCTTGCACTAATAGCACCAGTAGGCAAGCACTAAAAGTGGAGGGTGCTTGCATCAGCAAACAAGAATGTAGTACCAGTAAAAGGTGCCTGCATTAGCAAACTAAGAGATTCTTTAGGAACAACATACATTCTTGCATACCTAGGAGGCTTTCTAATAGATTAGCAGCACTCCCAAGAGGCTTCACAGTAGCAAAAGCATGCCCAGGAATCAAGTAGAAAAATAAAACATGTAGTAGCAGGTCTGGCAATCAGTAGCCACCGGTTGAAAGTGCAGCAACAAGTTGTGCAGTAGCAAGTCTAAGCATTAAGTAGGAAATCAAAATGTGTAGTAGTAGGTCGTACAACAACAAGTTTGAGAATGAGCAACCACCTACAGAAAATGAAGTAGCAAGTCTAGGCATCAAGCAGAAAATCTAAATATGTAGCAATAGATCTTGCAACAGCACGTTTAAAAGGCGTCCCTACACCAGTAACACGCCTAAAAGGGACTAACAGCAGTAGCAGTGCACGTGGATAATAGTTGTAACACGTGCTAACAGTAGCAAAAACATGAGCAGACAGTAGTAATGTGTGCGAATAGTAATGGATGTGGGTACAAACAATAATATAAGAATGTGCAGGCAACAATAGCAGCGTGTGCAGGCAACGATAGTAGCGCTTGCAGACAGTAACAACAAAGGAGAAAACTTGTCCTGATAGCACGTTTGACAACTTGTAACAATAGAGGAGGAAATGTACTTGACAGCAAGTTCAGCAGCTTGCAGTAATAGAGCAGAAAATGTGTCCCAATAGAAAGACCGATAACTACAGTAGTAGTAGAGGAGAAGACTTGCTTGATAGTTGTTTCAGTAGCTTGTAGCAATAGAGGAGGCAACCTACAAAGACTATAAGGGAGACATCACTAACAGCAAAGGAAAAGAACCTACCTAAGCCAAAGGAGGTAGCACCAGTAGTATGAAGAGAGAACCTGCCAAGGTTGCAGGGGAGATAACATCGATAGCAGAGGAGAGATCCTACCGAGGTAGTAGGTAAGGTAACATCAGTAATAGGAGCAGAGATAACCTGCAAAGAAGAGATTGGGAAAGTCTGAGTAAAGACCGCTAGTGAGGAAGGAGAAAATCCATATTCTACACTAGTAGTCTACACATTGAGTGATCATTTTCTAGGAAAGGTTTCACTATAAGTTCTTCATAAATTTGTTAAAATGGAGTGAGATACCTTTGGCATGATCAGGAGATTAATATAAGTGGTTAAGAAGTGATCCTTCCATAAGTAGTTAAAGAGTGATCCTTTCATAACTAAACTGTATCCCTTGATAACAAGACTAGATTATGTGATTAGGAGTAATCTTATCATACTGTGGACATAGCTCACACATTGTGGGTGAACAATGTAAAATTGTCATGTGTACTTAGGTGCTTGTGCATTGATTTATATTCATATAATTGCACTTACATAAAGGAGAAAGATAAGGAATTGGATTATCGGCTCTAACAAGTCATGGAAATTAAATCTGGATCAATTTGTAAAAAGCACATATTTCACATAGATTGACCCCCTTCTTAATATGAAACCTAAAAAGGTCATCATCACTCTAAATGATATTGTATAATGAAAAAAATAGTCCTTTAAATAGAAATTGCCAAAGCATTTCTTTTTTGAATAAAGGTTCTTTAGCAATTTTGGACTAATGCTATTTCCATAACCTATTTCATAATTAATCATTTACCTTCATTACTTCTCAATGATGATATTCTTTACTTTATTTTATTCTCTCTCATTCATTATTTCTAATTGAATTACATATTTTAAATGTATTATTTTATTTAAAATGTTCATTCTCATGTGTCTAAATTAAATCCCAAATCCCTTAAGTGTGTTTTTTTTAGAGTATTCTTATCTTCAAAAAGGATATCAGTGTTACAATCCCAAATTAAGTCATTATTTAATCTCTACTAATGTTACTTTTTTTTAAACTACTCTATTCTTTCCTAACTCTCATATATATGGTAGTGAGGGGGAGGAAAATGATCTTCTAGTTTACAATGTAACAACTACTATTGGCTTCAGTGAGCTCTTCAAGCCACCTATTATTTATACGTATTCTCATCAAACTCAATATCATAATTCATGTCCTCCTTTGGCTTCTCCTTTTATAGGTTCTAGTGTTGATCTTTTTATTTTTCTTGAAAAGATACATAAATATGCATTCAAATAATTTCTACCTTTGGGTCTTATGGACATATATTGTCTCCTTTTTGTTACTTTATTTTTTTTTTCTCTAAATTCAGTTTCTATTCCTAAGTACTTAAGGCTTTATCTCATCTTAGTTGATGAGTTGTGATAGAGGAAGAGATGATGACTTTAGATCATAATGGTACTTGGGAATTAACACATCTATTAGATGGTAAGCAAATTATTGGTTACAAAAGGATATTTGTAGTTAAAGCTAATTTTGATGATTTTATGGATTATCTTAAAGCCAAATTTATTGTCAAAAGGTATGTTCAATATATAGGGTAGATTATTCTAAAACCTTTTCTATAATGACTAAACTTATGTAAAATTATTTATCTCTTTCGGTACTATTTATAATTGGCATTTATACCAATTAGAAGTTAAAAATGTCTTTATACATGGTGAATTGCAAGAAGAAGTATATATGGAATAACCACTTATGTTTGTTGCTTAAAGGAAGTCTAGTAAGTTTTGTCGATTTCAAAAATCTTTATATGAGTTGAAACAAAGTCCTTGTGTTTGGTTTGATAGATTTAGTGATATAGTTTAAAAGTTTGTTATGAAGAAGAGTAATTATGATAAATTTATGTTTTATCCACAATTTAAAACTGATATTATTTAGTTGGTGTTTATGTTAATGATATTGTAATAATAGAAAATATCATTCCATGTATCTCAACACTTAGGTCTTTCCTTCAAACAAATGACATAGATGTATTAAAATATTTTTTGGACATTAAAATTGTAAGGAGCACAAAGGGTATCTTTTTATCCTAAAGAAAGTATATCCTTGATTTTTTACAAAAACCTAGAAAGTTAAGGGTGAAATCTTGTAGTACTCCTATGTTTACCAACAAGCAACTTATAGTGAATGATGGAGAATTATTTATATACCTTAAGAAGTATTGGAGATTAGTTGAAAAAATTGAATTATTTTACAATGATTTGCCCTGGTATTGTATATCCTATTAATGTTGTGAATCAGTTTATGTCTTCTCCACAACATACACATTAGGCAACTTTAGAACAGATTTTATGTTATCTAAAAGGAGCTCTAAAATGTGGTGTATTATATAGTAATCATAGTCATACTCATGTTAAGTGTTTCTCAAATGTAGATTGAAGAGGTTCCAAAGTTGACAAATTATTTACTATAGCTATTGTATTTTTGTTTGAAGAAATTTGATATCTTGTAATAGTAAGAAGCAAAGTACAATATCTTAATTTAGTGAAAGAAAAAGTATAGAGATATAGCATAAGTTACTGTGGGTATATCAATTATTTTGTGAGATTGAAATTGGAAATTCAACACCTATGAAACTATAGTAAGGCAATCAAGCTGCTTTTCACATTACAACAAATCTAGATTTTTACTAAACAACTAAATACATCAAATTTGATTGTCATTTCATTCGTGAAAAGATTTAACAAAATCTCATTTCTTCTAGTCATATCTCAACTATAAAACATTTAGGTGATATTTCCACAAAAAATTTAAATGGTCCTAAAATTAACTATATTTGTAGCAAGTTGTGCATGATTAAAATCTATGATTTAATTTAAGGAAAATTGCTATATAATAGATCGATATTAATGAAGACCATTTTAGGTTTCACATTAAGAGGGAGGGTGAATCAGTGTGAGAGATCCTCTTTTTACAAATCGATCCAGATTTAACCTGTGTAGCTTGTTAGAGTTAATGATTCAATTTTTATCTTTCTCCTTTATGTAAGCATGACCGTACGAATATAAATCAATGCACAAGCACACACGACAATTTTTACATAGTTTACCCACAATGTGTGAGCTACATTCACGATGTGATAGGATCCCTTCTAAATCACACAATTCACTCTTATTATCAAGGGATACAATTTGGTTGTGGAAGGATCACTCCTTAACCTCTTATAATAATCTCCCGATCACTCCAAGGGTATCCTACCCTTTTTCAACATGTTTATTAAGAGTTTGTGATAAAACCTTTTTTGGACAATGATCACTCAATGTGTATAAACTACTAGAGCAGAATATGGATATTCTCCTTCCTTTACTGCTGGTGTTGTCTCACCTGCTACCAGTGCTGCCTTACTTGTTGCTTTGGCAGGATCTCTCATCTACTACTGGGCATATTTTCTCCTTAGTTATTACAAGCCATCGGACTTACTGCTAGGCACACTTTCTCCTTTCACTACTACAAGCTACTAGACCTGCTGCTGGGCATGCTTTTTTCTCAGTTGCTGTAAGCTACCTGACCTTTTACCAAGTACATTTCCTCCTCTACTTCTGCAATACTGGACCTTTTTCTATTGTTGCTTGCATGTATTGCTGTCGCTACCTACACATTTTACTATTATTGCTCACACACATTGTTATTGTTGTTTACATTTGCACGGACTGCTATCACCATTTGCATGCACTGCTAATGTTGTCCTTACGCGTTGCCGCTGTTATCCACTTGCACTATTAATTTTGTTCATATGCTCTACTGCGTTTGTTCGCTATTATCTGCATGCATATTTAATGCTGTCTATATGCGCTATCATTGGTGCTTACTATCTACATGTACTGTGCTTGTTGTCTGCGCTTTTTGTGCCTACTGTCCATGCGCGTTATGCCTATTGTTTGCGAGCACTGTGCTCGCTGTTTGCACTCTCTGTGTATTGTTGCTATCTACTTCATTGTTGCTGTTATCAGCCTATGTTGTTGTTGTCTACTTATGTCGTTGCTGCAATCAACTTGCACTACTGCTATCTGCTTGTGCCATTGGTGATATCCCTGCACACTGCAGTTGTCTTCTTGAACTGCTACTACTCTCTTTACACATTGCAGCTATTTTATTGTACTACTGCTGCTATCCCTGTGCACTACTATTGTTTGCTGGTGCACTACCTGTTGCTATATGTTGGTTGCTAGTGCAAGACCCTTATGTTGCTACTCCATCTTTTACTGGACTTACACACTGCTTCTACCTCCTTCTGGTTTGTCTTCCTTGGCTACTTTGTTGGTTTGCTAGTATGGTTGTTGCCTTAGTGATGTTTACTAATGCTGCTACCTTAGTGATGTTTGTTAGTGCGGGTATATCCTCCTGGATATGTTGTTGCTACTGGGAAGCCTCCTGAATGTGTTGTTGCTGTTGGGAAGCCTCCTGATGTGTTGGGATGAGCTACTGCTACTAGTATACCCTCCTGGATGTGTAGGGATGTGTTGCTGGTATAAGGAAGCCTTTTGGACATGTTACTAGTGCAAGGAAGCCTCCTGAATATGCTATTAATACAGGGAAGCCTCTTGGATGTGCTAGTGTGGTGGCCAATTGCTGCTATTACCTTTTTGAGGGCTTAATAATGTGATGGCTATCTTGGTGAAGATTTGCTGGTGTGGGTGGCCAACTACCTTGCTTTCTTTCTTTCCTCCTTGGTTAGCTGCACATTGTTTAGTGGCTACCTCCTCTTTGTGGTTCACCTCCCATTTTCTCTAGGTTTGTCATTCACCTCTCTCTTTGGTGGCCTTTCTCAATTTTCTTCAAGATGTATAAGGACATTTGTAGAGCCTTGAGATTAAGGTCAGATTTGATTATTAAAATTTAGGGTCAATAATCAACATCGACTTCTTAAAATTTAAAGTCAATATTCAATCTTAACCCTTAAAATTTAGGGTCACAATCAACGTTGGCTCCTCAATGCCAAGGTTGACCTATCATCACCAATTTCTTTTCATGACCTCACTACATCTCAATGACAATCATAATATCAAATTAACATATTTAATCATGTAAGATGGTGTTGACAACAAATTCAACACTAGCCATTAAAAATGGGTTCAACAAATATATTGTTATGTATGTATGACATGTATTTATTTTAATATAAAGATGATTATAAGACTAACTATAAGATTTGATTTTAGGAGAAAATTGATCCTTTACTTTTCTATATATTAACATCTTATACTATTAAAAGTCCTTACCCTTAAATTGCATAAAAAGCAACACACAAACTTTAATTGGTTCATACAAATATTGAAAACTCAAAAAAAAAATCATCTTTAAGTGACAATAAGTACTATATTGCATTCATTGATGATTATACCAAATTTTTGTTGAATTTATTCTCTCAAATTCAAATCTAAGGTTACTAATATATTTTGCAAATTTAAAGTATGGGTAGAGAATCAAACTGGTTTCAGAATGCAAGTAATAAGATCAAATAATGAGAAAAAATGGTTGCCTATGTTTTTATTATATACTACAAATAAAATGAAAAAAACTAGATAATAAGGCAAAACCAAAAATCTTTATTGGATATAATAGCTTATCCGAGGCTTACAAAATTTTTTGACTATAAAATGGAAAAATTCTTATGAGTAGAAATGTGAAGTTCATGAAGGATAAACAATGGAACTAGGAGTCAAAAAAAAAAAAGGAGCAACTATTAGAGTTTTACCAAATCCCAAGGATGTCATAAATAAAGTACCAATCAAAGGTACAAGGTTATAATGATTGAAGCAATAAAAGAGCTCATAATGATTGAAAAAAAAAAAAAGACATTTAGGAGCTAGTGGGCAATCCTTAACACAAAAGGCTTATAGCTGTTAAATGGGTTTATAAAACCAAACTCAATACAAATGGTTTTATAAATAAATATAAAGTTAGTTTAGTTGTGAAAGGATATACTCAAGTGTTTAGAGTAGATTTCTTTTAAATTTTGCTCCAATAACATGACTTGATACAATCAAAATGCTTTTTGCTTTAGCAGTATAAAAAGGATAGTAGGTTCACCAACTAGATGTGAAATTTGCATATTTAATGGTTATTTTGCAAGAATAGATCTTTGTAGAGTAGCAAGAAAATTCCTAAGTTAAAGGACAAGAGGAGAAGGTCTATTTGTTAAAAAAGGCCGTATATGGCCTAAAATAAGCTCTTAGGACCTAGTACAACAAGATTAATAAGTTAAAGGACAAGAGGAGAAGGTCTATTTGTTAAAAAAGGCCATATATGGCCTAAAATAAGCTCTTAGAACCTAGTACAACAAGATTAATAAACACCTATTAGGTCTTAGCTTTGTTATAAGCCTAATTGAAGCTATGTTATATGTAAAAGAAACTGATGCTAATTTGATCATAATTTGTATTTATACTAATGACATAATGACGAACTGATAAAGGAGTTTAAGGTTAAAATGGTCAAAGTATTTAAGATGATACACATTAGATTAATGTCTTGCTTTTTGGGAATAAAGGTGAAGCAAAATCATGATGGAGTCTTTATACACCAAAAGAAATATGACGGGGAAATACTTAAGAAATTTCATATGAAGGATTACAAATAGTCTAATGAATCAAAAAGGAAATTTAGTAAAAATGATGAATTGTACAAAATTAATGAAGGTGAATATAGAAATTTGATTGGTTGTTTAATATATCTTACAACATCAAACCAAACATTATGTTTGTAGTGAGTTTGCTCTCACCATTCATGCATTATGCCAATGAAGTGCGTTCAAGTTACTGAAAGGATTGTCAAATATATAAAGCACCATAAATTATGGTATCAAATATTTCTGCTATTAAGATTTTAAACTCTATGATTATTTTAATAGTGATTGGACAAATTCAATTAATGATATGAAAAACACAATAGGTTTTTGTTTTAACTTTGGATAAAAAATGTTTTTATGGTGCTTAAAGAAGTAAGAAGTGATAGCTTAGAGCATAACTAAGGTTAAGTATATTGTAGCCATAGCTATTATGAATCAAGCACTTTGGCTTAGGAAGCTGCTCGTAGACTTACACATAGAAGAGAATAAACTAACATAGATTCATATAGATAACAATGCTATAATTTAATCTCAAATAATCCTATTCTCCATGACAAGGCTAAACATTTTAGATCAAGTTATATTTCTTATGAGAAGTGTAGAAAGAAGGTGAAGTCAATTTGCTTTATTATAGAATTAAGGATTAAATTACAAATGTGTTAACCATAACCCTATCCAACACTAGATTTAAAACTTTAAGAACCAACTAAGCCTTTGTAGCTATTAGGGCAAGGAAGAGTGTTTTATGAATGTGTCATCAACTACATCATGTAGACAAAAATTACTATTATGTGATGAAAAATGAGATGTTTGTAGCAAGTGGTCAAACTGAATATGCCATCTTTGACCAAAATTTTAAGAAGTTAGTTATGCGTTAGTGGTTTTTGTTTATAGCTAATTAATAGGAAGATCAGGCCTTGTAATTAGCAACCATTCTAGTTTTTTGTTAAAATCTTTTTGTATTTAAGAAAGATGCATTGAATGAAGAAGTAGTACAACATTTTTACTTTATATTCTTATTGTTCCTTCTTATGAGTATTCTTTTGCTTTGCCTCTGTAAAATCCAACATGTAACTTCCTACAAATCCCATAAATCATGCATACACATATGCAATTTTTCATTTAATTGTGTCCTCCTTAGTTTGTGATACAACATTTAGAATAAGGCCAATACTTCAATTAAGCCTAAGAGAATAATATTTTTTAAAAAGAAAGAAATAAGACAAATACTTTATTAATATGTAATTTTCTAAATGCTTTAGTCTCTTAGACTTACACTTATTTATAAGCAAAATTGGCTAATTAATTGGGAAAAATACTCTAACCTAAATAAGAAAAACACTTTAATAACTAATTAGAATAATATCTAATTAAACAAGAAATATTTTGAAAAAAGAAAAGAAAATTTTCTTAAATAATTCCATAGGAGTCTGAATGGTAAAACGATATCCTAAAAAGTAAAATGATATTCTAAATAGTAAAATTGATCCTAGATAGTAAAATGACATTCTTAAATAGTAAAATTGTATGTAAGAGTCAAAACTTTTGGAAATTTCCTTTGGGCTTTTGATAGTCTATTTGGTGTATAAAGATTTGGGCTACCTATTCTATGTCAATCCTTTTCACTTGAGAGAAACTTGTTCTTGAGTTTACATCTTGGTCTAGATAAAGAGGCTTATTTGTTAAATAAAATGGATAAATCTACAACATTAAAAGTTCTTGAAATTTCCTATTTTGGAGGTAGATCAATTACATATACATTGTCATTAATTTTCTTTAACACTTGATAGGGACCATACTTTTTAAACTGCAACTTGTTGTAGGAACTAATAGGAAACTACTCCTTATGAAAGAATACTATTACTTGGTCACTTTCTTTAAACAACTTGCTCTTTTGATATTTGTTAGCAATCCTTTCATATTTCTCATTGATGACCTCTAACTTTTGTTTAACCTTAGTTTGGATAGATTGCACTTGTTTTGCAAGATTTTCAACTAAGACTCCAGGAAATTTAACCAAATCTAGATAATATTGTGGACATTTAATATAAACAATGCAAAAAGGAAACGTCCTTATAGTGTTGTGTATTACACTGTCATATGCAAACTCAGCTTGAATTAAGGCAAAGTCCCATTGCTTTGACCTCTATAAATATTTCAAATAAAATTGTCTAAGGTCCTGTTAAATGATTAAGTCTGACCATCTATTTGGGGGTAAGTTCTACTGCTAAATTTCAAAGATGAATCAAATAGCTTTCATAAAGTGATCCAAAAGTGACTAAGAAACTTTATATCATGGTCAGAAGTGATAGATTTAAGCACTCCATGTAAGTGTATTACCTCCTTAAAAAATAATCAAGCTATACTTGAGGCATCAAAGGTCTTTTTACAAGAAATAAAATGACCCATTTTAGAGAACCTGTCAATAACAAATAAAAAGTACATACCATGTTAGGTATGAGGTAATCATAAAACAAAATCCATGAACAAGTCCTCCCAAATATTATCTGGAATAGGTAAAGGCATATACAATCCTATATTTTGTAATTGGCCTTTGACTGTTTGACAAATATAGCATTGTTGGACAAATTTGCCAACATCCCTTTTTAGTTGTGGCTAATAATATCACTTTTGAACAACAATAATTGTCTTGTCATGTCCAAGATGAGCTGCAAAATCATATCCATGTAGATCACACATAATGTTCTTCCTTAAAGAAGATTGAGGAATACATAACTATTTTTCATGCATTAAATAGCCATTAAGAATGTGAAAATCATCTGGTGATTGCCTATGATCACACTTCTCCTAAATGGTAACAAAGTCTTCATCATGCTTATACAATTTATGGAGAGATTTAAACCCCACTATCTTACTACTTAATGTCATTAGTAGTGATGCTTTTCTACTTAAGGCATCAGCAACTTTATTTTACTAACTAGCTTTGTAAAATAACTTGAAAGGAAACTTTTGTAGGAAACTAAACCATCAAGCATGCATATTATTGCTAATTCACTTCTAACTATAAAGATATCTAAAAGCTTGATGATTAGAGTATAAGATGAACTCATGTTTTATTAAATAATGCTCCCAATGCTTCAAAGCTTTAACAACCACATAAAATTCCTTGTCATATGTTCACTACTTTTGTCAAGCTTCATTTAGTTTTTCACTAAAATAAGCAACTAGCCTCTTCTCTTGAGAAGGAGCAACACTGACCCCCATTCCACTAGCATCACCTTTAACTTTAAAAAAATTTTCAAAGTTGGGGAGGGCTAATACTAGAGCAATACATAATTTTTCCTTAATGAGAGCAAAGAACTGTTCTTCTTTATCTCCTTGCTAAAACTTGCATTTCTTAAGACATTTAGTGATAGGGGCCATAATGGTACTAAAATTATGGACGAATCATCGATAAAAGGTTGCTAAGCCATGAAAACTCTATACGTCACTTACTATTTTGGGGGTAGGCTAATCTGGAATTGCTCGCACTTTGTCCTCATCAACCTAGAAACCTTTGGAACTGACTATATATCCTAGAAAGAGTAGCTCATCAATCATGAAACTGTACTTCTTTAAATTTACATATAACTTATTTTTTGGTGGCACTAATAATACCTTCCTCAAGTATAAAACATGATCCTTCATTGATTGGTTGTAAATAATAATATACAACTACAAACTTGCCAATGAAAGGTTTTAATGCCTAACTCAACAATTTCATAAAGCTGGTTAGGCATTAAAGAGACCAAATGACATCATTAGCCACTCATAAAGACCATATTGAGTTTTGAATGCAATCTTTCACTCGTCTCCAAGTTTGATCCAGACTTGGTGATAGCAACTTCGAAGATTGATTTTTTAAAATACCTTAAACTAGTCCAATATATCATCCAGTTGAGAAATAAGGAACTTTTACCCAATAGTGATATTATTAATGGCTTGATTATCAACACACATTTGCCAATTACCATCTTTCTTTGGATTTAACAAGGCAGGTACTGCACATTGGCTTAAGCTTTCCTTGATATAACCCTTATGTAATAACTCTTTTACCTTTTCCTTTAAGATATCTCTCTCTTTAGGACACATTTAGTAATATAACAGGTTAGGGAGACTAGCTTTAGGAACTAAATCAATCTAATGTTGGATGTTATGCATTGGTGGCAACCCATTCAGTAACTCCTCTAGAGTAATATCATTGAATTCTTCTAGCAATGGTTTGATTACTTCTAAGATCCCTATCTTTGGAGCATTAGATAATTCACTTTTTACCACCAACACATGAACTTCCTTTGATTTTTTAATGGCTACTTTAATTTCTTGATTTGAATGGGTGACTATTAGGAAAGTCCTCCTCTCCACTTGAGAAGTTTTAGGTCAAGACCCTCCTTTCATAAGCAGTAACGTATATTTCACTCATTCTTCTCAAGTTTATAGATATTCTTTTAGCCTAAGTGTTGAGCATTAACATCAAATTGCCATGGTCGCCCAAATAATAAGTGACAAGCATCCATGTCTACAATATAGTAGTAGACCTTGTCTATGTACTAGCCAATTGTGAAAGGAACTTTACACCGTTTTATCATTCAAAGTTCACCTACTATTTTGATCCACCTAATAGTGCAAGGATTTGGGTGTTTTCCAATTGGTAGTTATAATTTCTTAACAGTCTATCCCAATAATATTTTCTTACCACTATCAATAATCAAATTACACAAGGTATTATTGATTATGCACTTGGAACGAAATAACTTGTTTCACTGAGTATCATCCTTCTATTTAGGAGCTAGCATAAGTTTCTTACCACATATATAAATCTATCAGCTTCGTATCACACTCCTCTCCTTCTGGGTAGCAGTAGACTTCCTTATCTCCATCTTTAACCACCTTTCCTTGCTATTTTTCAACATGGACAATCACTCAAATGATCACCTACCTTATTGCACTTAAAGCACTTGCCTGGTATAGGATTTTTCATAAGGATTAGCATTCCAAACAATAGTTTTCTCAATGAGTGGTTGTTTGCTTGGAGGTTTGGTAGTTATTGCCCTCTCTAGCTATCTTAATGTCCTTTACTTTTCTTTCTTTCAACAAATTTGTTAGATTTAATATAAAACTTACGAGATTCTTTAAGATTTTTTTTTTCTTGTAACATCATCTCAACGTTCAATGTCATATTCCTAGCCTTAGATGTGTTAAGCAGCATTTGAACTCCAATTTTATCTCGAATGGCTGGTTCAATCCATCAAGGTATCATGAGACTTATTGGCTTTTTGATTCCATCAAGTTGTTGTGCTTAAACAATAACTTTGGTTACAATATTGATATTTTTAAAAAAGGATATGCTCGTAATCTAGATGAAGAAATTCTTCTTTTAGAAATTACTTCATTTTATACCAGTGTCTAACTGGAGCTTTCCTTTCCCTTCTTTTGCAGTCTTCTGTTCGTTCCCACTAAGCAGAGCCTTCTTCTTTTAGTCAATAAGCAACTAATCTAACCTTTTGTTCTTTGGGTATCTTCATGTAATCAACGAATCATTCTACTTCAACTAACCAATCAATAAAATTGTTAATATTAAATTCACTGTTAAAGATAAGTATATTTATTTTTTACCGAAATTCATCTAACATTCTAGGATATCAAGGCCACTATTACTCATGCCTCATATGATTTGGATATATGTTAAAATCACCGTTTTCATTATCAAAATCTATTGCATAAGCTTGACGCCTAAGTAGATTTGTTTCTTTATTAGAATCCACCACATAGGGTTGATGCCTTTGTAGATTAGTAGGGACTTGTCGAGTAAGAGGTTGACCACAAGCAAAATCTTTGGCCTGTTTCCTTTTGTCTTTTTGTTTCTGTTGGCACCTCCCACTTAGAGAATTTTGAGTTGATTGTTGTTGACTTGTAGTCCATATTCCAATTGATCAAGCCTTTAGTTAAGGTGTTGTAGCGTCGCCTCCTGGGCATAAATGGTTGTCCAAACAGCTGGTATCCCCTAATCTTCGTTAACAAGTGGGTTCTATTCCCTCCATCTTGTATTTCCATTAAAATAGGCAAGACCTACTCTGACACCACTTAACACAACATTTAGCAAAGATAAGATTAATACTTCGATTGAGTTTAAGAGAATAATATTTCTTAAAGAGATAGATAAAAACAAGACAAATACTTTATTGATATATAATTTTCTAAATGCTTTAATCTCTTGGATTTACACTTATTTATAGGTAAAATTGGCTAATTAATTAGGAAAATACTCTAACCTAAATGAGAAAATACTTTAATTACTAATAGATAATATTTAATTAAAAAAGAAATATTTTAAAAAGAGAAAATAAAATTTTTCTAAATAATTTCATAGGATTCTGAATAATAAAATGATATTCTAGAAAGTAAAATGGTATTATAAATAGTAAATTTGATCCTATATAGTAAAATAGTATTCTTAAATAGTAAAATTGTATGTAAGAGTCAAAACTTTTAGATTTTTCCTTTGGACTTATGACAGTTTATCTGGTTTATAAAGTTTTGAACTACTTGTTCTATGTTAGTTTGTTAGTCTTTGATTTTTGATTATGAAGATTTACCATTTTTGTGGTTGCTATCTACTACGTGCTTGGAGCTATTGCATAGCATGTAAGGAAATTAAGCAATATTTTATTAATCTTGTGAATGCCTTGATCTAATGAGAATTAGTATTTCTTGTAGTTTTCACTTTAATTGGTTTCCAATTTATTCTCTCTTTTCTTATCTAAAAAATTTAGATGAGTATAAACTAACCAATTGCCTTGGTTGCAACATTGATATTTCTGAAAAAGGATCTACTTATAATTTAGATGAAGAAACCCTTGTCTCAGAATATACTTCATTTTATAATAGTCTCTAACTGAATCTTTTCCTTCTCTTCTCCTATGGTCTTTTGTCTATTCCCACCAAGTAGAAGCTCCTCTTTTTGGTCAACTAGTAACTAATTTAATCATTTGTTCTTCAAGTATTTCCATGTAATCAAAGAATTTTTTTTTTTACTTCGACTAACCAATTTATAAAACTTTCAATATTAAAATCACTATTAAAGTTAGGGATATTTACTTTTAGTCAAAATTCATCTAACATTCCAAGATGTCAAAGTTGTCGTTGTTCATACTTAACATAATTTGGATATTCATCAAAATCACCATCCTCGTTATCTTAATCTGTTACATAAGACTGACACCTAAACATATTTCTTTTTTCATCAAAATCCACCACATAAGGTTAACACCTATGTAGATTAACAAGGGCCTATGTAGATTAACAAGGACTAGTCAAGTGAGAGGTTGACTGTAAGAAAAATTTCTAGTCTAATTTCTTTCATCTTTCTAGTTCCTATTGGCACCTTCCATTTAAAGAGTTTTAAGTCAATTGTTGATGACTTTTAATCTACATTCCAATTGATCAAACGTCTAACCAAGGTTTTATAGCGTTGCCTCTTAGGTATGGATGGTTGTCCAAATGGTTGACATCTCTTGATTTTCTACAATAAAATGGTTGTTATTCCCTTTGTCTTATGCTACCATCAAAATAAACTAGGCAATGTCTATTCTAATATCACTTGACATAGTATTTTGTGAAAATAAGATTAATATTTCAATTAAGTTTAAGAGAATAATATTTCTTAAAGAAAAAGATAGAAATAAAACAAATACTATATTGAAATATAATTCACTAAAATACTTTAGTCCTTGGAATTGTACTTATTTATAAGTAAAATTGATTAATTAATTGAAAAAAATGCTCTAGTCTAAATAAAAAACACTTTAATGTTAATCATAATAGTATTTAATTAAATAGAAAATACTTAAAAATAAAAAATAAAATTTTTAAAATAATTTTATAAAAACTTAAATAGTAGAACGACATTCTAAATAGTGAAATTGAGTCAAATCTTCTTATTTTTCTTTGGCCTTGTGATAGTTGCTTTAGTTCATAAAGTTTTGGTCATCTGTTTTATGTCCCTCCCACTCTCCCCTCCCTCCCCGTATGTGTGTACGTGAGGCTTACTGATAAATAAGAACTATTTTCTGTGATAATCTTTTTGCCAAGTTTTTCTCTCCTTGATAAAGGCATTAGTTATGTTTGTCCATCCTTTTGGCAGTTTCCCGTTCGTCGGATCCGAAGTCTATTGAAATTAAGGGCAACAGCCCATGGAAGAGATGAAGCAACGACAACTGTGTACTCTGCTGCGATATTGGAGTATCTCACGGCGCAGGTGTTGGAGCTGGCAGGTATTGCAAGCAAGGATCTGAAGGTAAAACCGATTACACCCAGGCATTTGGAAGAACTTGACACACTCATCAAAGGAACGCTTGCTGCTGATCACAAGTCTCTTATCAACAAATCATCGAAGGACTAAAATTTTTGCGGTCCAATATTTCGCTGGCTGTGGCGTTGACACATAACTGCGTACATTGTCAAATGCTCTGTCGGTTAATTGGTCTCTCGTCTTGGCATTTGTTAGCAGTTATTAGTAGTAACTTAAGAAGTTGTCAGCGGTGACTTTTGCAAGATTATGTAAATTACCTTTTTTATACTCTAAATTTAGAATATATTTACATATTGTGTTTTAAATATTTTTAAAAATATAAAAAAAAATGTATAAACAATATAAAAAAAGCTTTCTATTAATTCACAATTAATAAAAATTATTTTTAATTTCAAAATTGTTATTAAAAATAATTTAATGGAACCAAAATGCATTAACAATCATCCTTCCATCTCCTACCTCATAACTTCCACTCCCTATCCTCCCCTACCACCACACCCACTGACTACCCCTATTATTCTCTCATTTTTGCTCTAAAACTCCATCTAGGTTAATTTTATCTCGTCATTTTATTTTTCTTCCTCTACTTCCACCTGCATCCATTCACTACCACTCTTATCTCAATACTTTTTCAAAATTTTATTTATCTTAATCTTACTTCTACTACTTCTACCCTCTTTTCTCCTTCATCACCACCTTCGCCCACTTAACACCACTATTCTCTCAACCTCTTTAAAGCGAGAAGGAAGAAAAAAATTTATTTAGAAAAAAAATAAATAATAGAAAGAAGAAAAAAGAAATATTATAGTATTTGAATAAAGTGGCAGTGTCTTAAGTTGAAATAGAGATAATACTTGTCATTTGTTGTTTTAAAGAGATTGAAATCAATGAGAGAGATTTCTAAAAAATAGAGACTACTAAATTTAGAAATAGATGTGAGAGAAAGAGAAAGAAGAGTTAATTTTCTTCGAATTTTTTAACCTTTTAGATTAGATATAAAGATAAATATGTCATTTAACAGCTTTTGTTTGAATTGATGGTTGGCGGAAGTATATTCTTTATAATTTAAATTGTAAATACACCATACACTTGGACCATAAAAGGTAATTTATGCTATTGCTATATTGGCATTTACTTTTATTTCGTGCTTTAAAATTCATGTTTATAATGTTCCAATCAAGCCAGCGGCCGGGCTGTTTCCGAAGCTGCCCATTTACTTTGCTCGTCTTTCTCCTAGCAGTGAGTTGCAATATTGAAATGCAGCGTTTGGGAGCAACAAATGCAGTCTCTGATTTTTCAGGTTGCTCTACCAGTGGACGCCATATACATTATCATCCCATTCCCAACTGATCAACAATAATCTTCATTGAAGGCCTTATATGTTAAAGGAAAGTGGCTTTAAAGCATATAAAACCTTCTCATATAGATAAGTAGGACCCAAGAATTACAAGGAAATAACAATCCGCTCTTAAGGGAGGATACGGTCAACATTGGAAAAGCAGTACAGCGAACAGTTAAACGAACCCTGCTGAAAAGAAGCCATGAAAACAAGACAGAAAGAGACTCCAAGTTCAACAACACTAATTGTAATCCTAATTACTTTTCTTGAGCAACTGTTAGCTGGAGCCTGGCGTTGTAAACCTTTGGAACATCAACTTGGGAATCGGTGGATCTCTTGAATATTGATCCAAAAGCTATCTGCCAAATCCTGTTCCCCGCTTCATCCACGCTTTAACTTCCGTGTGAGTCAACTCTTATCAGAAAGAACTACTTGAAATATTACCAACCTGATAAAGGGTCATCGTAGAAGGTTCCATATGCCAATCTGGAATGTTGAGATTTTTTTTTTTTTTTTGCCCCACAAATGTGGCAAAGAACAGCAGTTGTTGGCAGACAAGAGAGCCCAAGGTAGTGGCATCAGTAACTCAAACTTGTGCAGCACACAGCCACCTAGTAACTCAATTCAAAGTCCCTTTTCGGGAAAATCAACAATCATATAGGATGGAGGGGATAAGAAGCAGAAAAATCTGGCTTCCTGAGGAATGGAATGATTTGGAAGGCGGAAAAAGAGGGGAAGATGAATGTGCATGTTTACCTGCTCTAAATGATACTTACATATTTACATCAGACTTTGATCCAGGCTTAAATTCAGATTTGGATCGCTCTCCAGAAGAATAATCTGTTGATCCTAACGACCTGCAGTTGGACACTGAGGCTGGCAAGGCTGAGAAAGCTCCGTATAACCCAGCATTGTGGACTCCAATGGGAACAGCAGACGCTAGAGAGCGTCAGTGAGCTGTACCAATATCTAGAGGTAGCAAACCGATAGATTGGATTCGGGTCGATTTGTTACAGTTCTAGGGTTATTTAAATTTCAACTATTTCGTGTTATAGGCTTATAACGTTGTAAATTTATTGAATTTTGGATCGTTTAGTTATTTTAGTTTTAAATTCTTAAAATTTTAATTATTTCAATTTTAGTTTATTTACATTATAAGTTATTAATTTTTTTTAATCAAAACATATTGTAATGAATCGGATTTTAATTTAATTATTCCAATCGGATCAACTTTTGTCACTTTTATCAATAGTAAAGATATTTAAAGCTTAAGAGCACATAATTAATTCTAGGTATTGTCTTTTGATGGTCTTAAACTCTTTCGATGCAAGGAGATATTCAAATAAAGAACGTTTCTGATTTTTATTGATGAAAAAATCTCCTAGTCTTGGAGTTTTATGAATTGTCGCTACAAATAGAATAGTTCATATGAGAAAGGGTATACGTGCGAGATGGACTCGAGTTAATGTTAGGTATTTAGCCATAGATCAAAATGACACAAGCAAAGTAAATTTGAACGCATAACAAATAGGCTAAAAACTTAATATCGGTGAATTCAAAATTCTTGAAGTCCATAGAGTGTTATAATTCATAATAGCTTAATTTTGTTTATTAGATATATAACAAATGAACAGTGATAACTCTGTTCAACAATGGAATGGTACAAGTCAAGAAGTTGGCATAAGGAGAGAGACATTTTGATACTTGCAACTTCATTTTTTGGTACGAGGAGAGATAGATTTTGTTACAACATAGTTATGAGGTCAAGTAATGTTAATGGTTTTTGTGATTTCAAATCCAATTTTCTTGTGGAATTGTACGCTGTATGGTCTCTGTTCAGAGTTGATTACAACTTTGTGCTTCATAGTTCAGACAACCACTCTACAGCCTAAAACCTCACAACCTAAAAGATAAGGCTATTATAGGAATCATGATGTTTTTTAGGTCAAAACTAACTTGATCACAAAGTGGGTATCATTTTCAAAGCATTTGTTTTAAGATCAGAAACTCCTTGCTTTATTAAAAATAGGATGATGTAATTGGATTGAGATTTCCCCAATGAACCTAAATAGAATCAATCTTACATAAGAGAATTAGCAATGGGTAATAGCTCAAGCAGACCAGTTGGATGCTATTGTTCTACCTTATCTTCTTGACAAACAAGATATCATTTTGCATTTATTACCAATAGTAACTTTATTGAGCAAAAGTAAGGGTTCGTGTTGTACTTAGGTGACCAAACTATAAGGAATCATGACCTTCCTTAAGGATTTCCTTTTGTAAGTTTCCCTACTTAGGCATGAAGACTTGATTGTCAATAGTCATGAAAACTCCATCATTTAACCAAAATTGGTGAGTCTTTCCCTCGCTAGCCAATTTTAGCAGACGTTTGGCCAAATCATCCTTTAACATGCCTTCCTTGATTTATTAAAGAAAGTTTCTCTTTAGTGTGCTAGTAGATAAGGTAACTATTTTTGCCTTTTAACTAAGCACATTAACAACAACATTAGCTTGGTTTGACTTGTATTGCAATTTGTAGTCAAATTCAGCCAAGAAATCTTGCCAATGAGTTTGTTTGGTGCTAAGCTTCTTTTGTATTTGGAAGTAGCTCATAGCGATGTTATCAATCATTATCACATAACTTGCTACCAAGCAAGTAGTGTCTTTATATGCATAAGCAATGGACTATGGTAGTCATCTCTTTGTCCTAGATGGTGTATACCTTTTTATATCATTTAGCATGTGGTTTTTGTAAGCAACAGGATGAATATCTTGCATTAAGACTCCCTTAATGGGAAAGTCCAATACATCTATATGGACTTTAAATGGATTCTTGTAGTTTAGCAACACCATGACAGGTCCTTCAGAAATTGCTTGCTTTAATCTTTCAAAAGAAGTTTGACATTCTTTCTACTAATGTCATGGGTTATTCTTCTTTATCAAGTTAATTAGTGGTGTTCTTATGGCAAAGTACCCCTTAATAAATCAATGATAATAGTTAATTAAACCCAAGAGAGATTGCAATTTGAGGACCATGTTTGTAAGCTCCCACTCTTGTATGGCACGTACCTTTACTGAATTTATCATAAGCTTTCCGTCCTTAATATTGTAACCAAGGAATTCTACCTCTTACTTAGCAACAAAGTACTTATTGTTCTTGACATACAATTCATGCTTGAAGAGAACTTGGAAGACTTATTTGAGATGATCCACATATTCCTTAATAGTGTTGTTGTATACCACAATATCATCCAAGTAAACCACCATAAACTTGTCAAGAAAAAAATGTAATATCTTACTTATGAGCGTGCAAAAAGTAGTAGATACATTAGTAAGACCAAAGGGTATGATTAGAAATTCAAAGGCTTCATAACACGTTATATAGTTTGTCTTTGGTTTATCGCTTTGTACAATATGGACTTGGTAATAACTTAACCATAGATCCAGCTTAGTAAAATACTTGATCTTCCTTAATTGATCAAAAAGATCAGCTGTCAATGGTATTGGACACTTGTTCTTGATAGTTATCTTTTTCAAGACCTAATAGTCTATGCACATTTGTAACAATCCATCTTTCTTTTTTTGAAAGAGGACTTAAGCACCATATGGGGCTTTTAATGATCGTATGTAGCCTAAATGAAGCAAATCTTGAAGTTGCTTCCTTAATTTTGTGAGCATAGGCGGTGCTATACAATAGGGACCCATGGCAAGAGATTTGACACTAAGTTTTAACTCAATGTGATGATCCATATTTCATTTAGGTAGAAGCCTTTTGGGCATTTACAAAGGCATCATATCCTTAAACTCATTAAGGATAGATTAAATGGATTGTGGCAATAAATATGTCTTACAATGTCTTTCTCATCGCTTAGTTCAATATAATAACAACATAATCCTAACCCGTTTTGAGACCCCTTTTAAATTGCAAGGCAAAAACCATTGATGGCTTTGCCTTCTCTATGCTTTTCAAAAGGACCACTTGAATCTTACAAGCATTAAGGATCACAAGGAAACATAAAGCTGAAGCATCAAGGCCAAGGCTTTGTAAAAGAAAGCAAGACCTAACACCATTTTAAAATCATTCAATGGGATAATAGTAAAGTCTAACTTATCATGCTAATTGCCAATTTGGATAGCTATACCCTCTACTATGCCTTGAACAAGCTTTGCCTTCGAATTGATTGCCTTGATGGTGCCAATTCTCTTAGAAAGTTTGAGACTTAGGTGCTTGGCTTCTTATATGTCTATAAAGTTGTGTGTAGCTCTTATCTCTAGCATCGAATACACAGCCTTGCCATCGATTGTAGGATCAACATATAACAAGCCTTTCTCCTTACGGATCGATAAAAAGAATAAATTAGAAAGAATTCTCAAGTATTGGATAACTCTCATGTCAACTTGTGGCTTTTCTTTGGGCTTCTTTTTATTAATTTTTACCATAATGACTTTCATTGCCTTCCAATTAGGGCAATCCCTTACTTAATACAGACTATCATAGATAAAACAAGACTTAGGAGGTTTACTAGTATTACACTTACTCAAGAAACTATTATCGTATTAGGATTGCCACTTAAGAATTTTTAGTGATCACTATCCCTTCTGCTAACATCCTTCTTCTACTTATTCTTCCCTCCCCCACTTTTGTTAAAATTATGCTTTTTCCCCTTAGAATAGGCAAAGTTGTCAATAAGTGTCTCAGCAATAACACTAGTAGCATCTAGGGTTTACACATCACATCTATCTAGTTCCATTCTTACCCAATCCTTTAAGCTATCTTTGAAGCGGAAAAAGAAGTCTTTATGAAATAGATCATTGACTTTAAGTATAAGAGTAGTAAATTTCTTGATATTTGCTTAGACAATATAGATTCCCTTGAACTTCGCTATTCACATTGTGAGGTATAAAGTATTTGTGCAATTTAGCTTTGAATTTCTCATATGTGTTAATCACATATATGCCTTTCTCCTTTTCAAAATGCTTTCTCCTTCACTATAGTTGGGCAACATCCTTAAAGAAGATTGGAGCATTGTTGATATTGGCAAAGTTATCAACAACTCTCATGACCTTAAAGTATTGGTCAAGGATAAAAAGGAATTTTTCTACGACAGTAATATTACATGTGCCATTTTACCTGGCAAGTTTAGGAACCTTCAAGCCATTATATGATTGAATAACCTTATGGTCGATCCCACTTATGCCATAATGTTTATCAAGGCCTAAGCTGACACATCTGTGGCCATGAAAATTATTAATGTCTCTCTCTATAAAGTACATAATTGTTGCTTTAGCATTTTTGGATGTTGTGGTCTGCAATTGCAAAGCCATGGCACTGATTAACTTTGGAGGCTTGTAACAAATAGGCCCATTACTGTTTAATGCACTGGTAATCCTCTTTTGGATTTTCATAGTCTAAGTGGAGCTAATGAGTCTAGTGTAGAATGTTTAAACCTAAAACTTCTTAGGTACACTATGGCATGGACATCTTCAAAGCAAATACTTGTACCTTTCTCATGCCTTATATGGTGGCTAGGTGTCATGTTGCAAAAATGAAGTGGTGTCATTGCTCACAGTGGTGGAAAGTATTTGGTGAGAAATTTTTGTACTAAGTCATTCAATATGGTGTTGGACCCCAATGGTAATGAATTCAACCAGCTCTTTGCCTTGCCTTTGAGTGAAAAAGGAAACAACACTAACTTAATTATATCATTTGACACACCATTCTGATTAAATGTGTCAAAAACATAAAAAAAAAAAAAAGAATAGGATGGAGATTCAAATAACCATTAGAAGACAAATAGCCATTTAGGACATTTGAATGACAATAGATATGATCAAAATTATTAATTTATATATTTGGTCTCCTTGTGTTGAAATCGATTCCATCTAAAAGGAAGACAAAATAATCTCTTGATATCCTTTGTTTCTCGTTCTCATCAAGCTTGGCCATTACAGAACTTGATGCTTCCCTTTTCCTATTCTCCTAATCCAAGAAATAGTCCTCATAATTTCAGGATCAACTGATGTTAATTCAATATTTTCATGACTTGACATGCACAAGCCAAGATTGTGCTTGAAAAATAAGAATGCAAATCTAAATTAAAACTAATCATAATTGGTTTTAATATTAGAAAGAATAATAAATAATTCATTAACAATGTCATCAAAAACTTATTTTGAGAATTTAAACACTTACACATAAGTGAAAGTATATATCATCAAACACGTGGTACAATGAAGAAATTTTTAAAGATAGAATTCATATAGAATTCAATCAAATTCATTAAGTACTAAAATTGTAATGACTAATTTTATTTGAAAAATTAAAGCTTGACAAAGATTTTTAATATAAAGTATTTAAAAACCAAATTAAAAGTAGCAATTAACAATTTAAGACAACCTTAGGTATGGAATTTCGTTTAGCAATCAGTTGATTAATTTTATCATCATGTAATTTGTCACGAAGTTGATTATCAGCTAAATGCATTAATAAATTTAAAAATCTCTTTTGATAATTTAATAAACATACTTTATTAAATAAAAAAAATATACTTATGTAAATTCATTTAAAGGAGCTCATTAAGATGAAACATTTATTACTAGTTGCATGTCTTAAAAAAGTTTATTTCTATTAAGCATAATAACATGTTACTTTGTTTTTCGGATTCTAGACTATCTTTTAAGAATCATCTAAATCTTCTAATTCATTCAATTGTTAATCAAACAACTAAAAGCATTATCCATAAAAAAAAAGTAAATAATTAACAATGTTATTCAAATAATGAAGAATATGAAATCAAATCAAATTTCATGTTAAGAATCTATTATAATCTTTAAAAAAGAACTAAACCTATGTTTGACATATTGAAATTCAACATTTTAATCATTAATATGAATAACACTAAAGAATGATTGAAAATTAAGCTAAAGGCACCAAAAAAATGCTATTCATAATATAAGGACTAGAGTCCCCTTTTTTTCTTGTTCAAAGCCTTCCTATGTATACTTTATGTACAAGTCTAGAGTATTGTAGTAATCATATTGATATAACATAAAGGTAAAATGTTATGCCTATAATTAGATCAAATTCCACCCTTCTTGATTTTCCCAAAATTTTCCTTATAGATTACATAAAATATGAATTTAGAAATTAGTTAAATTACAAATCTAGAAACATCAAAATTCTCATACCAAAAAAATTATTAATCATGAACTCCAAACTTTGTGTGTGACACCAATTTCATGCTTACTCCTATGTACTTTAGTTAAGTTTATGCAAATTAATAACTTTTAGACACTTTATAATTTTATTTTTCATACTTCTCTAATTTAGACAAACAAACAAACTTAGATCAATATTTCTATATTAAGCATATAATATTAAGTTTTGTACTAGCTAATAAAGATAGGAAAAGGATAAATACAAATTAGAAAGCATTAAATCTTATGCACTAAAATGTTTCATTTTGCTTACATAACTATTTAAGTCAGACACAATTAACAAAATCAAGATTATTATCTATTATTTTCTAGAAATCATACTTAAAATCAATCAAGTGCTTATCAAATTAGAATTTAATTAATGAGTCATAATTTCTCCCTTTAAACTTAAATGTAACATTGTGTTTAACCAAATGAGAGATCAAAAGAATGAAAAAGAAACTTCCTTTTGACTTTATCTTAATTTGGCAACAAAGGTTAAAATTTTGTTATCTAAAGACTTTGAAGTTTAATCTTAATCAATGAATTAAATGTCATTAATCCAAAAGAAGAATACCAATAGCAAAACAAAGTAGAAAGAAAATAAAATGTAAAATGGAAGGAAAAATAAAATACTAAAGTAATTAGAAAACCTATAATTTGAAAACAATGAAATGGAATGTATTCTAAGTTATAGTTGTTAGCTTGACTTTTACACCTTTACATAGAGTTAGTTAGAATGATGGTAGATTTCTCACATTAAATTGTCCCTTCTAAGTATTATTTTAATTTTTAGCCATTTACCTTAAAGATCCTCTTTAAGCTTTCATCCTCAACTTTCATAGCTCCATGTGGATACATAATAGTCACAAAGAAAGGGCCAACCACATTAATTTAAGCTTAACCGAAAGCAACATAAACTGTGGGTTATAAAGAAACACTTTTTCACTTGGTTCAAACTGGTGTGCTATTATCGTTTTGTCATTTTATCTTTTCTTTTTCTTGTATAATTTGTTATTCTCATATGTATGTAATTGAAAATCATCCATCTCATTCATTTAAAGAATTCATTTTTTATTGGCGTGATATGCATGATGCTCTACTTCTACTAATAAATGACAAGATTTACAAACAAACATGAGACAATAAGTAGACATAGTGATAAGAGTTTTGAATGTAATCCTAATGAAATGTCTAATTTCTTAGACCAATCCTTCTTTAAAGGGTTCACTATCTTCTCCAAGAGCCTTTTAATTTCATAGCTTAAGATCTTTACTTATTGATGATGGCAAGTAGTTGCAATTTTATGTGTTACTCCATATTTTAAAAGTAGAGTTATAAAGTATTTATTGAAAAAAATAAGAGCCTTTGTCACTTATAATTACCCGAGGACCATTATATTTTGCAAATATATTCTTTAAAATGTTCATTACCACCTTTAAATAATTGGAAGTTAAGGATATAGCTTCAATCCATCTAAAAACATAGTTAATAACAAATAATATATATTGGTTGTTGTATGACTAAATAAAGGAACTAATTAAGTTTATGTCCCAAACATCAAAGATCTCCACTTTCAGTTAGTTGTTAAGTGGAATTTCTTGTTTGCTCCAAATGTTGCCAACCTTTTGGCATTTATCACATTTTTTAACAAAATGGTGTGCACCCTTGAAAATAATTGTCAATAAAAGCCACCATATAAAACCTTTTTAGTTGTTGTCTCCCCCAAAATGGCCTTTATAATCCGATGCATGGTAGTACTTTAAGCTGCTTTCTATCTACTTTTTAGAGACACATCTTCTTAATATTCTATTAGCACATTACTTAAACTAAAATGGTTCATCCTAAATAAAGAAGTTGACATCATTTAAGAACCTTTTCCTTCATTGAGATGACAAATTCAATATAAGAAGGTTACTCTTAATGAAAATCATATAATTTACATACCGTAGTGGTAAAGATTAGTTAAGGAAAAATGATTGATCATTAAGAAAGGACTTATCAATAAGTAAAGTCTTCTTTAATTGCATTCCAACTTTTATAGATGGTGTACCACTTGATTTTTTGACTCTTTTCCATCTTTGATCTCTAAGTCAAACTCTCAAAGAAGGAGAATCTACTTATAATTTTTGGCTTCACATCCTTTTTTAGAGATTAAGTATTTAATGGTTGAATCATTGACATAGATTATTACTTTGGTTCTAATAAGGTATAATTAAAACTTGTTAAATGCAAACATTACTTTAAGCAATTCATTCTCGATTATAGCATAATTTAGTTAAGTGTCATTTAAAGTTCTTCTTGCATGGTAGATAATATAGCATACCTTCCCCTTTCTTTGACCTAAAATAGCTCTAACTATATGGTCACTTACATTACACATTAATTCAAAGAGAAAGTCCCACTCAAATACAACAATAATAAGAGTCAAGACCAACTTTTCCTTAAGAATTTGAAATGCTACCAAGAATTCTTCATTGAAATCAAATGCACATCTTTCTTAAGTAAGTTGCATATTAGCTTTGACATTATAGAGAAATCCTAGATAAATCTTTTATAAAACCGAATATGCTCAAGAATGTTGCTTACTCCTTTCAAAAAAGTAAGTGGTGTTAACTTCTCATTATTTCCATTTTGGTTTGATTAATTTCTTTACCTTAAGAAAGATATTTTATGGCTAAAGACTACATCCTATGGTATTATGAAATGACACTTTTCCCAGTAATAGATAGGTTGAATTCTTCATATTTTTTAATATAAGAGCTAAGTTGCCCAAATTTATGATGAATGGGTCTTTAAATATTGAGAAATCATCCATGAACACTTCTATAAATCTCTCTGCCATGTTTAAAATGATGCATATCATTTAATGTCAAAATGTAACAAATGCATTATATAAGTGGAAGAGCATTCTCCTAAATGCAAATGTCCTATATAGACAAATGAATGTGAATCTTTAAACATTAAGAAATCATTCATGAACACCTTTATAAATCTCTCTACTATATCTAAAAAGATGAGCATCATGCAATGATGGAATGTAATAGGTGAATTGCATAAGCCAAAGGGCATTCTCCTAAATGCAAATATACCATAAAGGCAAATGAATTTAGTTTTCTCTTGATTTTTTAGGGTGATGACAATCTAATTGAATCCAAAGGAGTCAATAAAAAAGCAGCAATAATTATACTTGACTAATTAATCTAAAATTTAGTCTATAAAGGGGAAGGGGATGTAGCATTTCATTTTTCACCACAATTATACTACCCTTGTTTGGCATAAATTACACTGAAGTTATCCATGCACTATCAAATATAGGATAAATAATACTATTGTTAAGTAATTTACTTATTTCCTTCTTCACATTCTCTTTAATGATTAGATAGAGTCTTCTTTGTGCCTTAATTGTAGGCTTAAAGTCATCTTCCAATAGGATTTTATGCATATAAACTAAAGGACTAATGCCCTAAATATTAGTTATAGAATAATTTGATGCTCTCCTTTACTCTCATAACACTCTTAATAATTTATTTTCATGTTCATCATTAAATGAAAAGGAGATTATCACCAATAAAATTGATAATTCCCCTAAAAAAGTGTACCAAAGGTGATTAGATAGTGGCTTGAGTTATAAAATTTATGGCTTCTTTATAGATGGCTTGATTATTTCCTAATTTGATAATGAGTACAATAGCTCAAACCTTGCTCTTAGACTATATAATCTCAAAAGCACATTTAATGAGAGGACATATTTAACTATCTCTAAATCAGCAAATAGACTATTTCTAAAGGATTTATTGGTTGATCATTCAAAAAAAAAAAATTTCATAACCATGTCCATCATATTAATTATAAAATAATCATTGACCTCACTAGTGAATTTTATAACTTTGACCCTATTGAACTTGAGCTCTTAATCTTACATTTGCTTTGTGAGTTTAGCTTTTTTCACATTAATTAAAGTTTACCTAATAGTTAAAAATTGACCTTTTAAGAATGATAGGATTTTCATTTTCCTCCTTCATGTTCAAGTCAATAAAGTCTATAAGTAAAATAAGTTCTTAACCTTTACAACATCTTTAATTACTCCCTTCAATATTTCCAATAATAGTCTACTAATTGTAGAGTCATAAAAGTAGTCTTTGCTTCTCCTAAGTCAAGCCTCATTGTTGGAAAATTCAAACCTTGTGGATGTAATATAAAAACTTGTTGGTGAATGTGAATTCTTTATATATTAATGATAAGTTGCATTTTGTAGATGAAATAACCCAAAATAACAAATACAAATGGATTTCCAATTTGAATGTTTTTTCAATTAAAGTGCACAACTAAAATAAGGCCTATATATAAACTTCTTACACTTAAAAGGGATAAAAGAAAAAGAAATAACAAGCTATTTTGAAGACTATTTAAGATCACATTAAAAAATGTGCTTTTTATCATTAAAAAATTATGAAAATCATATATTTGGTTGATACCTGAAAGCTGCTAATGAGCATTGCAACTTTAGCCAAGTTTACAAACAAATTTAAATCATATGGAAAAACTTTTAAACCAAGACCTTATATTGTTTAAAGTCCTAGAATTCTAGTTTCAAATAGAATTGGGCTTGCAAGATTTGGAACTCTAGGCAAAATATTATGGAATTTCCATAAAAATTATGCAAGTTGGCAAAGAAACTTAGTGCAAATAATGTCTCTTGCAATAATTACCTAGACGAGTATACTTTGTAATTGAATATCAACTTTTACACATAGACCCCTTGTCTTTTCTATTATTTAGAGTAAGTAGTGATGCATGAAAATTCAAATCAAAAGCAAGATATGGTAGTTCTTTTGAAAGTGTGCAAGCTATTTGATAATAATTCAACAATCATTTCTTTACATTTATTTGAATGGGCTATACTTATTTAAAATTTGTTAGATTTAGTTATTGAAAAGCTCTAATAGTTTATTATACTATAATAAAAAGAATTCATTTTTTTCTAACTTTACAAAAAGGTGGTAAGAAAATCAATGCAAGTGTAGTTCAATGAGCAACTTTAACTTGTTTTAGTATGCTTTTAAAGCTATTTAAATATCATTTGGAGGTAATTTATATAAAATAAGTATAATACAAGTATTTTGTCATTTCTATTTAAAAAAAAAAAGTCTTCCTTGGAATTACTCTTAAGTATACAAATTGTAAACTAGCTTGGAAGTTAATAGACTCTATTTCTTATTTTGTCATATTATGATAATAGTTGTAAACACCTAAGTGGAACTCTTAAAGACCACCTTGTAAGGATTTAGGGTTAAACTCCAAGAAATTAAACCTAAGTGAAAGGAAAAATTAGTGTTAGCAATTGGAATATATGTAATAACCAATTAGAAGGTAGACACAAGGGTATTTTGTGGAGACTTCTTGTACTTTGTACTATGGTGATTGGTGCACCTAATGGCACCCCTCTAAAGGAACTTTTTTAAAATCTCCAAGAGAGAGATTGTCAAGATGACTAAGGACATAACTAATTAGTGAATCTCGTAAATTGGTACTATACTTCTTCCTCAATATTGTTTTATTATTACTTTAAAATAAAACCTAGTTAGTGTTAAGTTTATAAAAGATTTAATCTTTGCAAAAAATTTTGAAGGATATCATTGGTAAAATCTGTTCACCTTTTCCCCTTTAGACTTCATATAAGGAAGGAATACTCCTAAATATAGACAAGGGCATCAAATTGATCCTTGCTCTTAAATCACAAAGTGTTCTTTAAAAGAATTAATTACTTATTGTGGAAAGAACAATAAAGCTCCTTAGATCTTTCAATATAGGGGAAGCTTTTCCTAAAAGATACCATTATGCTCCTTAATAAGTATCATTATTTCAAAGTCCTTTAAACATCTCTTTCATGATATAATCTCCTTCATAAATTTAACATAGCTTGACATTTGTTTTAATGCCTTATTGACTGTGATATTGATGGTGCAACTTCTTAAAGACATCTAAGAATTTAGAGAATTACTAATTTAGTATATTCTTTTGGAGCCATTGTATAAATGGAGGTGGCTAATTATAAGGCTCATAATGGTTGATATAATTCAATTTAGGTCACAAGTTTCAAATTGAAGGTGCAAAAAAACCCTTTATTGTTGCCCTTTTTTTTTTTTCCCCTTAGTCTTTTTTATAAAAACCCATTAATGAAGATATAAAAGTCTTATAATATGGTATTTCCTTATCAATTTTTATTGTGATGGCTTTATAATGTTCTCTCCCTTCTTCCTTAATATTCTTTTTGGTATTGCTTGAGAAAGAACCTTATGGCCTATTATTGATAAAATTTTCCAACTGACCAAACTATACTACCAAGTTTCTAACTAAAGCTACTTGACTATGAAGGATAGTGTCATTCTGAGCCATATACTATGCAAAAATCTTTTCCAATATTAGCTTTTTCTTATGGTTAAATAGGCTAAATAGATATAAGGGGACTCAATGCCAATTTTATAACAAATGGTTGTTAACTTATGTTGTTACCCATGAAAAATTTAAATGATTTTCCACCTTAGGTTGTAAAAGTTAAAGTAATGATTATGTTACTACATGTTATAATAAACAATATACCAAACAACTCACATGCCTAGTACAAAATTGAATTCCATTTGATTGAAGTTCTTTGTTAAGGCTACCACATATACAATAAAGGCTAAAATAACATTAAGCTTATAAATGCCAATCATTCTTTTTTAAGGAGTCTTTTATAAATTCCACTTATAATTGTTCAAAATCATCTCCTTAAGTAAGTCATAAATTTCATCAACAATCATACTCATTAAACTCCTTTAGTTACTACATTAATAATAGTTCTTGTTAAAATAATAAACTCATCATAGAATGAGTGAACCTAAAGCCACTTAGGTACATTATAGTTTGGACATATTCAAAGTATATCTTAGTACCTTTCTTATACCTTATATAATGTCTTAGTGTCAAGTAAAAATGACGTGATGTTTCTTATTTTTGTAGTCTTTGTTGGTGAAAATTATGTTATGAGAAATTTTTATACTAAGCTTTCCCACGTGATGATAGATCCTAATGGTAATGAATTTAGTCAATTATTTGCCACATCTTTAAGTGAGAAAGGATACAACATTGACTTAATTGCATCATTTAACAACCATTATATTTCTTTTTGACGAAATATGCAATATTATTTAGAAATAATGCATAAATCATGTTAAATAAGTGGCTAAACATGATTTAAAGAAAACTTATTGAAGTTCTCAACTTCACCCTAAGATCTATTAGTCTGTGACACTGAAAGGGGGGGTGAATCAGTATCACACCTGTTGAAAAAACTCTAATAATTTAAGCCAAAGTATTCTACTTATTTAATATTCTAGCTCTCATCAATATGCAGGTATGTGAACAACTTCAAAATCTTCTCAAAAGTGAACTCTTACTTAGATTCAACTAAGGTAGATCTATTGCTACCTACTAATCACAATAGTCTCCAAAGTCACCTTTTAGACACCTTGCCTATTAGACAGATTGGATGTCCTTGATTAGTTCTTTTTTAGGTTATGGGTTCGATGATACTTTAGCTGCGTTTACAACTCAATTCAAAACACAGAATGTAAATCAAAGTAAGGACACAAGAGATTTACGTGATTCCATCAATGTGACGTACGTTAATGGTGGTAGGGACTCTTCCTCTACCAAGACAATCCACTATACTTGAGAATACCAGTGTAGTACTCCTAATGTTCACAATGTAGTTACAATGGATGTTTTAATCCTTTGTTCCATTCACTATTACAAATACAAAGCAAGAATAATATAAAGAGTGTCACTTATTGTGTCTAACCTTCTTCTAACTTGTCTTGCATCTGTTGAATTGAATAGATTGCTTCACTATCACTTAGAAGTCTACCACAACACTCTCTAACCTCTCTTGAATAAATATGGAAATACATTGAGTTCTTTCCAATGCTTCAATGAATTCCTTCTCTAGGTTGTATCACATAACTCCTGCTTTTAGCATCTCATGGCTTTATAGCTTGCACTCACACTTTTGGTCTACCATTCCACGTCTCATGGCCTGTCCCACACTTCTGATTAGTCACACCATTGCACATTCTAGTCTCATGTCATCGCACGTTCTGGTCCCATGCCGATGCACGTTTTAATCTTATGTCGATGCACGTTCTGGTTTTACGCCATCAAACATTCTTGCCTCACGTTTCAGATTTGCACCCATTTCACTGTTCTCAAGCCTCACGAATACCAGATCTGCTCTCCTCATCTATTTCATGGTTCTGCTGGTCTCCCATTTCTGGTTTTTGCCCTCACCTCACATTTTTGGTTTTCTTCTCTTCCAGGGGTGGTGCATTTTTGGTTTTGCCGTTAGTGTGTTGTCTTCTCTCCTGGTGGTGTATCATCTGTTATAGGTTTCCTTTCGCCGTGCATTCCTTTGTTGTGTTGTCGTCTTTTCTCTTTCCAGTGGTTTTACGTTTCTCACGGGTTTCTCCCTCTTCCCGTTACACAATTTTCTCCTTGTCGTGCTGTCTGTTTCTCTCCCAGTGGTTATACATCTCTCACGGGTTTTCTCTCTCACCGTTCAGCTGGGTCTCCTTTCTTTTGTAGGTGGTGTTTTGCTGTGCTCACTCTATTATGCCATATATCCCCTTTTCTTCCAAGGGTTTGGGTTTATATACTCTTTCCATGAAAACCCTAATAAGGCTTACTGCAGCAGATTTACTTTCTTGCCCCTTCATGTGGCTTTACTTTCTTACCCCTCCATGTAGCTTCAAATTACTTGCACACTTAAATCTAGTTGACAACAATTACAACCCATACAAGGCTATGGGAACAACAATCTCCCCCTTTGTAATTGTCAGCAACGCTTATAACAAAAGCCATTATGCAAGAATTATAACTCCCCCTAAATATTGACTCCCCTTTTCTTAATAGTTCCCCCTGCACTGTTACTTTTCTCCCCCTTTGTAACCAATTACAAAACAATACGCAAAGTAGAGATGAAGGATTCACCTAAACTTTAGGCTTAATGAGGCATTTGCACAGACAAACTCATTCTGTGCTTTTCAAATAACTCTATGGATAGAGGTTTAGTTAGAATATCTAAAATTTGATCTTTAGTGCCAACATACTCCAACTGAATTGTACCCTGTTTCACTTGATTTTTGATGAAGTGATACTAGATGTTAATATGCATGCTCCTTAAATGTTAAACAAGATTCTTACTGAGATTAGTAGCACTTTGATTATCACAAAATACACTTATTGGTAACTTTACATCAACGCCTAAGTTTGCCAATTATCTTTTCATCCATATCACATGAGTACATGCTGCACAAGTAGCCATATACTTAGCCTCAACTATGCTCAAAGCAATACTGTTTTGCTTTCTACTTAACCATACAACACACTTTGAACCCAAGTAGAAGCTGTAGCTACTGGTTGATTTTTTGTCATCTATACTTCTTGCCCAATCTGCATTAGTGTATGCTTATAGTTTTATAGAATCCTTGGCCGGATAGCACAAACCCATTTCTAATGTCCTTTTGATGTATCTTAGGATTCTTTTCACTGCCAACATATGAGATTCCTTAGGATCAGCTTGGAATCTGGTAGCAACGCACATAGCTTGCATAAGATTAGGCCTTAATGCTGTAAGGTACAGAAGGCTATTTATCATCTTTCTGTATTTTGTAAGGCTTGTACTCCTTTCCTCTTGATCTTTTGTTAACTTGTAGCTTACTGTCATAAGGGTACTGACAGGTCTACTATCCTTTATGCCAAACATTTTTAGCATCTCTTTGGCATATTTTGTTTGAGAAATAAAATTACCTTCTTCATACTATTTTATCTATAATCCAAGAAAGTAATTCATTTCTCTAATCAATGACATCTCAAATTCCTCACTCATCTTCTATGCAAAATCTTGGCATATCTCAGAGTGATCCCCTCTAAAGATGATGTTATCTATATATACTATGGTTATCAGCTGGCCTTTCTCTGAGTTGAAAATATATAGGTTATTATCAACTGTTCCTCTTTTGAAGTTCAACCTTGTCAAGTACGCATCTAGCCTGCTGTACCTTGCTATTGGGGCTTGTTTAAGGCCATACAAGGCTCTATTTTTCCTCCTTACCACCCTATTCTATTGAGGTATTCTTGTTGCTGCCATCTGATGATGAATATCATGCTTCTCGAGGTAATCTTTAAAAGCTTCATTTGTAAATTCAGTGCCTTGATTTGACCTCAATACTTTCATCTTCTTTCCACTCTCATTTTTAGCCAATGTTTTGTACTTCTTGAAGCATTTCAAAACTTTTGGCTTGTGTTTGAGATGCATGAAGTAGGTCCTTCTGGAATAATCATCAACAAACAAGATGAAGTACCTTTCATCATTCGACCCTTTTGTTCTTATTGGCCCATACAAATTAGTATGTACAATTTCAAGCACTGCTTTAGAATTGCACTCTTTGGTCTTATACTGCTTTCTAACTTGTTTTCCTTTAGAGCATGTTGAGCAGACATACTCCTTCTCTCTTTTAAAGTTTGAAATGTCTCTGATTGCATGAGTAGTGGTGAGCTTCCTCATGTTCTTCCGTGTTAAGTGTCCTAGCCTCCTATGCCAAAGTTGATTTTCTTCTTCTTTTGTAAGTAAACAACTATTTGTTTTGTCCTTATCAATCACATATAAATTTCCAACTGTTCTCTTCCCAGCTATAATAGTATTACCTTTTTTACTCTTTACTTGGTAACCTGTTTTTGTGAATATTACTTTATGATCTTCATTTCATAGCTGGCTAACAGATGCTAGATTATATCTAAGTCCTTCAACATACAAAACATCTTTTAGCTTTCTTATTTCAATATTTACTAACCTCTGACCACTGACATTGAGTGAATCATCATTGCTAAACTTGACTCTACTTTGACTTTGCCTTCTCTTGACTTGTTTAGCTATGATAATTTACTCTTGTCTCCTTTCATATGTAAAGTGCATCCACTATCAAGGATCCACTGCTTATCCTTGTAGTCAACCTTTAGTGGAATTTCAGCTAAGTTAGCCACCTCTCTTTTAACTTTATATTCCTTCTTTTGAATTAGTTAGAAGATAGCTTTCTTCTTCTCAGCTTTGACTACACCAATTATTTTTACTATGCCATCGAGTGCCTTCTCTTGCTCAGGGAGAAGTGTCTTGCATCTCTTGGCATTATGGCCATCCTGCCTGCACCTTTCACATTGTTCCAAGTCTACCAATATAGCAAACTTGTTCTTTGAAACCATTGGTTTGGGCTTCCACCAAGAATCCTTATCAATGTGTCCTTGCCTTTTATAATATGTGCAAGAACTCACGATAGGTGTTCTCTTTTGAATTCTGTACTGTCTCCCCCTGTATACAGTATCGAATCTTCTCAATTTTGAGACAAATACTAGTTGTCTCCACCAGCAGTTACTTGCCTTATGACCCCGAACTCCATAATAAAGACAGTGACCTTGAAACTGCCTCTTCTTGAGTCTATTCACAGCTTGTTTTCTTTTGTTCATTACTTACTATGTAGGCAAAGTAGCTGGATTCTTTGCTTGTGTGGCTTTCATTTCACTCACCTTCTTCTCCTTCTTTTGTTCAGTCGTAACCCTTTGTTGGTTGACTTTCTTTTCTTCATTTTTATTTGTAATCCTAGCTTGCTTCATCAAATCTTCTTTATTCTTAGCTATCTTCTCTTGAGTCATAACCTTCGATTTCAACTTATGTGGCATATTCTTATTATCTTTAGTTAATGCAGCCTCAGATTGTTACACTTTCTCTTGATTTCTCTTTTCTCTTGTAGAACTTATTTTAAACTTCTGCAAGTTCTCTTCACTTCTTTTGAGTTGTTGCTGAAGTCTCAATAACTCTTTCTCCATTCCTTTAATTTTTGAAGTCCTTGAGTCAAGCTCTATTTTAAGTCCTTCACATATTTTGATCTATTCTTCAAATCTTCTCTTCAAGTCAATATGTTTAGCCCTTATTTCATCCTTTTGACTTTTAGCTTCCTCAGACTTTGCTTCAACTTGTTTCATGTGAGCCTCCAACCTTTTTATGGTTTTGCCCCTTCTGATTATCTCCTTTGAAGTTGCTTCCAACTCAACTTCAAGATCTGGTTCGTATTCATCAACCTCCTCTTCCTCTTTAAGGTTGAACTACCACTTTAAGCTAATGCCATAAAGGCCTGCTCATCTAATGATTATCCATCTTTCTCCTCATCAACTTCTTTTATTTGACTCACATAACTCTTGAATGAGCCTCTCTTCTTCTTCTATGGGTTGGCAGTCTTATTACTGGACTTCTTTGATTTGAATGATGGTCTTCTCTATTTTGAATTCAGCTCATCATCACTATTCTCATCTTTATCATCAAGTTTTACTTTTCACTGATAAGCAAAGTGTTCAGTTTGCCCACAACAATAACATCTCAAGGACAACTGTCTTTTTCCCTTCTTAAACCCCTTCTTAAATTTCCTTGTGAAGTAAGCCAACACTTTACCTTCACTTTCTTCCTCATCACCATCATCATCCTTACTGGATGATTCTTCCTCTTCTCTTATGTTTAAGTGTCTTGTAGCTTTGAAAGCTGCCTCCTTTGGTAGCATTGATGCTAATGATCTTTCAGTTGACTTTATTCTCATCTCATATGCAATGAGATTGCACTGGAGATCATACAGAGACATAGAATTGAGATCTCTACTCTCCTCTATGCCTACCACCTTTGAGGTAAATCTCTCAAGTAGAATTCTCAAAATTTTCTTCACAATAAATGAGTTTTTGTTTTTCCCATGACTTCTAAGGTTGTTTACAGCATCAATAACCTTAGTGAAGAACTCTTGGACTGTCTCATTCTTCTGCATTTTGAGGGATTCATATCTCTTCTTGAAAACTTAAATCTTGGCCTCCTTCATTTTGGCATCGCTTTGATAGACTTTCTACAATCTATCCCACATCTTCTTAGCAAATTTACAGTCCATAACTTTAGCATATTCAGCATTTAGCAATGTTGAAATGATGACATGTGAGGCCTGCCTATTGATCTCATACTACCTTAATTCCTTTAGAGTTGGATCTTTACCTTCTTTTGGATGCTTAAACCCTCCTGTACAGATTTCACCACGTTCATGCCTATGGTTGTAAATACCACCTGCATTCTCGCTCTCCATATATGATAGTTGGTTCCATTAAAGATTGAAACCTTATTGCTGTAAGTAGTGCTAGTGCTGGTACCAACATCTATTTCTCAGTATGCTGAACAAGTTAAAAAACTCATACACCAAGCTATTAAGCTTCAAATTGGTGAACCTGAGCTTTGATACCAATTGAAGTTTCCAACTTCACCCTAGGATCTATTAGTCGATGATATTGAGAGGGAGGTGAATCAGTATCACACCCCTTAAAAACACACTATGATAATTTAAGCCAAAATATTCTACTTATTTAATACTCTAACTCTTGTTAATACGCAAGTATGCGAACAACTTTAAACTCTTTTCAAAAGTGAACTCTTTCTCAGATTCATCTAAGGTAGATCTATTATTACCTACTAATCACAATAGTCCCCAAAGTCACCTTTCAGACACTTTGCCTATTAGACAGATCGGATGGTCTTGATTAGGTCTTCTTTAGGTTATGGGTTCGATGATACTTTAGTTACGTTCACAACTCAATTCAAAACATAGAATGTAAATCAAAGTAAGGATACAAGTGATTTACGTGGTTCTGTCAATGTGTCGTACGTCCATAGTGGTAAGGACTCTTTCACTATCGAGATAATCTATTATACTTAAGAATACCAGTGTGGTACTCCTGATGTTCACAATGTTGTTACAATGGATGTCTTAATCCTTTATTCCTTTCACTATTGCAAATACAAAGCAAGTATAATACAAAGAGTGTCACTTACTATTTCTACCCTTCTTCTAGCTCTTCTTGCCTCTATTGAATTGAATAGGCTACTTCACTGCCGCTTAGAAGTCCACCATAACACTCTCTAAACTCTCTTGAAGAATTCTAGAAATACGTTGAGTTCTTTCCAATGCTTCACTGAATTCTTTCTCTAGGTTGTTTCACACAACTTCTGCTTTCACCTTCTCACGGCTTCACGGATTGCACTCACGCTTTTGGTCTACCATTTCACATCTCATGGCCTGCCCACACTTCTGATCAGTCCTGTCGTTGCACTTTTTGGTCTTCTGCCGTCGCACGTTTTGGTCTCATGCCGACACACGTTCTGATCTCACGCTGTCGTACATTCTAGTCTCACACTGTCACACGTTCTGGTCTCACGCCAATGCACGTTTTGGTCTCATGTTTCAGATTTGCACCTACTTCACTATTTTCAAGCCTCACGGATACCAAATCTGACCTCATCCATTTCACGGTTCTGCTGGTCTCCCGTTTCTGGTTTTTGCCCTCACCTCATGTTTATGGTTTTCTTCTCTTCTAGGGGTGGTACGTTTCTGGTGGTGTATCATCTCTTATAGGTTTCCTTTTGCCGTGTGTTCCTTTGCCATGTTGTCATCTTTTCTCTTACCGGTGGTTGTACATTTCTCATGTGTTTCTCTCTCTTGTCATCACACGGTTTTTGCCTTGCCATATCGTCCGTTTCTCTCCCGGTGATTGTATGTCTCTCATAGATTTTCTCTCTCACCATCCAGCGGTGTTTTCTCTCTCACTGTCCAGCCAGGTCTTCTTTCTTTTGCAAGTGGTGTTTTGTTGTGCTCACTCTATTATGCTTTATATCCCCTTTTCTTCCAAGGGTTTGACCTTATATACTCCCTTCCATGAAAACCCTAGTAGGGCTTACTATAGTGGATTTACTTTCTTAACCCTCCATGTAGCTTCAAATTGCTTTTACACTTAAATCTAGTTGACAATAATTATAACCTATACAAGGCTATGGGAACAACACTTATACTATAGCATCAAATTTTGTACAAATAAATCAAGATTTGCTAAAGCATAAGCCACTCCATCAAAGTGTCTTCCAACATGTTGAACATTGAAGTTTAAGAAAGTAAAAGGAAAAACACATATATCTTTCATTAAAGCACTTAACAAAGTGCTAACTTGCAATAAGGATCAAATTGCTTGAACTGCCAAATGACAATCAAACTTTACATAAAGAGTTGATTTGGACAAATTGAAGCCTTTTTGCACCATCTCTTTTATTCGAACATATCAATTCAAAAAGCATTAGAAAGGAACTTGGCAAAAGTGAAGATAGGGGCATCTTTATGGTTATACCACTATTCTTTGCTAGTATTACAATTCATATTACCCTTTATTATGCCATCACTAGAGGTAACCAATGACTATAAGAGCATATATTGAGGATTTTTGCAATTCTTCCTTAAGGCCATGATAAAGCATGCCATATTAATAACAACTTTAGGAGGACACTAATTGCCTTTCATAACCAGAAGGTTTTAAGCATGCCACTAGACAAAATGGCTCCACCACGTTTTTTGGACCTTTGTTCAACTTATTAGTAAATGATTCAACAAAACCCCTTTTCTTTATTTCCCACTTCCATAGACTTATAAAGCCTAATAGCCATACCCTAATAACCCATGGATATAAAAGAAGGACATTATAAATTGATTCATTGAGACATCTACATCTAGCACAAGTTTAGTATAGTTGTACCTTTTTTTCTTTTTTTACTAAGCATTCATTGGACTAGAAAAAAACCTTATAAGCTTTTGATGCAAAGTGTTTAATTTTATTTAGGATTTCAAGAGATCGTAGATCCCTCTAGCCCTTTTGCCTATGAAGAAGTTAATGTGGCTAGTATGGATATAGCTCTTAATTTTACCAAAGCATAACTACTCTTCACAAAATAAGTCCCTGTCTTCTCTTAATGTCATATCAACTTTTCATCAATTAGCACCATTATGTTTAAATGTGTTACAAATATCGAAACAAAAAAAGGTAAGATAGAGATTCAAATTATCATTTGGAATACCAGCAAATTAAACAATTGTCTAGGTTATTTGAATAATAATAGGTTTGATTTCACAATTATTGGCTTATATAGCTAGCTTTCTTATGCTAAAATGGATTTCATTTACCAAAGGAACAAAATAATCTCTTAAACTCCTTTGCTCTTCATTCTTATTAAAATTAACCATTGTAGAAATTAAAGTTTCCTTTTTCTTGTATTTCATAATTAGAGAAATGACCTTTTCAATCTTAATATCAAGTGGTGGTAATTTAATACTTTCTTAACTCAATATATACAAGTCATAATTATACATAAAAAAATGAAAATTAAAAATTCAAATTAAAACTAATCATAGTTGGTATATATTAGTAAGAATAATGAATAATTCCTTTGCAACAATATCAAAAGCTTATGAAAATTAAAGCACTCAAGAATACATGCAAGCATATATGGTCAAATAAGTGGTTCAATGAAAATTTTTTCAAATATCAATCCCATAAAGAATTGAATTAAACTTTCTAAGTAGTAAAATTACAATGACCATTTTTTTTTTTAGGAAAATTCAAGTTTGATAAATTTATGTAACCATTGAAAATCAAGTTTTAAAGTGACAATTAATAATTAAAGACGACTAGGGGTATGTAATTTTACTTAGCAAATAATTTGATTAATTTTATTATCTTAAAATGTATCACAAAAAAATTTAATTAAATATAGTAAAATATTTAACAACCTATATTGATAAGTTGATAAACATACTCTATGAAATCAAAAAATTATATTCCTATGTGAATTCATTTAAAAGAGCTTATTAAAAGTATAATTTCATTAGCAATTGCACACCTTTCAAAGGTATATTCCTATTCAATATAATAGCATGTCACTTTATTTCTTGGTCCTAAATTTAGGATATCTTTTCTAAAACTCATCTAAATCATATTCATTCATATTTTGATCAAGCAATTAAAAACATTATGTGTAAAATAAAGCACAGCATTAACAATGTGATTCATTTAATGAAAAATAAAAAATGAAAGCACATTTCATGCTAAGGATGAATTATAACCTTACAAAAAGAACTCAGCTCCTATTTGACATTATAAAATTCAAAATGTTAAGTATTAATGTGAATGACATAAGAAAAAGGAAAAAAGGGATAAGAATTAAGCTAAAGGTACCAAAATATGCTATCTAAAACATAAAGACTAAATTCTCCATTTTTTTTCTCAATCAAATCCTTCCTATGTATACTCCACATGCAAGTTTAGAAAAATTGTTAAAGAAGCTTCCTTTCTCTTTGTTGCACTTCATGACTCTTTTTTCCCTTTATGCTCCTTTTTTCAATTTCAATTTGGAAGGTGGATAATCAAACTTGTATAATTCTAAGGGATTTCCTAATATTTTTGCCAACTTAATTTCTCTCCATATAATTATCATATGTTTACCAATCTCATTTTTTCCCTTCTTATAAGTCACAAACTCTTTATAATCTCATTTTAATCGCCATAGCAACTAAGCTTATAAATTAAAGTGTTCACCTCTTTTCCCATATTCAACATAAGTAATGGGATACATATTGTTAATCTAATTCAACTTACCTTACTTGATACATTGATGGAGAACAAGGTGTTATTCAAGTGCAACAAAGCAAGTATTCCCTAGATCCTTTGCAAGGAATCAGTGGTCCAATGACTAAGGCAAGGATCAAAAGGAAGAAAGACTTTACAAGGCTTAATCATAGAGTTGCATGACAAAAAGGGTGCTCCAAAAAATTCTAAGACTATTCTAAAAGTTTTTAATGCTACACCAAGGATAATCACTTATTTTTATATACAAAATGATGGAAAAGGCTTAGAACTTGAAGAACAAAACTTGGAACCCATAATATAAGTCCAAGTTACATGACCAAGCTATAAGAAGTTTCAATTGCATGCTAAGTTGTAATAATGGGCGAGATTTTGTTTTGGGTTGCTGGATTTGAAGTTAAGATTGAATTACATGTAATAAAGGCATAACTTCTTGGATTCATTTGGGCTTGTAGACTTAGCTGAGTTTTGATACATTAGTTAAGGTTTTACTTTGACTTTATTTCATTAATGGTAGTTTATTTTAAAAATTTTTAATCGAGGTAGATTTAAAATTCCTAATTAAGGTAGAATTGTACACCTTAATTAGAGGAATCATCTGTAATTAAGGTTTTTCCATATAGGTATGTTAAGAAACACCTTTTCCATATAAGATTGTAATATTTACATGCATATATAAAGACTATAACTATGTCAAATAGAATCAACATGATTAAGGTATTTTTTTTCCAACAACCTTTGCTTTACTTTCTTGTATTCTAGGAAGAATACATTGTTTTGACTTATCAAAGGAGTAATTAACTTTTGTAGCGTCTTAAGATTAGGGCTTTTAGGACTTAGTTTCCTTATGGTTTTGATTTGATTAACCTAACTTGTTTTCTAGCTTTCTGGGGCATCCATAACAAATTGATTCAAGGTTTCCTAGGGCAAGTCGCTTAGTGGGTTCTTTATCAATTGGTATCAGAGCCTTAGTTCTATAAATAAGTTACCTATCTCTTTTTCATGTTTATTTAGTACTTTTCTTTGTACTTTTTTTATTCCTTGTGTTTCTTTGCTTAGTTCTTTTAGTTAGTTCTAATCAACTTATTACTCTTGATGTTGTGTCAATTCTGTGGGTGATTGATTTGATTAAAAAAATTTGAAAAAGGTAAAAAAAAAAAAGGAACAAAGAGAAGGTTAAAAAAATAATACAAGAAAAAAATGAAAAAAAAGGAAGAAAAAAAAGTTGTATTTGAGTTGAGTAGCACATCTTGATTCTTTCAACCTATGAGTATAAGGTTGCAAATTCTTTTTTTCCTTCCAAGCTTAAAATGGATATCTTGAATTTCTTTTAAAAGTTATGCTTTTGAGATTTGCCACCATTTAATAGATTGCTTCTTGTAATTTGTTGATCTTGAGTCTTTTATGAACACAAAAGGGCTTAGCTTAAGTGGAAAAAAGGCAAGAGTGGAGAGATCATCATCAAGAAAAGATAAAATAGAGTGAAATACAAGTGATAATATTTTGATTTAAGGGTAAATATGTGAGGAAGTATGTGAAGAACAAATTTCCTTTAATTACTAACATGTTTTTGTAGGTTGTAAACATGAGTAGTGAAGGAGAAGTGCATGACATAGATGTGAAGATTTGGATAAAGGTTGTCATCGAGCAATTTAAAGATGATAAATGCAAGGCTAGATGAGTTACAATCACCTAGCAAATCTAAATTTTCTAGAAGGCGTGTGATTGAAGAAGAAGATAAGGAAGAGACAAACTATGAAGAATCAAGCTGTTTCTATAAGTGAGCAATTTGGGTAGCATAAAGATGAAGATTCCAACATTTCAAAGGAAGAATTATCCTAAACATTATTTGGAGTGGGAGAGAAAGGTTAAATATGTATTTGATTGCCATAATTATTCTGAGGGGAAAAAAAGTATAATTGGTAGCTATAGAATTCACTAATTATGCAAGTATTTGGTGGGACCAATTAGTGATAAGTAGAAGGGGGAATGGTGAAAGGCCAATTTAATCATGGGAAGTGATGAAATTAGTAATGCACAAGAAATTTATACCTAGCCACCACCATAAAGACTTACATAGAAAGTTACAAAGTTTGTGCAAGGTTTAATAAGTGTAAAGGACTATTACAAGCAGATGGAAATAACCATGACTAGAGTTAATGTAGAGGAAGATCGAGAGGCTACCATGGCAAGGTTTATTGGTGGTTTGAACAAGGTAATTATAGATGTAGGAGATGAAGGAGCTGTTGCATAAGGTTATCAAGGTAGAGAAACAAATCAAGTCCAAAGGATTCAAATTTGGATCAACTTATAGTTTTACATGGAAGGAAGCTTGAAAAGTTGCCATAACAACCTTAAAGTTAAAAGAGGATGTGAGGCCAAAGGAATTAATTACTGTTTCTAAAATTAAAATCAAAATGAAATCTTTTAAATCTCACGATGTTATGTGCTTTAGGTGTTAAGGACATGGACATATTGCTTGTTAATGTCCAAATAAAAGAGTCATATTGGAGAATGGTGACATAGAAAGCATTAGTTCAAGTGATAACGACATACCACCATTGGAGGATTGTTTTAATATTGAAGTTGAAGAACCAATTTATGGAGATATATTAGTTGCAAGGTGTGCACTAAGTATTCAACCTAAAAATAATAATGATGAGGAGCAGCATGCATTTTCTATGCAAGATGCTATGTTAAAGACAAGGTATGTAGCCTGATTATTGATAGTGGAAGTTGTACTAATGTTACTAGTACTTTATTGGTAAAGAAGTTGAATCTAGATACCTTAAAGCATCCTAAGCCTTATAAGTTGCAATGGTTAAATAATTGTGAAGAAATTAGAGTAACCAAGCAAGTTTTAGTTGCCTTTTCTATTAGCAATTTACAAGAATGAGGTTCTTTGTGATGTGACACCAATACATGCTAGTCATATATTTCGTGGGCAACTATAGCAATTTGATAGGAAGGTTACTCACAATGGCCACAAGAACAAATACTCCTTTGTAATTAATAATCAGATTGTTATATTGACTCCTCTCAAACCTATTCATGCATATGACAATTAGATTAAGATAACAAAAAAGTGAAAAAAAAGAAGAAAAAAATGAGAGAATAAGGGGAAAAGAAAAGGAAAGAGAGTAAGAGATCAAAGGAAAAGAGAGATAGTGAGGTTGAGGGGAAAATTCAAGCAAAAGGGTGAGGCAGAGAAAAAAGTGTGCAAAAAGGAGAGAAAAGTAAGAAGGTAAGTGTGTTTGCTAGCAAAAGTGAGGTTAAGAGTGCTATGATCATTAGGCAAGGTTAAGAGTGCTATAATCACAAGGCAATAATTACTTATACTTATGTACAAGAATATTTATTTTTATCTAATGACTCTAATTCCTCTTTGCCTAGTGTGGTTGTTCTAGTATTGCAAGAGTTTAAAGATTTATTTCTTGAAGAGATTCCTAAGGGTTTACCTCCTTTAAGAGGGATTGAGCACCAAATAGACTTCATACCTGGTGTTGGCATATCAAACTGACCTACCTATAAAGCTAATCCGAATGAAACGAAAGAGATACAGAGACAAGTGGATGACTTGGAGCAAAAGGGATTTGTAAGGGAGAGTCTTAGCATATGCTCAATCCTTGTCATCTTAGTTGCAAGGAAAGATGGAACATGGCAGATGTGTATAGATTGTTGAGTCATCAATAAGATCATTATAAAGTATAGACATACTACCCTAGATTAGATGATATGCTTGATGAGTTACATGGTTTGTGTGTGTTTTCAAAAATTGATTTAAAAAATGACTATTATCAAATTCATATGAAAAAGAGAAATGAATGGAAAATAACATTTTAAACTAAATATGGATTATATTAATGGTTAGTAATGCCTTTTGGATTAACTAATACACTTAGTACATTTATAAGGTTAATAAATCATGCCTTATATGTTTTTATAGGGAAATTTGTAATAGTTTACTTTAATGATATTTTAATTTATAGTAAGAATTTGGATGAACATATGAAACACTTACATGCTGTGTTCAGTGTGTTAAATGAGAACCAACTATACGCTAATCTTAAAAAGTGCACATTTTGCATGAAATCCGTTGTGTTTCTTAGCTACGTTGTTAGTTTACAAGGTATTAGTGTGAATGGGGAAAAGGTAAAGGTGATAAGGGACTGGCCTACGCTTAAGAATGTGAATGAGGTAAGAAGCTTTCATGGTTTAGCAAGTTTTTATCGAAGGTTTCTTAAAGATTTTAGTTCCATTATTGCACATTTAAATGAACTTGTTAAAAATGTTGTTTTTAAATGGGATGATGTGCATGACCATTACTTTGAAAGAAAAGCTTACTAATGCACCTGTGTTATACTTGCCTAATTTTGATAAAGTTTTTAAGGTAGACTATAATGCATCTTGAATAGGAATAGAGGTTGTTTTGATGCAAAATTCCAAACTGATTGCTTATTTTAGTAAAAAGCTAAGTGGGTAGCCTTAAATTATCCAACTTATGAGAAGGAACTTTACGCATTGGTATGAACTCTTCAAACATGGAAACATCATTTATGGTTGAGGGAATTCATTATTCATTCTAATCAAAAGAGATTCAAGTTCTTAAAATCCTAAGGTAAGCTTAATAAAAGACATGTTAAATGGATGGAGTTCATAGAAACATTTCCTTATGTGATTAAGTACAAACATGGAAAGGAAAATGTTGTTGTTGATGCATTATTCAGGAGGTATACATTACTTCTTTGCAAACTAAGTTATTTGGTTTTGAATTGCTTAAGGGCTTGTATGTGAATGATTTTGATTTTGTTGAAGTACGACATGCATGTGATAAGTGTACGTTTAGTGACTTTTATAGGCATAAAGGGTTTTTGTTTAAGAGGGATAAATTATATGTGCTTATTTGTTCTATTTGTGAGTTGCTTGGTAAGGAAGCTCACGAAGGTAGTTTAATGGGGGCACTTTAGTATGCAGAAGACTCTAGATATATTGCATGAGCATTTTTATTGGCCTAATATAAAGCATGATGTGCATCCTATTTGTGATAAATGCATTACATATAAGTAAGCAAAGGTTATATTTAAACCACATAACTTGTATACACTTTTATATGTGCCTAACCAACCTTGGATTAATATTTCTATAGACTTTGTCTTAGGATTACCAAGGTCTCAAAAGGGTAAGGACAACATATTTATTGTTATTGATTGGTTTATCGAAATGGCTCATTTTGTTGCATGTTCTAAAACAAATGATGTAACATATATTATTGAGTTATTCTTTAAAGAAGTGGTGTGTTTACATTGATTGCCAAGAATTATTATTAGTGATAGGGATGTTAAGTTCTCAAGTAATTTTTGGTGCACTGTATGGAATAAATTGGGAACTAAAATTTTATTTTTTATTGTTGTATATCCTCAAATAGATGGAAAAACTGAAGTAGTCAATAGGACACTTGCTACTTTGTTATGTGCTATCATTTCAAAAGAACTTGAGGCAATGGGAACAATATTTACCACATGTTAAGTTTGCTTATAATAAATCTATTTATTCTATTACTTCCTTATCACCTTTTGAAGTTGCTTATGGTTTTAATCATTTAACTCCTTTAAAGATTTTATCTTTGCCTGCTAAAGAGCATGTTAACATTGAAGGTAAAAAAAGGGTAGAATTTGTAAAGGATTTACATGCCAAGGTTTGGGCTAACATTGAAAGGAAGAATGAGCAATATGCTAAGCAAGTTAATAAAAGGGGTGTGAAGGGTTGTTTTTGAACTTAGTGATTGGGTGTGGGTGCATATGAGGAAGGAATGATTTCCCCTCATAAAGAAAGTGCAAATTGCAACCTTGAGGAGATGGACCTTTTCAAGTCTTGGAGAGGATTAATGACAATGCTTATAAGCTAGATTTACCAAGCAACTATGGTAATGTTAATGCTACTTTTAATATTACTAACTTATCTTTGTTTGATATAGGTGATTCAAGGATGAATCCTTTCAAGGAGGGGAGACAAAACAAGTATTTCCTAGTTCATTTGCAAGGAATTGGTGGTCCAATGATTAGGGTATGGTTAAAGAGAATAAAAAAAGGTTTTACAAGGTTTAATCATAGAGTTGCATGACAAAGAAGGTGCTCCAAAAGATTTCAAGATGGTTCTGAAAGTTTTCAATGCTACACTGAGGATAATCACTTATCTTTATGTACAAGATAATGGACAAGGCTTAGAAATTGAAGAACAAAACTTGGAACCCATGATATAAGTACAAGTTGTGTGACCAAGTGATAAGAAGTTTCAATTGCATGCTAAGTTATATTAATGGGCCTGATTTTGTTTTGGGTTGCTGCATTTGAAGTGAAGACTAAATTACATGTGGAAAAGGCATAACTTCTTGGATTTATTTGGTCTTGTAGGTTCAGTTGAGTCTTGATTCATTAGTTAAGGTTTTACTTCGACTTTATATCATTAGTGGTAGTCTTTTTTAAGAATTCCTAATCAAGGCAAATTTAAGATTCCTAATTAAGGTGGAATTGTATACCTTAATTAAAGGGATCACCTGTAATTAAGGTTTTTCCATATAGGTATGTTAAGAAATACCTTTTCCATATGGGATTGAAATATTTACATGCCTATATAAAGGCTACACCTATGTAAAATGGAATTAACATGATTAAAGGCCTATATTTACATGCCTTAAGATTGGGGTTTTCAGGACTTAGTTTCCTTATAGTTTTGATCTGATCAACCCAACTTATTTCCTAGCTTTGTAGGGCATCTATAACAAATAGATTTAATGGTTCCTAGGGCAAGTCACCTAGTGGGTTCTTTATCAACTAGTAACAAAGCCTTAGTTCTAAAAATAAGTTACATATCTCTTTTCCCTCTTTATTTAGTACTTTTCTTTGTGCTTATTCATTCCTTGTGTTTCTTTGCTTAGTTCTTCTTTGTGCTTATTCATTCCTTGTGTTTCTTTGCTTAGTTCTTCTAGTTTGTTTTGATCAACTTATTACTCTTTAAGTTGTTTTAATTTTGTGGGTAATTAATTTGATTAAATAAAAAAGTTGAAAAAAGTAAAAAAAAAATAAAGAGAAGGTTGAAAAATAAAAGAAGAAAAAAAATGAAAAAAGGAAAAAGAAGAAATTATGTTTGAATTAAGTAGTGTATCTTGATTCTTTCAATCTATTGTGTATAAGGTTGCAAATCATTTTTTCTTTCCAAGTTTAAAATAGATATCTTGAATTTCTTTTAAAAGTTTTGATTTTGATATTTGCCACCATGTATCAGATTGTTCCTTGTAATTTATTGATCTTAAGTCTTTTATGAACATAAAAGGGGCCTAGCTTGAATGGAAAAAAAGTCAAAATAAAGTGAAACATGAGTTATAACAATTTGATTTGAGGGCAAAAACATGAGGGAGTGTGTGAGGAACAAATTTCCTTTAATCACTAATGTGTTTCTGCAGGTTGTACATAAGTAATGAAGGAGAAGCACATGATATAAATGTGAAGATTTGGATAAAGGTTGTCACTGAGCAATTTAAGATGATAAATGTAGGGCTAGATGAGTTACAATCACCTAGAAAATCCAAATCCTCTAGAAGGCATGTGATTAAGGAAGAAGATGAGGAAAAGTCAAATTATTGAGCCTATTTTTATGGCTAATGTTAGATTTATTGTCAACAGCAACTCATATATTTATCCCTATTGATTTAATGTTATAAGTATCTTTGAGATGTTTTTGTTACATTTACAAAGTGTGTTGATAGTTGATTTATTCAAGGGTTAAGGAAGGTGGCATTGGTGGAATGTGATGAGAATAAAGAAAGAAACCAACACCAAAATTAGGATGCTACCAACCTAAACTTGTAATGAATTGATTTAAATTGCTAGTGGTGTTTTAACCTAAATTCAAGGAATCAATGTTGATTATTAATGGTAGGGTAACCCTAAATTCAAGGAATTAATATTGACCATTGATGATATGGTAACCTTAAACTCAAGGCATATAAATACCCATGTAGTTGTTAAGAATGTTATGAACGAAATTAAAAGAAAGATACAACAGCGGAATAAAAGAGAAATAACAGCAAAAAGTATGTGGCAGAAAGGGTGAGCGACAGAAAAAGAGAGGGCGAAGACTGATAAAAAGAAACCCAGTATAAAGAGAGAGAAGCTATACAAAGAGTAACCTAACAAAGGTAGAGAGAAACCTAATGGAGGTAGAGAGTTGAGACCAGTAGAGGTAGAGATTTAAGATCGGTAGTGAGGAAGGAGAGAATGGCAGAAAGCTTCAGTAGAAGGGTAAAAAGCTTGACCAAAGATCAGCAAAGAGAGGGTAGAGACTGACATTGAGGAAGGAGAGATGGCAGAAAGCTTGAGTAAAATGGCAGAAAGCTTGAGTAAAATGACAGAAAGCTTGAGCAAAGATTGTTAGAGAGGGGGAAAAGATTAGCAATGAGAAAGGAGAGAATGGTAGAATGTAAATACCAACAGCGAGGAGAGAACTATAGAAAAAAAAAAGGGAGAAGATCAGTTTTTGCCATAGTAGCTTGTGCATACGAAGAGATCTTTCTTAGGGGAGTTTTTGTCATAACCTTTTTATGTACTTCTTTGAAAAAGGGTGGGAAACTCTTCAGGTGATCAGACGATCATTGTAAATGGTCTAGGAGTGATCCTTCTATAGTGGTTAAGAAGATCATCATTTGTATCCTTTGATAGAAAGAGTGGAGTGTGTGATTTAGGAGAGATCTTATCACACCGTAGATGTGGCTCACATATTGTGGGTGAACCATGTAAAAATTATATGTGTTCTTAAGTGCTTGTGGTTGCTTGATATCCATACAACCATTCTCACATAAATAAGTAAGATAAAGATAAATCATAGACTTTAACAAATCATAAAGGTTTAATCTAGATAGATTTGTAAAAAGAAAGCATCTCACATTGATTCACCCTCTTCCCCTATTAATATAAGACCCAAAAAGGGCCTTATCAATTGGTATCAAAGCCTTGGGTTCCTCTATTGATCCATTCTATCTATTTTGATTTGAAATTTTTTGCTACTACTATGAATCTTGGCATTTACTGCTGGTTAATATCATGGAGAGCATAAATAGTGTTAATAGTAAGGGTATTCCCATGTTTGATGGACCATATTATCAATTATTGTTGTTCTCATAGCCTTGTATGGGTTGTAATTATTGTCAACTAGATTTAAATGTGCAAGCAGAAGTGGCTCATATCTTAGGAATTATAGGATAAGACTAGCATATCAAACAACTTCATAAAGTGATCTCCTTGGAGTGAACTTGTAGAGGGAGTTTAGCATTGCTTAACTCTTAGTGTGACATAGCATTGCTTGAGAAAAATAAATTAAGGAGGATAATGCTGAATTTTGAATGGAACAGTAATATAAAGCCACATGGAGGGGCAAGAAAGGAAATTTACCACAGTAATAGTAAACCTTACTAGGGTTTTCATATAAGAGAGTATATAAACCAAGACTTATCTCTTTTGGGGAGCCACCATAAGATAAAGCAGACCAAACCTAAAAACATGAGACCTGGAGAAGGGGAGAAGTGAGAGCAGACCACCTGGAAATGTGAGACCAGATCAAGACCAGACCTGGAAATGTAAGAGCAGATCAAAGCCACCCGAAAAATAGGGAGAGCAAACCAGAAATGTTTGATAGTGTGAGTAGGACAGAAATGTTCGATAGTGAGACTAGAGTAGACCTTAAACCGGTGAGACCAGACCAGAATTGGTGAGACCAGAAAAGAGGGAAACAGGTGACACCAGAACACACCTGAAGACCATAAATGGGTGAGACCAAAAAAGGGTGAAACACGTGCGACCAATGTAGCTTGAAACAGGTGAGACCAAACCAGACCTAGAACAGGTGAGACCAGACCAGACCTAGAGCAGATGAAACGTGAAACGAGTGAAAAGACAAACCGGGTGAGATGTGAGTTCTGGTGTGACTATAACCAGAGAAGACGTGAGACTTGGATAGGGTGAGATGTGAAACCAGACCAGGTAAGACGTGAGACCAGGTGAGACCAGACCAGAACAGTGAAACAGTGTGACCAAAAGACGAGTGAGATAGTGAGATGGTGAGACCAAGAGTTGCGTGAGACAACCAAGAGAAGAAATTTGGTAAAGCATTTAAGAGAACTCAACATATTTTCAGATTTCTTCAAGAAAGGTTAGAGAGTATTTTGGTGATCTTCCAAGTGGTAGTAAAGCAACCTATTCAAATCAAATAGAGGCAACACAAGCTAGAAGAAGGGTAAACACAGTAAGTGACACTCTTTGTATTGTGATTGCTTTGTATTTGTAATAGTGAAAGGAGTAGAAGATTAAGACATTCATTATAATCATAGGGGATACCACACTAGTGTTCTCAAGTATAGTGGATTGTCTCAGTAGAGGAAGAATCTCTACCATCGTGGAGTACGTCACATTGACAGAACAACATAAATCTCTCGTGTCCTTGCTTTAAATTTACATTATGTGTTTTGAATTATGTTGTGAACATAGATAAACAATCATCAAACCCATAATCTAAAAGAAAACCTAGTTAAGAACAATAGATTCGTGTAATAGGCAAGGTGTCTAAAAGGTAACTTTGGGGACTATTGTGATCAGTAGGTAATAATAGATCTACCTTAGTTGAATTTGGGAAAGAGTTCATTTTAGCTTAAATTATCAGGTTTTTTTAAGGGGTGTGATACTGATTTACCCCAGCTCTCAATATCATAGACTAGTAGATCGTAGGGTGAAGTTGGGAACTTTAATTAGTATCAGAGCACAAGTTCACCAGTTTGAAACTTAATAGCTTGGTGTACTAGATTGAAGGGTTTTATAAGCTTTAACTTGTTCAACATACTAAGAAATGGATGTCAGTACCAGCACCAACACTACTTACAGTAAAAAGGTTCTAATCTTTAATGGAACTAACTACTATATGTGGAGAGCGGGAGAGCGAGAATGCAGGTGGTATTTCCAACCATGGGCATGAACGTGGTGAAATCTGTACATAAAGGTTTTGAGCCTCCAAAAGAAAGTAAATATCTAACCAAAGGAATTAAGGCAATTTGAGATCAATAGAAAGGCCTCAAATGTCATCACGTCAGCATTGATAGATGCTGAACATGCTAAAGTTATGAATTGCAAATCATGCTGAATATGCTAAAGTTATGAACTGCAAAACAGCTAAGGAGATATGGGACAGATTGCAGAAGCTCTATAAAGGTGATGGTAGAATGAAGGAGGCCAAGCTTCAAGTTTTCAAGGAGAGATATGAATTCTTTAGAATGTAGAAAAATGAGACAGTCCAAGAGTTCTTCACCAAGGTTATTAATGTTGTAAACTACCTCAGAAGTCATGGGAAAAATAAGAAGAACTTATCTATTGTGAAGAAAATTCTGAGAATTCTATTTGAGAGGTTTGCCTCAAAAGTGGTAGCCATATAAGAAAGTAGAGATTTTAATTCTATGTCTCTGCATGATCTCCAATGCAATCTCATTGCATATGTGATGAGAATAAAGTCAACTGAAAGCTCCTTAACATCAAAGCCATCAAAGGAGGTAGCTTTCAAAGCTATGAGACACTTAAAGATAAGAAAAAAGGAAGAATCATCTAGTGAGGATAATGATGATGACCATGAAGAAAGTGAAGGTGAAGTGTTGGCTTACTTCACAAGGAAATTCAAAAAGCTGTCAAACATCTCATGGACAGTTGTCCTAGAGATGTTATCATTGTGGGCAGATTGGACACTCTACTTCTCAGTGAAAAGTGAAACTTGATGATGCTCATGAGGATGGTGATGATGAGCAGAATTAAAAATGGAGAAGACCATCATTTAAGTCAAGGAAGTCTAGCAAGAAGACTGCCAACCCACAAAAGAAGAAGAGAGGTTCATTTAAGAGTTATGTGAGCCAGACAAAAGAAGTTAATGAGGAGGAAGATGTAGACTCATCAGATGAGCATGCCTTTATGGCATCAGCTTAAGGTTGTAGTTCAACCTCTGAAGAGGAAGAGGAGGTTGATAAAGAAGAACTAGATCTTGAAGCTAAATTAGAAGCAACTTCAAATGAGATAATTAAAAGGGGCAGAACCATAAGAAGGTTGGAGGCTCATATAAGACAAGTTAAAGCAAAGTTTAAGGAAGCTGAAAGTCAAAAAGATGAAATAAGGGATGAACATATTGACTTAAAGATAATATTTGAAGAACAAATCAAAATATGTGATAACCTTACAATGGAGCTTGGCTAAAGGACTTCAACAATTGAAGAAATGGAGTCAAAGTGTTAAGACTCTAGCAACAACTCAAAAAAAGTGATAAGAACTTGTAGAAGCTTGAAGTGGTAGGAGAAACAAGATCTATAAGAGAAAAGAAGAATGAAGAGAAAGTGCAGCAATTTAAGGCTACATTACCTAAAAAGAATGAGACTTTGCCACAGAAGTTGAAAGAGAAGGCTGTGACTCAGGAGAAGATAACTGAAGAAGAGAAGACAATTTTCAAACCAAAGCCATGCCTAAAAATGATGTATATGGTTAAAGAGCAGCCACCCATAGCTGCTAGATCTCAGAAAGAAAAGACTGATCAGCCAAGAATAGTGAAAGATGAAAATAAAGAAGATTTGAAGAAGTAACCTAGGGTTGCAATAAAAAAAATGAAGAAAATAAAGTTAGCCATCTAAGGGCAATGGCTCAACAAAAGAAGGAGAAGAAGGTGGCTGAAATGAAAGCCACACAAGCAAAAAAGCCAGCAACTGTGCCCACATAACAAGTAATGAACGAAAGGAAAGAAGTTATGATTAGACCCAAGAAGAGGCTGTTTCAAGGTTACTGTCTTTATTGTGAAGTTTGAGGTCATAAGGCAAGTAAATGTTGGTGGAGAAGGACTGTATATGTCTCCAACTTGAGAAGACATAATGCTGTATACAGGGAGAGACAATACAAAATTTAGAGGAGAACACCTGTCGTGAGTTCTTGCACATACTGTAAAAAGCAAGGACACACTGACAAGGAGTTTTGGTGGAAGCCCAAACCAATGGTTTCAAAGAACAAGTTTGCTATATTAATAGACTTGGAACAATATGAACGGTGTGGGCAGGATGGCCATAATGCCAAGAGATGCATGACACTTTTCCTTGAGTAAGAAAAGACACTCAATGGCATAGTGAAAGCAATTGGTATAGTCAAAGTTGAGAAAAAGGAGAAAGCTATCATCAAGCCAGTTCAAAAGAAGGAATATAAAGATAAAAAGGAGGTGGCTAATATAGCTGAAATTGTACTAAAGGCTGACTACAAGGATAAGCAGTGGATCCTTGATAGTGGATGTACTTCACACATGACAGGAGATTCACTCAACATTAGTGGTCAAGGGTCAGTAAATATTAGAAAGGGACAGCTAAAAGAAGATCAAAGTATTAAGGTCAGATCAAGACACTAAATTTATAAGTGGAGCTTTTGAAGATTATCTTGAGAAGCATGGAATTCACCATCAGATGGCAGCAGCAAGAACACCTCTATAGAATGGGGTGGTAAAGAGGAAAATAAGAGTTGTGGTTGAAATGACAAGAACTTTACTACTGGAATCCAAGCTTCACACAAGATTTTGGACATAAACAACATTTACAACTGTGCAACTACTGAACAGAGTTTTATTAAGGCCTAATACTGATAAGACTACATATGAGCTAGAGTGGGAAGAAGACAACAGCCAAGTATCTTAGAATCTTTGATTGCCCATGTTTTGTGAAGAACAAGGAGCAAAAGTTGGGAAAATTCCATGCTAGGTCAGATGAAGACTTCTTTGTTGGATACTTAGAAAGGCCAAAGGTTACAGAGTTTTTTTGATAAACTGGGAAAAGTAGTCACTTCCAGTGATGTGAGAATAGATAAAAACTAGAAAAAAATGCATAATGGAGAAGCTAAGGACAGTGAAGAAGATGACTTCAAGATAGATGAAGAATCAGACCAACATGAAAAAGAGGGAAAATAAGTAAGTTCAGACTCATAGAAAAATGAGTCTGAAGATGAAGAAAGAGATTCTCTTACAACTAAGACTGTGCAAGAGAGAAAGATAAAGAAAACATGGACCAATGCTCATCAAGGAAATCAAATTATAGGTAACCCATCAGTAGGAGTTACAATAAGAAGATTGTGAGAGCTACTGCTTTACTCTCACAAGTTGAACCTAAATCTGTTGAAGAGGCTGCATAAGACAAAGCCTAGGTCAAAGCTATAAATGAGGAGCTAGATCAAATCGAGAAGAATGAAACATGGGAGCTGGTTCCAAGACCCACTAATAAGAATGTCATAGGAATAAAATGGGTGTTTATAAATAAACACAATAAAGATGGCAAGATGGTGAGCAATAAGGCTAGGTTGGTTTGCAATTGCTACACTTAAATAGAAGGAGTAGATGTTGATGAAACGTTTACACTAGTAGCAAGGTTGGAAACTATCAGAATGTTCTTAGCTTTGACAGCACATAAAAGGTATAAAGTTTACCAGATGGATGTGAAATCAGCCTTTCTGAATGGACTCCTGAAAGAAGAAGTGTATATTGAACAACCTGATGGAGTACAAATCAGTGAGGATGAGACACACATATGCAAGCTGAAGAAAGCCTTGTATAGCCTTAAACAAGCCCTAAGAGAATGTTACAGCGGGCTAGATGTGTATTTGAGAAGGTTGAACTTTAGAAAAGGAACAGTTGATAATAACCTATACGTGTTCAACTTAGAGAAAAGCTAGCTGATAACCATAGTATATGTAGATGACATCATCTTTGGAGGGGATGACTTTTAGCTATGCCAAGAATTTGCACAAAAGATGAGTGAGGAATTTAAGTCATTGATTGGAAAAATGATTTACTTTCTTGGATTACAGATAAAATACTGTGAAAAAAGATATTTTTATTTCTCAGAAAAAATATGCCAAAGAGATGCTCAAAAAGTTTGGCATGGAGGATAATAGACCTATCAGTACCTTTATGATAGTAGGTTGCAAGTTAACAAAAGATCAGAAAGGAAGGAGTACAAGCCCCACAAAATACAAGAAGATGATACGGAGCCTTCTGTACCTTATAGCATCAAGGCCTGATCTCATGCAAACTGTGTGCATTGCTAGCAGATTCCAAGCTGATCCTAAGGAACCTCATGTGTTGGCAATGAAAAGAATCCTAAGATACCTCAAAGGGACATTGGAAATGGGGCTGTGGTATCCTGCCATGGATTCTATAAAATTATGAGTATACACTGATACAGACTAGGCAGGAAGTACAGATGACAAAAAATCAACCAGTGGCTATAGCTACTACTTGGATTCAAAGTGTGTTGCATGGTTAAGTAAAAAGCAAAATAGTGTGGCTTTGAGCACAGCTGAGGCTGAATACATAGCTGCTTGTGTACATGTACTTAGGTGATATGGATATAAAGACAATTGGCAAATTTGGGTGTTGAAGTGAAGTTACTAGTGAGTGTACTTTGTGATAATCAATGTGCAATTGATCTCAACAAGAATCCAGTTTAACATTTAAGGAGCAAGCATATTGACATCTAGTATCACTTTATCAAGGATCAAGTGGAAAAGGGCATGATTCAATTGGAGTATGTTAGCACTAAAGATCAAATCTTAGATATTCTAACTAAATCTTTGTCCACAGAGCTGTTTGCAAAGCACAAAATGATGCTGTTTGTGCAAATGCCTCCTCAAGCCTGGAGTTCAAGTGAATCCTCCATCTTTACTTTACGAGTTTTTCAAATTTGTAATTGGTTGGCAAAGGGAGAGAGAAGCAACAGTGCAGGGAGAGCTATTAAGAAAGGGGGAGTGCATATTTAGGGGGAGTTGTAATCCATCTGCTTTTGGATTATTACTTTAAGAAAATTATAAAGGATCGCTACATAATGGTTTTTCTTATGAGTGTTGCCAACAATTACAAAGGGGGAGATTGTTGTTCCCACAACCTTGTATAGGTTATAATTATTGTCGACTAGATTTAAGTGTGCAAGCAAAAGTGGCTCATATCTCAAGAATTATAAGATAAGACTAGCATGTCAAATAACCTTGTAAAGTGATTTCCTTGGAGTGAACTTGTAGAGGGAGTTTAGCATTGCTTATGTCTTAGTATGACATAGCATTGCTTGAGAAAAATAAATTAAGAAGGAGGATAATGTTGAATTTTGAATGGAACAGTAATATAAAGCCACATGGAGGGGCAAGAAAGGAAATTTGTCGTAGCTATAGTAAACCCTACTAGGGTTTTCATAGAAGGGAGTATACAAACCAAGACTTATCACTTTTGGGAAGCCACCATAAGATAAAGCAGACCAGACCTAAAATCATGAGACCTAGAGAAAGGGAGACGTGAGAGCAAACCACCTGGAAACATGAGACCAGATCAAGACCAGACCTAGAATCGTGAGAGCAGATCAAGGCTAGACTTGGAAATGTGAGAGTATATCAAAGCCACCTAAAAAATAGGGTGATTAGAACAAAAACATTTGACAGTGTGAGTAGACCAAAAATGTTTGACGATGAGATTAGACCAAACCTGGAATAGGTGAGAACAAACCAGAATTGGTGAGACCAGAAAAGAGGGAAACGAGTGACACCAGAACACATGGGAAGACCAGAAATGGGTGAGACTAGAAAAGGGTGAAATGTGTGAAACCAACGTAGCTTGAAACAGGTGAGACCAGACTAGACCTAGAGCAGGTGAAACGTCAGACCAAGTGAGATGTGAGATCTGGTGTGACTAAAACTAGAGAAGATGTGAGACCTGGAGAGGGTGAGACGTGAGACCAGGTGAGACCAGACTAGAATGGTGAAACGGTGAGACCAAAAGATGAGTGAGACAATGTGACAGTGAGACCAAGAGTTGGGTGAGACAACCTAGAGAAGAAATTCGATGAAGCATTTGAGAGAATTCAATGTATTTTCAGATTTCTTCAAGAGATGTTAGAGAGTGTTTTGGTGACCTTCCAAGTGGTAGTGAAGCAGCCTATTCAAATCAAATAGAGGCAATACAAGCTAGAAGAATGGTAGACACAGTAAGTGACACTATTTGTATTATGATTGCTTTGTATTTACAATAGTGAAAGGAGTAGAAGATTAAGACATCCATTGTAATCATAGGGGATACCACACTGGTGTTTTCAAATATAGTGGATTGTTTCGGTAGAGGAAGAATCGTTACCACCGTATAGTATGTCACATTGATGGAACCATGTAAATCTCTCGTGTTCTTACTTTGAATTTACATTATGTGTTTTGAATTGAGTTATGAACACAGCTAAAGAATCATTAAACCCATAACCTAAAAGAAGACCTAGTCAAGAACAATTGATTCCTCTAATAAGCAAGGTGTTTGAAAGGTAATATTGGGGATTATTGTGATCAGTAGGTAACAATAGATCTACCTTAGTTGAATCAGGGAAAGAGTTCATTTTTGGCTTAAATTATTAGAGTTTTTTTTCAGGGGAGTGATACTAATTCACCCCCCTCTCAGTATCACAAACTAATAGATTCTAAGGTGAAGTTAGGAACTTCAATTATGGAAGAACAAAATGCTCTCATATCTATTGCCACTAAGTCTATATATGTTTAAATTTGTTATCAGTGGTTTTACTCCTATTACTAAAGGAAATGCTATGATGCCTACTGATAAGAAGAATTTAAAATATGATAAAAAGGCTAGAAATGCCTTATATGCCTCTTTACTAGACAAATAATTCACCAAAGTGATAAGATGCAATACAGCTAAACAAATTTGGGACAAATTGAAGAATATTTATAAAGTAGACAAGGTTGTAAATAAAGTCAAGCTACAATTTTAAAGGAGAAAATTTAAAGACATAATGATCTTAAATGATGAATCTATTGATGCCTTCTTTACAAGAGTAAATGGAATTGTATACTTCATTTGAGAGGAAATCAAAGATGTTACTGTGCTACGAAAAATACTTAAAATCTTACCAAAAGCTTTTAATGCAAGGTTTCCTCCATAGAAGATAATGATTTAAAAAGGTTGACCTTAGATGATTTACACGGCATATTGGAGACTTATGAAATGAGAATAGCCCCAATGAAGAAAGAAAAAAAGCTTAAGGCAGAGAAGGAGTTGGCCTTTAAGGCAATGAAGAAATTAAAGATTAAAGAACAAGAAGAAGAATCTAATAACAGCTCTAAAGTAGATGATGATGATGCTAAATTTGATAAAGTCATGACATACATCACCAAAAATATAAGAAAAGGAAAAGGGAAGTACAAGGGAAAATTATCCTTAAAGTGCTTTAGTTGTAGAGGCATTAGGTGCTTTGTAATGGATTGCTTAAAGAGAAAATAAGTAGGTAGTGATGATGATGATGATGAGTTTGCCCCAAAGAGGAAAAGAAAGAAATCCAACTATTCTAAATCTATGAATTCAAGTGCCAAAGGGAAAAAGAAATTCTATAGATCCAAAAGAAGAAATTTTTTAAGCAAGTTAGATAAAGAAAATTTTGAAGAAGAAATTGATGATGATTTAGATGATAATGCTACAAAAAATATGTTGGTTGCATAGGTAAATGATGAAAAAGAATCCTCAAGTGATAAGGAATCAATTGAAGAAAAGAGAAAAAGATGGTGCAATAAGTTGAAAATGAATTGAGAACTTGTTTGCACAATAATAGCAAGCTGAAAAGGGAGGTAAAGAATCTCAAAAGCTAAATAAAAATTTTGATGTTGATAAATCTACTCTCCAAGTGAAAGAAAATGAGATTAAAGTGAAAGAGAAGGAGTAATTGAAAAGAATTAAGGAACTAAATGTACTTTAGGCAAAGCAATGCAAAATACATGAAGATCTTAGCACTAAAGTGATTGCACAAGAGTAAAAAGTGTTAAATTTGCTACTTAAGCTCCATAAGGCTGAATCTAAATTAAAGAAGTATGAAGAGAGCTTTATACAAGTTGAGGAAGTGAGAGGAGAGTCCTCTTTAGCAAATGCTATCAAGAAGGATGCTACCAAAAAGTTAGATAAGTGTCTAAGCAAATAAAGACCTCATTCCATAGGAAAGAAAGGACTTGGCTATATTGAAAAGCCGAATGAGAGGGTAGAAAAGAAGAAAGTTGTTTTTATGCTTAAAAGCAAACACAAAGAAAAGATAAAATTGAAAGAAGTTGATGTTATAAAGAAGAGAAACCAACTCAAGATAAAATGAATTAGGAAAGAATCAATGTGACGTACTCCACGGTGGTAGGGATTCTTCTTCTACCGAAACAATCTACTATACATAAGAACATAAGTGTGGTATTCCTTATGATTACAATGGATGTCTTAATCTTCTACTCCTTTCACTATTACAAATACAAAGCAATCACAATACATAAAGTGTCACTTACTATGTCTACCCTTCTTCTAGCTTTTGTTGCCTCTATTTGATTTGAATATAAGCTGCTTCACTACTGCTTGGAAGATCACCAAAACACTCTCTAACCTCTTTTGAAGAAATCTAAAAAATTAATTGAGTTCTCTCAAATGCTTCACCGAATTTCTTCTCTAGGTTGTCTCACTGATCTTCTGGTCTCACAGTCTCACCGTTTCACCCTTTTCTGGTCTCACCGATTCTGGGTCTCACAATGTGTTTTGATGTCACACATTTTACGCTTTTCTAGTCTCACCAATTCTGGTCTTCTGGTGAGTTCTGGTGTCACCCATTTCACCCTTTTATGGTCTCACCAATTTTGGTCTTTCGGTGTGTTCTGGTGTCACCTATTTCATCCTTTTCTGGTCTCACGCCTCACCTAGTCTCACATCTCACCTGGTCTCACGCCTTACCTAGTCTCACGATGTTTCACCCTTTTCTCGTCTGCCATGTTTCTGGTCTGTTTTTCATCGTCGCATGTTTCTAGTCTGCTCACACCATCGCATATTTTTGTTCTAGTCTCACTTGCTCCAGGTCTGATCTGGTCTCACCTATTCCAGGTCTGGTCTTGTCTCACCTGTTGCACGCTTCGCTAGTCTCACGTCTTCTCTGGTCCTGATCTGCTCTCACGTCTCACAGTTTCTAGGTCTGGTTAGCTCTAACGTCGCACCTTCTCTAGGTCTCACATCCTCTCTTTCTGGTCTGCTCTAACGTGTTTCACTATCTTATGGTGGTTCCACCAATTCTAGTTTGCTCTCCCCGATTCTGATCTACTTTGTTTTACTATTTTTCGAGTGGTCTACTCTCACATCTCCCCTTCTCCAGGTCTCACGTCTTCAGTTCTGCTCTGCTCTATCTTCCGGTGGCTCGTTCAACAAAGACATAAGTCTTGGTTTATATACTCCCTTCTATACAAACCCTAGTAGGGTTTAATAGAGTTGTGACGAATTTCCTTTCTTGCTCCTCCATGTGGCTTCATGTTACTGTTCCATTAAAAATTCAACATTATCTTCCTTCTTAATATATTTTTCTTACTCTTTTCTTTCTACTTAAAAACTCATCCCTTGAATGCTTGAATGAGCCACTTTTAATTGCACACTTAAATCTGGTTGACAACAATTATAACCCATACAAGGCTGTGGGAACAATAAATGGTGAAAGGCCAATTCAATTATAGGAAGTGATGAAATCATTAATGCATAAGAGATTTATACCTAACCACTACCATAGAGACTTACATAGAAAGTTATAGGGGTTGGTGCAAGGTTCCTTGGGTATAGAGGACTATTACAAGGAAATAAAGATAGCCATGATTAGAGCTAATGTAGAGGAAGACCAAAAGGCTACCATGACACGGTTTAATGGTGGCTTGAACAAGGGAATTACAAATGTAGTGGATTTGCAACACTATTTGGAGATGGAGGAGTTGTTGCATAAGACTATCATGGTAGAGAACTATCATGGAGGAGTTCTTTGAGGTAGGATCCAAATTTGGATGAAAATTTAGTTTTATATAAAAGGCAGCTTGGAAAGATGCCAAAGTAACCTCAAAGTCAAAAGAAGATGTAAGGCCAAAGGAATCAATTGCTATTTCTAAAAGTAAAATCGAAATGAAATCTACTAAATCTCATGATATTAAGTGCTTTAGGTGTTAAGAACATTGACATGTCCAAATAAAAGAGCTATGATCATGTTGGAGAATGGTGACATAAAAAGCATCAGTTCAAGTGATAATTACATGCCACCATTGGAGGATTGTTCTAATGTTGAAGTTGAAGAACCTATTTATAGAGATATGCTAGTTGCAAGGCATGCACTAAGAATCCAGCCTAAAGATGATAATGATGAGGAACAGTGTGAGCACATTTTCTATACAAGATGCCACGTTAAAGACAAGGTATGTATCTTAATTATCAATAGTGGAAGTTGTGCTAATATTGCTAATACTTTATTGGTAAAGAAGTTGAATCTGGATACCTTTAAGCATCCTAAGCCTCATAAGCTATAATGGTTGAATGATTGTAAAGAAATTAAAGTAACCAAGCAAGCTTTAGTTGCCTTTCTATTGGTAATTACATGGATGAGGTTCTTAGTGATGTGGCACCAATGCATACTGGTCATATAATTCTTAGGCGACTATGGCAATTTGATAAGTTACTTATAATGGCAACAAGCATATGAAGATTAGATTAATAACTCCTTTCAAACTTATTCAAGCATATGAAGATTAGATTAAGATAACAAAAGAGTGTAAAAAGAAAGAAGAACAAATGAGAGAATATAGGGAAAAGAAAAAGAAAGAAAGTGAAAGTGCTAAGTCCACCTTTGATGGCTAATGTTGGATTTGTTGTCAATAACATCTCATATATTTTTCTACTCCCTGGACTATGTAAGGAGCCATTTGCCCAATGATGTCAATTCAATTGCCTTATGGATGTCTATAAGAAGACATTGGCATCTGATGGCATTGTTAGGCTTTACCATGGATTTAACATCTCTTGTATAGGAAGTATTGTTTATCATGGCCTATATTTTAGATTGTATGACTCTTTAAAGCCAATGGTGTCGATTGGGAAGTTACAAAATAGTTTCTTTGCCAGTTATGCCTTTGGTTGGCTTATTACCAATAATGCTAGTCTTATATCCTACCTTATTAACATTATCCACAAAAGAATGATGATGACCTTGGTGAAGTTGTCAAGTATAACAACCCTCTCAATGCATTTGCTTAGATCTTGAAGAATGAGGCTGCTAAATCTCTTTTAAAAGGTGTTAGTGCAAACATCCTCTGTGCCATTGTTAGTGCTGGTGTGCTTATTGGTTACAACAAGTTGCAGCTGATTGTGCTTGGAATGAAGAATGGATTTGGCATTATGTTTGGCAATGGCACTGCCAGTCACTTATTGAGTGTGAGTCAATATTGACCATTGACCCTAAATTCTAAGAATCAATGCTGACTGTTGATCTTAAATTCAAGGAATCAATGCTAACTGTTAATATTAGGGCAACCTTAAATTTAAGAATCAATGTTGACTGTTGATGATAGGGCAACCCTAAGCTTAAGGCTTATAAATACACATACAGCTGTTAAGAAAAGGTTACTTGCAGAACATGAAAAAGGGCACAGCAATGAAAGAAATATAAAGAGCAACAGAACATAGAGGACTACAAAATACTGTGAATGGCATAAAGAATAGTAGCTAAAGAAAACTAATAGAGAGTGAGAATGACAGAGTTAGAGAACTACAAGGAGCCGTGGATGGCATAGAGAACTGCAAAAAAGAAAAACACAAAGAAAGGGTAGAAAACTTATAAAGAACATAACCAATAAGGTGAGTTACAGAAAGAGAAGGAACCTGTAAAGGCAGAAGGAGAGAACTTGTAGAGGCAGAAGAAGTGATAAGGATATTTTTAGGTCTCACACTAAGAAGGGAAGAGGGTGAATCAATATGAGATGCTTACTTTTTAGAAATGTTTTCAAATTAACCTTTATGACTTGTTAAAATTAATGATCTAATTTTTTATCTTGCTTCTTTATGTGAGAGTGGTTATATGGATATCAATCAAGCATGAGAGAACACATAGAATTTTTACATGATTCACCTATTATGTGTGAGCTACATCCATTATGAGATAGGATCACTCCTATCTCTTGTTATCAAGGGATAAAGTTAATGTCGTGGGAGAATCACTTAACCACTTATAATGATCTCCTAAACAAAGAGTAGATCTCTTGATCACTTTATGGATTGGTCTCCCAATCACTTAAAGGATTGATCTCATGATCACTCCATGGGTCTCCCACCCTTTTTCAAGAAGTTCATAAAATGTTTAAACTAAAACTTTCCTAAGAAAGATCACTTAATATGCATAAGCTGTTATTACAGAAAACAGATCTTCTCTTTCCTCACTGTTGGTCTTTACTCAAGCTTTGCTAGCCTCTTCTTTATAGGTTTTTCTATGTCAATGCTGTTGTCTCTTCTTCATAGGTTCTCTCTTCACCAGGTTCTTTACACTGTAGGTTCTCTCTGTTGCAAGTTATCTTTGCTATAAGTTTTTTGCTGCAGGTTCTCTCCCACTACGATAGGTGCCGCCTCACCTGCTACCTTGGTAGGTTCTCTTCCTTTGCTACCAATGTTACCTTACCTACTGCATTGGTAGGTTCTCTTCCTTCGTTGTCCATGCTACCTCATTTTCTCCCTTGGCAAGTTCTTTTCCCTTGTTGCTAATGCTACCTTACCTTCTATCAGTGTTGCCTCACTTGTTGTCGATGTTATTTCACCTGCTGCTACCTCTTTCTACTGCAATTGTTTCCTTTTTCTTGTTGTAATTGCAACCTTCTTCTTATTGTAATTACTACCTTGCTTCCTTCTGCTTGCTATAATTACTAATTTCCTTCTTCTTGCAATTGTTGGTTTCCTTCTTACCATAATTGCTAGTTTCCTCTTTACTATAATTTGTGGTTTCCTTCTTGATGCAAATGTTGGTTTTTATTGCTCTTTCTTCCTTTGGTTACTACTACACCTTCTTCTTTGGTGGCTACTATAACTTTTTCTTTTATGGCAGCTGCACTTTCTTCTTCTCCCTTTGGTTTGGTTGTGACCTTCTTTGGTGTGGCTGCTACTTTTTCCTTAGTGTGGCTACTGGCCATTATAACATTTTCTTCCTTTAGTGTGGTTGCTAGCTACTGCAACTTCTTCTCCCTTTGATGTGGCTATTGGCTGCTACAACTCTCTTCTCCCATTGGTGTAGTTGTTAGCTATTGCAACTCTTCCTTTAATTGGTATGATTGCCTCCTTCTTTGGTGGCTACTGTTACCCTTTAGCCGACTACACCTCTCCTTGGCAAGTCACTCTCTTTGTCGTTCTCTTTTATTTTTTGTAACACACACATCTTTTAAAAGATGCATAGATGTATTTATAAGACTTAAGTTTTAAGGTTACCTAATCATTAATAGTCAGCATTGATTCCTAAGGATTGCCTTACAATTAACAGTTAAATTTGATTCCTAAAATTTAGTATCAACGATCAACATTGACTTCCTAAAATTTAGGGTCAATGGTCAACATTGACTCATTGACTTTAGAGTTGTCCTACCATCAATGGTTTTGATCAACGACCTCTTTTTATCTTAATGGCATTCAAAACTTTAAATCAATAAGAATAACCATGTGATATGATATTGATAACAAATCCAACATTAGCCATCGAAGATGGGCTTAACAATCTCCTCCTTAGGATTTGTTAGCAACACAATAAATTCAATAATCAATAATGCACAAATAGCAACTTTTGACATTCACAGCTCCCCTTGAAACATGCATCTCCCATTTTGCATATGGGCATGATTCCAACTGGGAACAATCTTTAACTCCCTTTTTTTCTACTTTTCCCCCTTGACAATTTCTTCCCCTTTATTTATCAAGCTACTATCCCCTTTAATCAATATATACTCACTTTGGATTTATGCAAAATATCTCCCCCTTTGACAACACATTCAGAATAATAAAAAAGGAAAGGGGATAGGGGTTAGAGGCATACATTAGCCTCTACGGGGTGGCTGAACATATAAATTTAGTCTTAACTTTTGGAACATCTTTCTTGATAGAGGTTTGGTGAATATACCTATAATTTGCTCTAATGAATTTTTTGTTTGAATCTCCACATTTTTATGGCTAGCATCTACCATCTTCTCTTTTTGACAAATGTTGCAAATTGCATTTCTTTCTCTTCTCAGTTTGGGTACATCTTTCACAGTTTTATTTTTGAACAATTTGTTAACCTCGTTTGTCCAAGATGTCCTAATGTAAACATATAGCATGTGTTTTTGCTTCTATAAACTTAATGTAGACAAGGGTACATCTTCCATTTGTTCTTTCACCCTTAATAAGATCAACACCTTTACTTAATCTCTTTACTGTGCAGCCACTCTTGTTGAAGGTAACATCATGTCCATCATCATAAAGTTAGCAAACACTAATTAGATTGTGTTTTAGCCATTCAATATAAAACACTTCCTCTAATTTCAGCTTTTCTACACTAATTTCAGTAACAGCAACACCTTTAATTTTAAGGCACCATCATTGCCAAATGTGACTGATCCTTTATCATATTTTACTACTTCCTTCAAACTTTGGAATCTCCTATCATATATTAAGAGTAACCATTGTCCAGGATCCTTAACTTTCCTTTCTTTGAAGCTTTTAAGGCTACTTCCACAACTATAGTATTTCTCTTCTTCTTCTTCTTTGGCTGAAAGTCGGAGCATGTGAAGATGTTCTCTTTTACACTCTTTGATCAGGTAGTAATGTCAAGCAGTCCTTAACAGTATGTCTAGCCTTTTCACATCTTCCATAGATTTCTCCTAACAAATCAAATCTGTTTCTTAGTGCAATATGGCTTATTTTCAATTGAGACTATCTCTTTTCTTGATAGAGTCTCCCCCTAGATCCTTGTCTCACATTCCTTTTTATTATAGGCCCATTACTCCACCACACATTATCATTGTGCCCATACTTACCACAACTCTAGCAAAATCCTTTAAATTTGTTTTTTTTTTTCTTTCATTAAGTTCATGTCTCCTATCTTCAGCAACTGTTGTGGCAACCTTCCCTCTATCTTTGACAACTTATCTCTTTTGGATGAGAGTTTTCATCACATCTTTCCTAACCCATTTTAACTTGGGTTGGCTTCTCTTCTTCATAACATAATTGTGCTTGCTTTCCGGTACAAACACAATTTTCTTCTTCTCTACTACCTTTTTATTTGGCTTTTCAATATAGCCAAGTCCTTTCGTCCCTATGAAATGAGGTCTTTATTTGCTTAGATTCTCATCAAATTTTTTGGTAGAATTCTTCTTGATGGCATTTGTTGAAAACATCTCTCTTCTCATTTCTATGGCCTACATAAAGCTTTCTTCATACCTCTTTAATTTGGACTCAACATTATAGAGCTTGGATTGCAAAATCAACACTTCTCACTCTTGTGCAATCACCTTAGTGCCAAGATCTTTGTATATCTTGCCTTGCCCTACCTTAAGTACACTCAGCTCCTCAATTCTCTTCAAGTAATCCTTCTTTTTTGCTTCAAATTCCTTTTTTTGTTACCTAGAGATTAGATTCATCAATAGTAGAATCTTTATACAATTTCTTAAGATGCTTTAACTCTTTTTTCAACTTGTTATTTTTATGCAAACAAGCTCTCAATTCATTCTCAAGTTGCTGAACTATCTTATCCTCTTCCTCTTCAATTGATTCATCATCATTTAAAGATTATTGTTCAACATCTACTTGAGCAGCCACCATGTTCCCCACAGCATCATCATTAGAATCATCATCAACTTCTTCTTAAGAATCTTCTTTATTCAGCTTGCTTAAATAATTTCTTTTTTTGGATTTGAAGAATTGTTTTTTTTTTCCTTTTGGCACATAAATTTTAGCTTTGGAATAGCTAGATTTCTTTATTCTCCTCCTTAGGGCTGACTTATCATCATTATCATTATCTACTTTTGTTCTCTTTGGATAGTCTACGACAAAGTGCCCAATTTCTCCATAACTAAAGCACTTTAAGGGGAATTTTTTTGTGTACTTCTCTTTTCCTTTTCTCATATCTTTAGTGATGTATCTCATGACTTTATCAAGTTTAGTATTACCATCTTCTTCTTCAGAGCTACTATTAGATTCTTCTTTTTGGTCCTTAATCTTTAATTTCTTCATTGCCTTTAAAGCTAACTCCTTCTTTACCTTAGACTTCTTTTCTTTCTTTATTATTGTTATTCTTATTTCATAAGCCACCAATATCCTGTGTAAATCATCTAGAGGTAGCTTATCTAAATCTTTATCTTCTATAGAGGAAACTTTGGCATTGTAAGCTTTTAATAAGGTTCCAAGTATCTTCCTTACCACAATAATGTCATTGATCTCCCCTCTATAGCCTCTAATGGAGCATACAATTTCATTTACTCTTGTAAAGAAGGCATCCACAAATTCCTCAATTTGTATCTTTATGTCTTCAAATCTGCTCCTTCAAATTTGTAGCTTGGCTTACATCACAACCTTGTCTCTTTCATAAATATTCTTTAATTTATCCCAAATTTGTTTTGCTGTGTTGCACCTTTCTCACCTTTGGTGAATTCTTTGTTTGATAAGGAGGCATATAAGGCATTTCTCACCTTTCCTTCACACTCCAAATTCTTCTTATCAATAGGCATCATAGCAGCACCTTCAATAATAAAGATAAAGCCACTAACAATAGATTTACACATCTAGACTAAGTGACATCAGATATGAAAACATTCTATTCTTCTATAGTTGATAATTTTGTCTATCAAAAGTGGGAATGCCCTTGCTGTTAACACTGTTCATACTTTCCATGATATTAACTAGTAAAAATTCATGGTAGCATCAAACAATTTCAAATCAAAGCATACAGAATGGATCAACAAAAGAAATTAGCTTTGATACCACTTGAAAAGAACATTCTTAAGTCTCACACTAAAAGAAAGGCTAAATCAGTATGAAATATGTGTTTTTTACAAATCAATTAGCATAACAGTACAAATATAAATCAATGCATAAGCACCCAAATACATACGACAATTTTTACGTGGTTCACCCACAATGTGTGAGCTACATCCATGGTATGATAAGATCCCTTCTTAATCACACAATCCACTCTTGTTATCAAGGGATACAATTTGGTTATGGAAGGATCACTTCCTAACCACTTATGGAAGGATCACTCCTTAACCACTTACAATGATCTCCCGATCACTCCAAGAGTATCCCACCCTGTTGTTTAACAAATTATCAAGAGTTCATGGAAAAACCTTTTTTGGAGAACAATCACTCAATATATACAGACTATTAAAGTAGAATATGGATCTTCTCCTTCCTTCATTATTGATGTTGTCTCACCCACTGTTGATGTTGCCTCACTTGCTACCTTGGCAGGATCTCTCTAGTGTTGTTGGCACATTTTCTCCTTGGCTATTGCAAGCTACCAGACTTGCTACCAAGCACAACTTTTCCTTGCCTACTACAAGCAACTAGACTTGTTGTTAGGTACATTTCCTCCTCTGTTGCTACGAGCTACTAGAGCTTCTGTTAGGCACACTTTCTCCTCTTAATACTACAAGCTACCGGACTTGTTGCTATTGCTGCCTACACATTCTACTATCACTGCCAGCACATGCTGCTATTATTGTTTGCATGTGCTACTATTGCTGTCCATACGAGCTTTCATTGCTGTCCATATGCATTGCTAATGTTGTCCATGCGTGCTTCGCTGCTGTCCACAAGTGTTGTTCATGCTGTCTGCATGTGCTGTCGCTGCTGCCTACTGTCTACATACACTATGCCTATTGTTTGCACTCTTGCTATCCACGCATGCTACACCTGCTATCCACATGCATTGTGCCTATTGTTTGCACACACTATGCCTACTATCTATGCACTCTGCGCTAGCTATCAACACACTCTAGGCTTGTTGTTCGTGCTCTCTACTTGCTGTCCGCACAAGCTGTGCCCGTTATCCTCGCTAGCTACACTTGCTATCCTTACAAACTATGCCTATTGTCTACACGAGCAGTTGCTACTGTCTAAACACATTGTGGCTGCTATCCGCACACATTGTTCCTACTGTCCATACGTGCTGCTCTTATTATCAGCTCACACCGCTATTGCTGTTTGTACATGTTGTTACTGCTTTCCTACGCCATTACTATTCTCCCATCGCACCGCAATAGTTTTTCTTGAACCACTATTGCTCTCCTTGCATGTTGCAACAATTTTCTCATGCCACTGCTAGTCTACTGATTAATTCCTAGACCTGGTATTGCACTTTCTGCAGGTGGCTATTGATTCTTGGACTTGCTGCTAGCAAGCCTCTTAAGGTGCTGCTGGTACTGGTATACCCTCCTAAATGTGTAGGGACATGCTGCTGCTACTGTTGGTATACCCTTCTAGACCTGTAGGGATGTCTACTACCTCTAGAATACCCTCTTGGATGTGTTGGGATGTGCTACTGGTGCTGGTATACCCTCCTAGATGTGCTATTGCTGCTAGAATGCAGGGAAGCCTCTTAAATGTGCTACTGCTTTCTTCTTGGCTGGTTACCTTACCTTCTGTCCTTGGTGACTACTGCACTCTCCTTAGCAAGTTACCCCTCACTTTCTTTCTTCATCTCCTTAGCTGGCTATGTTGCCTTCTTTCCTTGGTCGTTTCTGCACTCTTTATAGCCAGCTGCCTTGCCTTCTTTCTTCCTCTCCTTAGTCGGTTGCACCTTACCTGGTGGCCGCTTCCTTTTTTCCATTCACCTATCTTTTTCCCTAGGTTTGCCACTCACCTCTCTCTTTGGCCGGCTCTCTCATTTTTTTTTTAGCACATGCCCTTCTTGCAAGACACATAAGGGTATTTATAGAGTCTTGAGATTAAAGCTACACAATCATTAATGGTCATCGTTAATTCCCACATGTTGCCCTACAATCAACGGTCAGATTTGATTCCTAAAATTTAGGGTCAATGGTCAATCTGACCCCTAAAATATAAGGTCACGATCAACGTTGACTCCTCAATGCCAGGATTGACCTGTTATCACCGACTTCTCCTAATGACGTCATTACATCTCAACGGCATTCATAATATCAAATCAACATATATAACCATGTGAGATAGTGTTGATAACAAATCCAACATTAGCCATAAAAGATGAGCTTAACAATCTCTCCCTTTGGATTTGTTGGCAAAACATTAAGTCTAACCATGCACAACATCCCCTACATATAGTCATTCACAACTCTCCTTAAACCATGCATCTCCCTTAACTTGGTTTAACTCATCCTTTCTGCTTCTCCCCTTAGACATGTTCTCCCCCTTTATCCATCAAGCTACTCCCCCCTTTTTATCAATGCATACTCTCTTTGGATTTATGCAAAATATCTCTCATTTAAACAACAAATCCAAAGAAAATTAGAAGAGGGAAGAGGAGAGGGGTTAAAGAATACCTCAGCCTCTAAGATATGGTTGAATACTTAAGTTCAACCTCTTTTGTTCAAGATGTCCCAATCTTGCCTGCCACAATAAATTCTCATCTTTAAAGCTCATGTAGCATGTGTTTTTGCTTTTGGAAACTTGATATAAGTTTCCATTTGTTCTTTTACACTTAGTAAAAATAGCACCATCTCTTAATCTTTTTACTATGCAGCCACTTTTGTTGAAAGTAATTTCATGTCCATCATCACACAGCTGGCTAACACTGAAAAGATTGTGTTTTAGCCCTTTAACATAAAGCACTTTCTTTAATTTCAGCTTTTCTATACCAATTTTAGCAACACCAATACCTTGAATCTTTAAAACACCATTATTGCCAAATCTAATGAATACTCCATTATATTTTGCTACTTTATTTAACATCTTGGAATCTCTTGTCATGTGTGAAGAGTAAACACTATCTAAGATCCATGGTTTTTCTTTCTTAGAAGCTTTTAAGGCTACTTCCACAACCATAGATGTTTCACTTCCTCTTCTTCTTCTTTGTACGAATGTGGAAGCTTGTGTAGGTGTTCTCCTTTGCATTCCTTGACTAGGTAGCAATGGTTGGCGTGATCTCTTTTGCATTCTTTGACTGGGTAGCAATGTCAAGCAGTCTTCAACAATGTGTCCAACCTTTTTATATCTTTCACAGATCTCTCCTAGTAAATCAACTATTTCTCAGTGGAATATAACTTCTTTCCACCTATGACTATCTCCTTTCTTGACAGAGTCTCCCCTTGGACTCTTGCCTCACATTCCTCTTTATTATAGGCCAAATATTCCAACAAGTATTATTAGCCTTGTGCTTATACCTCTCACAGCTCTAACAAAATCCTTTAAACCTTGATTTACATCTCTTACCAAGTCCATGTCTTCTTTCTTTAGCAATTGGTGTGGCAACCTTCTCTCCATCTTTAACAATTTGTCTCCTATGGATGGGAGTCTCCACCACATCTTTCTTATCCCATTTTAACTTGGGTTAATCTCTTTTCTCCATCATATCATTGATCTTGCTTTCGAGTGCAAACACAATCTTCTTCTTTTTTTCTACCTTCTCATTTGGCTTTTCAATGTAGCCATCCTTTCTTTCCCATAGAATGAGGTCTTTGATTACTTAGACACTCATCCAACTTTCTAATAGCATCCTCCTTGATAATACTTGCTAATAATTACTCTCTTTTCACTTCCATAGCCTATATAAAGCTTTCTTTATGCTTTTTTAGCTCAGACTAAGCCTTGTGAAGCTTAGTTTGCAAAATTAGCACCTCTTGCTCTTGTGCAATTACCTTAGTGCCAAGATCTTCATATATCTTGCCTTGCTCAGCCTCAAGTATGATCAGCTCCTTAATCCTCTTCAAGTACTCCTCCTCTTTTGCTTCAAACTCCTTTTCTTTCACTTGGAATTAGATTCATCAATAATAAAATTTTCATACAACTTCTTAAAATGCTTTACCTCTTTTTCTAACTTGCTATTTTTTTACAAACAAGCTCTCAACTCGTTCTCAAGTTGCTGCAACAACTCATCCTCTTCCTCTTCTGTTGATTCCTCCTCTTCGACCAGCATATCCTTTACAACATCATCATCAGAAACACCAACTTCTTCTTCCAAATTCTCTTTATCTAGCTTACTCAAATAATTTCTTCTTTTGGATTTGAATAATTGCCTTTTTCCTTTAGCACTTGAATTTCTAACTTTAAAACAGCTGGATTTTGTTGTTTTCCACCTTGGGGCAAAGTCTTCATCATCATCACTACTTACTTCTATTCTTTTTAGCCAGTCCACGACAAAGTGCCCTATGTCACAATAGCTAAAACACTTCAACAATAAATTTCCCTTGTACTTCCATTTTCCTTTCCTCATATTGAGGGTGATATGCGCCAAAACTTTATCCAATTGAGAATGACCATCTTCTTCTTTAAAGCTACTATTAGATTCTTCTTCTCGGTCTTTAATCTTTAACTTCTTCATTTCCTTGAAGGCTAGCTCCTTCTCCACCATAGACATATTTTCTTTCTTCATTATGGCTATTCTCATTTCATAAGCCACCAATATGCTGTACAAGTCATTTAAGAGCAAGCTTATCCAAATCTCTATCTTCTATGGAAAAGACTTTGGCATTGTAAGCTTTTGACAAGGTTCTAAGTATTTTCCTTACCATAGTGGCATCGTGGATCTCCTTTCTATAGCTTCTAATGGAGCACACAACCTTGTTGATTCTTGTGAAGAATGCATCCACAATCTCATCATTTTGCATCTTTATGTCTCCAAATCTACTCCTTCAGATTTGTAGCTTGCCTTCCTTCACAACCTTATCTTTTTTATAGATGTTCTTCAGTTTGTCCCATATTTGCTTGGCTGTATTGCACCCTATTGCCTTGGTGAATTCTTTATCTAACAAAGAGTTGCATAAGGCATTTCTCACCTTTCCATCACACTTCAAGTTCTTCTTATCAGCTAGCGTCATAAGATCACCTTTAGTAGCAGGGATGAAGCCACTAACAGCAAACTTAAACACATCAAGACCAAGGGACATAAAAAATAAGAGCATCCCATTCTTTTATAACTAATAATTCTATCCATCAAATATAAAGATGCCCTTGCTATTAACACTATTCAAGCTATTCGTGATCTTAAGCAGCAGTAGAGATAAAAACTCACATAACAATGGATAACCTCACTTTAAAGCAAAAAAATTGGATCAACAAAGGAATCGGCTCTGATACCACTTAATGAGGACCATTTTGGGTCTCACACTGAGAGGGGGGGTGAATCAGTGTGAGATATGCACTTTTTACAAATCAATCTGGATTTAACCTCTGTGGCTTGTTAGAGTTAATGATCCAATTTTTATCTTTTTCCTTTTATGTGAGCACAACAATACGAATATAAATCAATGCACAAGTATGTAAGCACATATGAAATTTTTACATGGTTCACCCATAATATGTGAGCTATATCCACAATGTGATAGGATCCTTCCTAAATCACACAATCCACTTTTGTTATCAAGTGATAGAGTTTGGTTGTGGAAGGATTACTCCCTAACTACTTGTAGAAGTATCACTCCTTAACCACTTACAATAATTTCTCAATCACTCTAAGGGTATCCCACCCTATGTTCAAGGGTATCATGTCGTTGCTGCTTTCCTCACGCATTGTAACAGTTTTCTCGCACCGCTGCTACTCTCCCTACATGCTGTAACAATTTTCTTATACCACTGCTAGTTTGCTGGTTGATTCTCGGAGCTACTGTTCCACTTTTTGTAGGTCACTGCTAATTCCCAAACCTATTGCTACACATTCTGATTTTTTGCTCGATTCCTAGACATGCTTCTACTACTAGCAAGCCTCCTAAGGTACTACTAGTGCTAGAATACCCTCTTAAATGTGCAGGGACGTGTTGCTGTTGTTGGTACACTCTTTTGGATGTGCAAGAACGTGCAGCTGGTATTGGTATACCCTCCTGGATCTGCAGGTATGTTTGCTACTGCTAGTATACCCATCTCGACGTGCAAAGATGTGCTGCTGTTGTTGGTATACCCGCCTGGACTTGCAGGGACGTTGGCTACAGCTAGTATACCCACCTGGACATGCAAGGATGTACTGCTAGTGTTGGTATACCCTCCTGGACATGCTGTTACTGCTAGGAAGTCTCTTGGATGTGCGGCTTGTGCAGGATATAGGGAAGCCTCCTAGACGTGCTATTGGTGCAGGGAAGCCTCTTAGATATGCTGCTACTCTCTTCTTGGCTGACTAGCTTGCCTTCTTTCCTTGGTGGCTACTGCACTCTCCTTGGTCGGCTGCCTCTTGCTTTCTTTCTTCATCTACTTGGCCAGTTGTGTTGCCTTCTTTCCTTGGTGGCTGCTGCACACTCTCCTTAGCTTGTTGCTTTGCTTTCCTTCTTCCTCTCCTTAGCCAGTTGCACCTTGCTTGGTGGTTGCCCTTTTTTTCTGTTCACCTCTTTTTTTCCCTAGGTTTTCCGATCACCTCTCTTATTGGCCAGCTCTCTCAATTTTCTGCAACATATGCCCTTCTTGTATGATGCATAGGGGTATTTATAGAGCTTTAAAATTAGGGCTATACGATCATCATTAATTCCCACATGTTACTATACAATCAATGACCAGATTTGATTCCTAAAATTTAGGGTCATGGTTAACATTGACTCCTCAATGCTAGGTTTGACCTATCATCAACAGTTTCTCCCAATGACCTCATTATATCTCAATGACATTCATAATATTAAATTAACACATATCATTATGTGAGATGGTGTTGAGAACAAATCTTACATTAGCCATCAATGATAGGCTTAACAACCTCTGTGACTTATTAGATTTGATGATCCAATTTTTTATCTTGCTTCTTTATATAAGAGCAGTCGTATGGATATCAATCAAGCATAAGCACCAGAGAAAACATGGAATTTTTATGTGGTTTACCTACAATGTGTGAGCTATGTCCATGATGTGATAGTATCATTCTTAAATCACATAATCCACTTTTATTATTAAAATATACAATTAATGTCATGGATGGATCACTCCTTAACCACTTATAATGATCTCCTGATCACTCAAAGGATTGATCTCCCAATAACTCCATGGGTCTCCCACCCTTTTCCAAGAAGTTCATAAAAATTTAGACTAAAATATCCTGAGAAGCATTTTTTAAAAGTTTAGACTAAAACTTTCTTGAGAAGGATCACTTAATGTGCATAGGTTACTATTTTAAAAAGTGGATCTTCGTTTTCCTCACTACCGGTCTTTGCTTAAGTTTTGTCAATCTCTTCTCTGTAGGTTCTTTATGTTGTTGCTGCTATCTTTCCTTCATAGGTTCTTTCTTCAATAGGTTCTTGATGCTATAGGTTCACTATAAGTTATCTGTGTTGTAAGTTATCTTCACTACAGGTTCTCTACAGCAGGTTCTCTCCGTTGTAGGTTCTCTCCCTTTGCTACTGGTACTACCTCACTTATTGCCTTGGCAGGTTGTCTTCTTCTACTACCTACCTGCTACCTTGGTAGGTTCTTTTCCCTTGCTATCGGTGCTACCTCACCTACTGCCGGTACTACTTCACTTGCTACTTGTGCTATCTCTTTCTGCTGTAATTACTACCTTTTTCTTGCTACAATTGCTACCTTCTCCTTGCTGCAATTGCTACCTTCTTCCTGCTACAATTGCTACCTTCTTCCTGCTGCAATTGCTACCTTTTCTTTGCTACAATTGCTACCTTCTCCTTACTACAATTGCTTATTTCTCCTTGCTCTAATTATTGATTTCTTGCTTGCTATAATTGTTGGTTCCCTTCTTGCTACAATTATTGGTTTCTTCCTTGCTATAGTTATTGGTTTCCTCCTTGTTGCAATTATTGGTTTCCTTCTTACTGCAATTACTGCAATTGCTATCTTCTTCCTTTGGTTGCTGCTACAACTTCTCCTTATGGTGGCTGCTACACATTCTCCTTCTAATGGCTATTGTACCTTCATTTTTAGTGGCTGGTGCACCTTCTCCTTTAGGGTTGCACCTTCTCCTTCTATTGGTTGCTGTACCTTTTCCTTCTCCCTTTGGTTCAGCAGTCACCTTCTTTGGTGTGGCTACCACACATCCTTCTCTCTTTCGTGTGGCTATTGCACGTTCTTCTCTCTTTGGTGTGGCTACTGCACATTCTTCTCTCTTTGGTATGGCTGCTAGCTGTTGCAACTTTTTCTCCCTTTGGTGTAGTTGTCGGCTGCTGTAACTTTTTCTCCCTTTGGTGTAGTTGCCAGCTACTACAACTCCTTCTTCGGTTGGTATGGCTGCCTCTTTCTTTGGTGGCTACTGTCACCTTTTGGCTAGCTACACCTCTCTTAGCCAGCTACACCTCTCCTTGGCCAATCATTCTCTTTATTGTTCTCTCTTATTCTTTTTGTAGCACACACATCTTTTGAAAGATGCATGGATGTATTTATATGCCTTAAGTTTTAGGGTTGCCTAATCATCAATGGTTAGCATTGATTTCCAAGGGTTGCCTTACTCAACTGTTAGATTTGATTCCTAAAATTTAAGGTCTTGTCAACATTAACTTCCTAAAATTTAGGTCAAATGGTCAAGGGTCAACAATCAATATTGACTCATTGACTTCAGAGTTAACCTACCATTAACAGTTTTGACCAACAACCTCTTTGCATTTCAATGGCATTCAAAACATCAAATTAACAAGAACTCTGTGAGATGCTATTGACAACAAATCCAACATTAGCCATCAACGATGGGCTTAACAAGGAGGAAATTACAAAGGAAGAAAGAGGAACCTACAAAGGCAAAAGGAGAGAACCTACAAATAGAGGAACCTGTAGAGGTAAATGGAGGAATTTGTAGAGGAGAAAACTTGTAAAGGAGAGAACCTATAAGGGAGAAGACAAATAGCAGGAAGCTAAGTAGTAAAAACAAAATAGAAAGAAAAAAGAGAAAACAGTAGAAAAGCTTGATTAGAACCTATAGAGGAGGGAACCTATAGAGGAAAGAACTTGCAATGGAGAGGACCTATAGAGGAGAAGCTAACCAAAGAAAGAAATTACAAAAGGAAAAAGTGGAATAATAGAAAATGACAGGCAGCAGTACAACAGAAAACAATCAGCAACAACACAGTAGAAAATAACAGAGAGTGGCAAAGTAGAAAAAAATAGGCAGTGGCAGAGTAGAAAAGAGAAAAAGAAGATAGCAACAAGAAGCCATGATTGGCAGTATAGAAGGTAAAGGTCGGCTGTACAGAAGGTGTGATCAATAATGTAGAAGCTAGAGACCTATAGTGCAAATGGCATAGATCAGTAGTACAGAAGGTGGAGACCGGTAGTTTAGAAGGCAAAGACCAGTAGTGAGGAAGGAAAGAACAACAAAAAGAAAGGAGAAAATCAGTTTGTTATAAACATTTTGTGAACTTTTTTGAAACAGGGTAGGAAACCCTTAGAGAAATTGAGAGATCATTGTAAGTGGTTAAAGAGTGATCCTTCCATAGTGGTTAAGGAGAGATCCTTCCATAACATCAACTGTATCTCATGATAACAAGAGTAGATTATGCGATCTAATAGTGATCCTATCATACCACGTAAAAATTTTGTGTATTCTCAGGTACTTAGGGATTGCTTGATATTCAAACGATTATTCTTGCATATAAAAGGATAAGGATTGTTTTAGGTCTCCCACAGAGGGGGATGAATCTGTCTGAAATATTTGCTTTTTACATATCTATCTAGATTTAACCTTTATGAATTATTTAAGCCGATAATCTAATTTTTATCTTTCTCTTTTATGTGAGGCTGGCCATACAAATATTAATCAAACACAAGCACCCAAGAACACATGACAATTTTTACGTGGTTCACCTACAATGTGTAAGTTATATCCACAGTGTGATAAGATCACTCCTAAATCACACAATCCACTCTTGTTATCAAGGGATACAACAATGTTATGGAAGGATCACTCCTTAACCACTTGTGGAAGGACTACTCCTTAACCACTTACAATGATCTCTTAATCAAGGAGTTGATATCCCGATCACTCCAAGGGTATCCCACCCTTTTTGTTTTCAAGTTTATCAAGAGTTTATAGTAAAAAATTTCTTGGAGAACAATCACTTAATGTGTATAAACTACTAGTGCAAAATACAGATCTTCTCCTTCCTTTGCTACCAGTGTTGTCTCACCCATTGCCAGTGCTGCTTGTACTGCACCCAATGCTGCTTGCCCAACTATTGGGGCAAGTTTCTCCTCTTGCTACTGCAAGCTGCGAGTCTTGCTATAGGATACATATAGACCTACTGGACCTACTGCTATAGGATACATATTCTCCTAAGTTGTTGTAAGTTACTGGATCTACTACTACTGTCCATAAGTGCATAGGTTGCTATGCTACCTACATGTGCTGCTTAAGCATGCTGCTGCTCTTGCAATTTACAGTTGCTGGTTTGCCTACTCCTGTTGCCTGGAGGTTGTTGTATGTGATGGCTGCTTTAAGTTGCCTCTTTCTCCCTCTTGGCCAACTACTGCAGCTAGGTTTTGTTCTCTCAAAATATTCTACAGCATACATGCCACCTTACAAGACGCATAAGAGTATTAACAAAGCCTTAGGATTAAGGTTGCATGATCATCAACAGTCATCGTTTATTTCTATAGGTTGTCCTACAATCAACAGCCCGATTTAAGTCCTAAAATTTAGGGTCAATAGTCAAGGGTCAATCTTGCCCCTTAAAATTTAGGCTTACGGTCAACATTAACTCTTCAACATCAGGATTGTCGTGTCATCATCAGTTTTTCCCAATGACATCTTTGCATCTTAACAGTATTCATAACCTCAAATTAACACATATAACTATGTGAGATGGTGTTAACAACAAATCCAACATTAGCCATCAAAGATGGGCTCAACACAAACTTCTTCTTCATTTGCTCAGGAAAGGCATTGCACAGGGCCTCCTTTTCTATAGTAAAGATTATGTCATCAACATAGATGACAACAATTAACTAGCCCTAGTTGTCTTTTTTTCATGTTTCAAGAGTAGCCATTGTCCAGGATCCATGACATTTCTTTTCCTTTTCTTCTTCTCTGGCCAAATGTGGGAGCATGTGTAGGTGTTCTCCTTTGCATTCCTTATCCGAGTAGCAATGGTTGGCGTGTTCTTGTTTTCACTCCTTAACACTAGGCAGTAATGGTTGGTGTGTTCTCCTTTACACTCCTTGATCAAGCAACAATGTCAAGCAATACTCAATAGTATATCTAAACCTTTCACATCTTCCATAAATCTCTCCTAGCAAATCAAATTTGTTTCTTAGTGGAATATGACTTCTTTCGACCTAAGATAATCTCTTTTCTTGATTGAGGCTTCCTCTAGACTCTTACCTCATACTTTTCTTCATTATAGGCCAAGTATTCTAACAAGCATTAGCCTTATGCCCCTACTTACCACAGCTTTAGCAAAATCTTTCAAACTTGGATTTACTTCTTTTACCAAGTTCATATCTCCTTGCTTTAGCAACTATTGTGACAACCTTCTATCCATCTTTGATAGCTTGTCTCCTTTGGATGGGAATTTTCACCATATCTTTCCTAACCCATTTTATCTAGGGTTGGTCTATCTTCTCCATCACGTCATTATGCTTGCTTTTGAGCACAAACACAATTTTCTTCTTCTCTTCTACCTTCTCACTTAGCTTTTCAATATAGTCAAGTCCTTTCTTCCTTATGAAATGAGATCTTTGATTACTTAGACACATATCCAACTTTCTAGTAGAATCCTCCTTGATGGCATTTGTTGAAGATGACTCTCCTTTCACTTCCATGGCCTACATAAAGTTTTCTTTATGCTTCCTTAGTTCGGACTCAACCTTATAGAGCTTGGCTTGTAAAATTAGCACCACTTGCTCTTGTGCAATCACCTTAGCATCAAGATTTTCATGTATCTTACCTTGCTCTATCTTGAGTACGCTTAGCTCCTTAATTCTCTTCAAGTACTCCTCTTTTGCTTCAAACTCCTTTACCTTCATTTGGAGATTAAATTCATGAATAAAAGAATTTTCATATAGCTTCTTGAGATGCTTTACCTCTTTTTCCAACTTGCTATTTTTATGCAAACAAGCTCTCAACTCAATCTCAAGTTGCTACACCAACTCATCCTCTTTCTCTTCTATTATTTCCTTATCATTTAGAGATTTTTTATCATCATCTACTCAAGCGACCTGCACATCCTTTGTAGCCACGTCATTAGAATCATCATCACTTTCTTCTTCAAAATCTTCTTCATCTAACTTGCTCAGGAAATTCCTTCTTTTTGATCTAAAGAATTTCTTTTTACCATTGGCACTTAAATTTCTAGCTTTAGAGTAGTTAGATTGCTTAATCCTCCTCCTTAGGATCGACTCATCATTATCCTAACTATTTACTTCTTTTCTCTTTAGGCAGTCCATGGTAAAGTGTCCATTTGCTCCACACCTAAAGCATTTCAAGGTAATTTTCCCTTGTGCTTCCTTTTTCCTTTTCTTATGTTCCTGGTGATGTATGTCATTATTTCATCCAGCTTAGTATCACTATCTTTTTCTTCAGAGCTGCTATCAAATTCCTTTTGTTGATCTTTAATCTTTAACTTTTCCATTGCCTTGAAGGTTAGCTCCTTCTCCACCTTAGACTTCTTTTCTTTCTTCACTAGGGCTATTCTTATTTCATAAGCCACCAATATGCTATATAGGCCCACTAAGGGCAGCCTATGCAGATCTCTATCTTATATGGAAGAGACTTTGGCATTGTAAGCTTTTGGTAAGGTTTTAAGTATTTTCCTTACCACAATGGCACTGCAGATCTCTTCTGCATAGCCTCTAATGGAGCACACAATTTTGTTGACTTTTATAAAGTATGCATCTAGAGTCTCATCATTTTGCATCATTATATCTTTGAATATGTTCCTCCAGATATGTAACTTAGCTTCCTTTACAACCTTGTCTCCTTCATAAATATATTTTCGTTTGTCCCAAATTTGTTTGGTTGTCACACTCTAAATTCTTCTTACCAACAGGTGTCATAACATTACCTTCAGTAATAAGGATAAAGCCACTAACAGCAAACTCAAACAAATTAAGACTAAGTGACATCAGATATGGGAGCATTCTTTCTTCCATAATTAATGATTCTATCTATAAAAGTAGGGATGCCGTTACTGTTAATACTGTTCATGCTATTCATGATCTCAATTAGCAATAAAGATAAAAATTCACAAGAGCAACAAACAACTTCAAATCAAGGCAAGTAAATTGGATCAATAGAGGAGCTAAGTTGATACCACTTGATGAATACTGTTTTTGGTCTCAAACTAAAGGGGGTGAATTAATGTGAGATATTCACTATTTACAAATTTATTCAGATTTAACCTCTGTGACTTGTTAGAACCAATGATCCAATTTTTATCTTTCTCCTTTATATGAGACCGGCTCTATAGATATTAATCAAACATAAGTGCCTAAGAACACAACAATTTTTATGTGGTTCACCCATAATGTGCGAGCTACATCCATAATGTGATAGGATCACTCCTAAGTCACCTAATCCACTCTTGTTATCATTGGATATAATAATGTTATGGAAGGATTACTCATTAACGACTTGTGAAAAGACTACTCCTTAACCATTTACAATGATGTCTTGATCACTTCAAGGGTATCCCACCCTTTTTTCTCAATAAGTTTATCAAGAGTTTAAAGTGAAAACTTTCCTAGAAAACAATTACTCAATATGTATAAATTGCTAGTGTAGAATACAGATTTTCTCCTTCCTTTGCTGCTAATGCTGTCTTACCCATTGCCAATTGTGCTTGCACTACACCCGATGTTGCCTGCCTGCTACTGGGCAAGTTTTCTCCTTCTATTACTACAAGTTGCTAATCGTACTATTTGGACACATTTACTCCTTGGTTGCTACAAGCTACCATACCTACTACTATTATTACCTGGATGCACTATTACTATTGTTCACATGTGCATGAGCTGCTATCGCTACTTGCACGCGCTACTTGAGCTTATTGCTGCTCTTACAATTTGTAATTGATAGTTTGCATACTCTTGCTGCCCAAAGGTTGTTGTATATGCTATAACTACTGGACATGCTGCACTCGCTAGGATTGCCTATTGGACGTGCTATACTCATTGGGATTACTTGCTGGATGTGTTGTAATTTCTAGGATTGCAGGTTGGTAGACCCACTACAATTTCTGGGTTGCAAGCTATTAAACGTGCTGCAATTTTTGGGATTACAAGTTGCTAGATGCGCTGCTAAAGTTACTGCTAGTATAGGGACACCTACTAGTTATACTGCTGGTACAAGTACACCTACTAGTTGTGCTACTGGTGCAAGGATGCCTACTAGAGTTTCTACTAGTGCAGGGACACTTGCTAGTTGTGCTGGTAATGCAGGCATGCCTACTAAAGTTTCAACTGGTGCAGGGACACTTGCTAGTTGTGCTGATAATACAGGCATGCCTACTAAAGTTTCTACTAGTGCAATGACACCTACTGGTTATGCAACTGGTGCAAGGATGCCTGCCAGAGTTGCTACTAATGTAAGGAGACCTGCTGGAGTTGCTGCAATCTACAGATTCTAGTTTTGCTTACACCTTTTGCTGGTTTGCCTCCCTTGCTACCAAATTGTACTCTCCTTTGGTGTGGTTGGCTACTACAATTAGCTTTTTCGTTCTCTCAAAAATTCTACAACATACCCTTGTCTTACAAGGTATATAGGTTACACGATCATTAAAAATCATTGTTGATTTGTAAAGGTTGTCTTATAATCAGCAGCTGTATTTGAATTTAAAAATTTAGGGTTAATAGTTAACATTGACTTCCTAAAATTTAAAGTCAATGGTCAACGGTTAACAGTTAACCTTGACCCTTAAAATTTAAGATTAATGGTCAATATTGACTCATTGACTTTAGTTGACCTACCATAAACAATTTTGACCAAGGATTTCTATGTATCTCAACAACATTTAAAACATCAAATCAACACAAACTACAATATGAGATTTTGTTGACATCAAATCTAACATCAGTCATCAAAGATGAGCTCAACTAAAAAGCAAGATAAAATTAGATCACTGATTTTAACAAGTCACAGAGGTTTAATTTGGACATATTTGTAAAAAGGAAGCATCTCACACTAATTCACCCTCTTCCCCTTTTAGTGTGAGACCTAATAAGGTCTTGATCAATTGGTATCAAAGCATGGTTCCTCTATTGATCCATTCTTCTTAGATCTGAATGTTTTGTTGCTACTGTGAATCTTTCCATCTACTACTAGTTAATATCATGGAGAGCATGAACAATGTTAACAACATGGGCATTCCTATGTCTGATAGATAAATTTATCAATTATAAAATAATAAAATGCTCCCATATCTCTTGTCACTTGGTTTGGAAATGTTTGAATCTGTTATTAATGGCTTTGCTCCTGTTGCTGAAGATGCTACTATGACACGTACTGATAACAAGAATTTAGAGCATGATGGAAAGAATAGCAATGCCTTATATGCCTTCTTATTAGAAAAAGAGTTCACCAAAGTGATGGAATGCAACATAGCCAAACAACTTTGGAACAAATTGAGGAATATTTATGAAGGAGACAAGGTTGTGAAGGAAGCCAAGTTATAAATCTGGCAAAGCAAATTTAAAACCATAAATATGCTGAATGAAGAATCAATAGATGCGTTCTTTACAAAAGTAAATGGAATTGTATGCTTCACTTAAGGTAATGATGAAGTTTCCAACTTTACCCTAGGATCTACTAGTCTGTAATACAGAGAGGGAGGTGAATCAGTATTACCCCCTTTTAATTAGTAGGTGAACAATTTTAAACTCTTCTCAGAAATGAACTTTTTCTCATACTCAACTAAGGCAAATCTATTGTTACCTACTAATCATAATAATCCCCAAAGTTACCTTTCAAACACCTTGCCTATTAAATGGATTGGTTATTCTTGATTAGGTTTTTTTTTTTTAGGTTATGGGTTTGATGATTCTTTAGCTTTGTTCACAACTCAATTCAAAACACAGAATGTAAATTCAAAGCAAGGACACAAGAGATTTACGTGGTTCTACCCATGAGACATACTCCACGGTGGTAGGGATTCTTCCCCTACCGAGACAATCCACTATACTTAAGAATACTAGTGGTATCCCCTATGATTACAATGGATGTCTTAATCTTCTACTCCTTTTACTATTATAAATACAAAGCAATCACAATATAAAGAGTCACTTACTGTGTCTACCCTTCTTTAAGCTTGTCTTGCCTTTGTTTGATTTAAATAGGCTGCTTCACTGCCGCTTGGAAGTTCACCAAAACACTCTCTAACCTCTCTTGAAGAAATCTAAAAATTCGTTGAGTTCTCTTAAATGCTTCACTGAATTTCTTCTTTAGGTTGTCTCACACACCCCTTTCAAAAGAGATAATTCTTGGTTTATAAACTACCGTCTATGGAAACCCAAGTACGGCTTACTATAGCTGCGATGGATTTCCTTTCTTGTTACCCATGCCGCTTCATATTACTATTCCATTCAAAATTTAGTAATATCCTCTGTTTTAATTTATTTTTCATGCTCTTTTCTTTCTACTGAAATCTCATCCCTTGAATGCTTGAATGAACAGCTAGGATTGTCCATAAATAGTTAAAAATGTACAAAAGAAACTACCGTCGTAACTGCACATCTTTTGCAAATGCTAAGTTAACATTCTGTAACCTACCCTTCATCCGGACTCCCTGTCTGTCGTTAACCCCAGAATTATTTCGCTCCTCTAGAATCTCTCTTGGACTTAGTCCCAGGAATGGCTTATGGACTTGTAGATTTAATATCTTATGAATTTATCATCCGTATACAACCCTGTCACACTGTCACACTAAGACTTAAGCAATGCTAAACTCCCTTTACAAGTTTACTCCAAGGAGATTACTTTACAAAGTTATTTGACATGCTAGTCTTATCCTATAATTCCTGAGATATGAGCCACTTCTACTTGCACACTTAAATCTGGTTGACAACAATTACAATTCGTACAAGGCTGTGGGAACAACAATCTCCCCCTTTGTAATTATTGGCAACACTCACAACAAAAGCCATTATGCATCAGTCATTCATTTTTATCTTAGAGAAATAATCCAAAAGTAGATGGATTACAACTCCCCCTTCCTTAATAGCTCCCCCTGCAGTATTGCTTCTCTCCCTTTTTGCCAACCAATTACAAATTTGAAAAACCCATAAAGTAGAGATGAAGGATTCACCTAAATGTCAAGCTTAAGGAGGCATTTGCACAAATAGACTCATTCTGTGCTTTTCAAATAGCTCGATGGACAAAGGTTTAGTTTGAATATCTAAGATTTGATCTTTAGTGCCAACATACTCCAATTGAATTGTGCCCTCTTCCATTAGTTCCTTGATAAAGTGATACTAGATGTTAATATGCTTGCTCCTTGAATATTGAATTGGATTCTTACTGAGATCAATTGCACTTTGATTATCACTAAATACACTCACTAGTAACTTCACTTCAACTCCCAAATCTACCAATTGTCTTTGCATCCATATCAGCTGAGTCCTGAGTGATGCTATATAAGTAGCCATATACTCATCCTCAACTATACTGAAAGTAACATTGTTTTGCTTTCTACTTATCCATGCAACACACTTTGAACACAAGTAAAAGCTGTAGCCGCTGGTTGATTTTTTGTCATCTATACTTCCTATCCAGTCTGCATCAGTGTATGCTTGTAGTTTTATAGAATCCATGACAAGATACCACAAACCCATTTCCAGTGTCCCTTTGAGATATCTTAGGATTCTTTTCACTACCAACACATGAGTTTCCTTAGGAACAGCTTGGAATTTGCTAGCAATGCACACAACTTTCATGAGATCAGGCCTTGATGTTGTAAGGTATAGAAGGTCTCCCTATCATCTTCATGTATTCTATAGGGCTTGTACTCCTTCCTTCCAAATCTTTTGTTAACTTACAGCTCACTGACATAGGGGTACTGATACGTCTGCTATCCTTCATGCCAAAATTTTCAGCATCTCTTTAGCATATTTTGTCTCAGAAATAAAAATGCCTTCTTCACATTATTTTATCTGTAATCCAAGAAAGTAAATTATTTCTCTAATCAATGACATCTCAAATTCCTCACACATCTTCTGTGCAAATTCTTGGCATAGCTCAGAGTGATCCCCTCCAAAGATGATGTCATCTATATATACTATCATTATCAACTAGCCTTTCTCTAAGTTGAACACATATAGGTTATTATCAACTGCTCCTCTTCTGAAGTTCAACCTTCTCAAGTATGCATCCAGCCTGTTGTATCATGCTCTTGGGGCTTGTTTGAGGCCAATCAAGGCTTTCTTCAGCTTGCACACGTGTGTCTTATCCTCACTGATTTGTACTCCATCAGGTTGTTCAATATACACTTCTTCTTTCAGGAGCCCATTCAGAAAGGTTGATTTCACATCCATCTGATAAACTTTATACCTCTTATGTGCTACTAAAGCTAAGAACATTCTAATAGTTTCCAGCCTTGCTACTGGTGCAAAAGTTTCATCAACATTTACTCCTTCTATTTATGTGTAGCCTTTGCAAACCAGCCTAGCCTTGTTCCTCGCCACCTTGGAATCTTCATTGTGTTTATTTCTAAACACCCATTTTGTTCCTATAACATTCTTGTTACTAGGTCTTGGGACCAGTTCCCATGTATCATTCTTCTCCATTTGGTTCATCTCCTCATTTATAGCTTTAACCTAGGCTTTATCTTGTGTAGCCTCTTTAACAAATTTAGGTTCAACTTGTGAGAGTAAAGTAGTGTCTCCCACTTCTTGTTGTAACTCCTACTGATGGGTCACCTATGATCAAATTTTCTTAATTAGCACTGGTCCAAGTTTTCTTTGACTTTTTCTCTTGCACAGTCTTAGTTCCAAGAGGATCTCTTTCTTCATCTTCAGACCCACTTTTCTTTGAGTCTGAACTTACTTCTTTCCCCTTTTTTCATGCTTGTCTAATTCTTCATCTATCTTGAAGTCATCTTCTTCACTATCCTCAGCTTCTCCATTTTGCATTGTTTTCTAGTTTTCATTTATTCTCACATCACTAGAAGTGACCATTTTTCCCAATTTATGCAAGAAAACTCTGTAACCTTTTGTCTTTGCTGAGTATCCCATAAAGATACCTTTATCTGACCTAGCATGGAATTTTCCCAAGCTTTGCTCCTTGTTCTTTACAAAACATGGGCTGCCAAAGATTCTGAGATACTTGGCTGTTGTCTTCTTCCCACTCCATAGATCATATGGAGTCTTATCAGTATTGGGCTTTAGTAAAACTCTATTCAGTAGGTGTACGACTGTAAATGTTGCTTCTATCCAAAATCTTGTGTAAATCTTTGATTCTAGCAGTAGAGTTCTTGCCATTTCAACCACAGCTCTATTTTTCCTCTCAGCCACCTCATTCTATTGAGGTGTTCTTGCTACTGCCATTTGATGGTGAATTCCATACTTCTCAAGATAATCTTCAAAAGCTTCATTTGTGAATTCAGTACCTTGATCTGACCTTAATACTTTGATCTTCTTTCCACTCTCATTTTTAGCCAATCTTTTGTATCTTTTGAAGCATTTCAAAACTTCTAACTTGTGCTTGAGGTGTAACATGTAGGTCCTTCTGGAATAATCATCAACAAACAAGATGAAGTACCTCTCACCATTCAACCCTTATGTTCTCGTCGGCCCACATAAATCAGTATGTACAATGTCAAGCACTGCTTCAAAACTGAACTCTTTGGTCTTAAACTACTTTCTGGCATGTTTTCCTTTAAAGCATGCTAAGCAGACATAATCTCTCTCTTTCTTAAGGTCGGGAATGTTTCTAATTGCATGAGTAGTTGTCAACTTCCTCATTTTCTTATTCTTTTGTAAGTAAACAACTGTTCTTGTCCTCATCAATCACATATAAATTTCTAGCTATTCTCTTCCAAATTACAACAGTATTGCCTTCTTTACTCTTTACTTGACAACCTATTTTTGTGAATATCACTTTATGGTATTCATTGCTGAAGTTCCCAACTTCACCTTAAGATCTACTAGTCTATGATATTAAGAGGGGGTAAATTAATATCACACCCCTTAAAAAAACTCTTATAATTTAAGCCAAAAATGAACTCTTTCCCAGATTTAAATAAGGTAGATCTATTGTTACTGATCACAATAGTCCCCAAAGTTACCTTTCAGACACCTTACCTATTAGACGAATCAGTTGTTCTCGACTAGGTCTTCTTTTATGTTATAGGTTTGATGATTCTTTAGCTATGTTCACAATTCAATTCAAAACACAGAATGTAAATTCAAAGAAAGGACATGAGAGATTTACATGATTCCATCAATTCCATCAATGTGACGTACTTTATAGTTGTAGGGATTCTTCCTCTACCGAGACAATCCACTATACTTAAGAACACCAGTGTGGTATCCCCTATGATTACAATGGATGTCTTAATCTTCTACTATAAAGAGTGTCACTGTGTCTACCCTTCTTCTAGCTTGTGTTACCTTTGTTTGATTTAAATAGATTGCTTCACTACCACTTGGAAGATCACCAAAACACTCTTTAACCTCTCTTGAAGAAATTTGAAAATACGTTGAGTTCTTTCAAATGCTTCATCGAACTTCTTCTCTAGGTTGTCTTACCCAACTCCTGGTCTCATCATCTCACTATCTCACTCGTCTTCTGGTCTCATCGTTTCACCATTCTGGTCTAGTCTCACCTGGTCTCACGTCTCACCTGCTCCAAGTCTGGTCAGGTCTCACCCGTTCTAAGTCTGGTCTGGTCTCACCTATTTCAAGCTATGTTGGTCTCATGCATTTCACCCTTTTCTGGTCTCACCCATTTTTGGTCTTCCAATGTGTTTTGGTGTCACCTGTTTCCCTCTTTTCTAGTCTCACCAATTCTGGTCTGGTCTCACCATTTTGTTCTATTTTTCACCGTCGCACATTTTTGTTCTACTTTCACTGTCGCACATTTTTGGTCTCCTTTCATCGTCAAACGTTTTTGGTCTGCTCACACCATCACATGTTTCTGGTCTACTTTCACCGTCGAATGTTTCTGGTCTGCTCACACCATCGCATGTTTCTCGTCTGCTTTCATCGTCGAACGCCTCTGGTCTACCCACACCATCAAATATTTTTCGTGTGTTATCCCTATTTTTTGGGTGGCTTTGATATGCTCTCACGTTTCCAGGTCTGGTCTTGATCTGCTCTCACATTTCTAGGTCTAGTCTTGATCTACTCTCACGTTTCTAGGTCAATTCTTGATTTGCTCCCACGTTTTTGGCTAGTTTGCTCTCACATCTCCCTTTGTCCAGGTCTTAAGTTTTCAGGTCTGGTCTACTCTCTCTTAGGGTGGCTCCACAAATTCTGATTTGCTCTCCCCGATTTTGGTCTGCTTTGTTTCACTATTTTCTAGGTGGTTTGCTCCAAAAGAGATAAGTCTTGGTTTATGTAGGAAAACGTGATTAGTGGCTTATGTTGTGCATAGTTAGCTATTTTTAGAATATATCTTTAGAAATAAACTAATTTAGGTAGGTTTTTTAAGGTCCCATAAGTTATGGGATTTGATATATTTTTACCTTTTATTATTTTTACTAGGTCTAGCATCTATAAAGCTATTGTCTAATGTATTATTCAGAATAAGAAGGATTATTACTCTTTCAATCTCTAACATGGTATCAGAGCCAGGTCTCTTCTTAGTCTTCTTCCTTCTATTTTCTTTTCTTTTCTTTGACATCAAAACAGATTGCTAGCCTTTATTGCTGGTGATCCCTACTTCACGTGGAAGGCCTTAATTGCCTAGAATTGTTATTTTTTTTTTCCATAAAGGATGTCTGAGGTTGCAGAGACAGGTTCTACAACCCAATCAGAGGGGGTGGCAATAATCCGAAGCGAGGAAAGTAGAAGAGGTCTGATGCTAGAATCACAAATGATAGATAACTCAGTCATGATAGCTAGGGGTGACAACAAATTAGTCACAAATCTGGACAGAGCACCATATTTTGGAAGTGGACAGCTTAATCAACCAAAAGCTCAAAATCGTGACAGCTTGTGTTGCACCTATTGTAATAAGGCACGCCATACTCGTGAAAAGTGTTGGAAGCTTCATGGAAAGCCCCCTAGTCAAGAATGGGGACAGAAAGGAGAACAACCAAGGAACTATAGGCAGGCTCACGTTGCTGCAGTACAACTAAGTGAATCAACCCCAAAGGAGATAGGCAGTCTTAACCAAGAAGTGATCGAGAGGACAGGATCACTTATCAACAACCTTGAAACACCCTCAGGTACCTGTTCTTTGGCATATTCAGGTGAGTTTCCATTCTCCATTGGGTTAAATGTTTTGGGTACAACCTTTGCCAACTCCTGGGTCATGGACTCAGGAGCTACTGACCATATGACTCACTTACCAAATATTTTTTCCACGTATTCCCCATGTCCAAGCAGTAGAAAAATAGTTACAGCAGACGGTTCGGTGACCACTGTAGCCGGTGTAGGGAATGTTAAAATAGGTCCATCACTGATCCTAAAAAATGTCCTCCATGTCCCTAAACTGTCCACAAATTTGATTTCTATACAAAAACTTACTCAAGATTTATACTGCAATGTGGTTTTTCATCACGACTATTGTGAATTTGAGGACAAGGATTCGGGGAAGATGATTGGACATGCTAAAGAATGGTATGGTCTCTACTACCATGAAGCACCAAGTCAGTTAAACATTACTAAGGGCAGATTATCCCAATCTTTTATGTCAGAAAATCTTTCATCCAATAAAGAGAAAGTTTGGCTCCATCATCGCCGACTTGGACATCCATCTTTTAGAATTATTGAAATTCTGTTTCCTTCTTTGTTTAAAAATCTAAATGTTGAAACCTTTCATTGTGAGGTATGTGAACTTGCTAAACATAAGCGTATACCAATTCCAGCCAGTAACAAAAAGAGTTCTGTTCCTTTCTATCTTGTTCATAGTGATATTTGGGGTCCTACGTCTATTCCTAATATTTCTGGAGCAAGATGGTTTGTTTCATTTATTGATGACTGTACTCGTGTTGCCTGGATTTTTCTACTCAAGCATAAATCAGATGTTATTACCGTTCTCCCAAATTTTTTCTCCATGGTCAAAAATCAATTTGGAATCAATATCAAAAGGTTTAGGTAGGATAATGCTAGGGAATATTTCAATCAAACCCTAACTCCATATTTTCAAAAAGAAGGTATAGTACATGAATCATCTTGTGTCAATACCCCACAACAAAATGGAGTAGCGGAAAGGAAAAATGGTCACCTTCTTGAAAAAACCCGAGCCTTTATGTTCCAAAACAATGTGCCTAAAAATTTTTGGGGGGAAGCAGTTCTCACTGCTGCCCATCTCATAAATCGTTTGCCATCTAGAGTTTTGGGATTCAAAAGTCCTATGGAAATACTCTCCACATTCTACCCTGACCTACAAACTACAAATAACCTTGTTCCTAGAATATTTGGGTGTGTATCACTTGTTCATGTTCACTGTCCAACTAAAGGGAAATTAGATCCAAGGGCCATAAAATGTGTCTTTGTGGGGTATTCCTCAACTCAAAAGGGGTATAAGTGCTACCATCCTCCATCAAGGAAGTTCTATGTCTCAATAGATGTCACTTTCAATGAACATGAGTCTTACTTCACCCATCCTTATTTTCAGGGGGAGAATTTAACAATAGAAAATAAGGATGAGGATGTTTTACTTGATCTATCGCTACTGTCCATGTGTAAACCATCCAGTTCATCTTGTCCCATTATACCAAACCGTGTGCCTGAAAATCTTCCTAAACACATAGTTGAAAATGAACCATACCATATGTCTGAAAATCCTCAAGAAAAACCAGATTCTGCACCTGAGAATGTAAGTTTTGGCAAGGGCAATGTATTCACAAGGAAGAAGATGATCGTTCCTGAATTTATGCAGGTCCAAGAGTCCAACCCAAGTCCTGAGAATGAGGTAACAATATCTAATCCTACATTGCAAAATGAAACTGAATTTCATATGAGTAAGGATGACCAGGATCTTCCCATTGCTATTAGGAAAGCAACAAGGGAGTGCACAAAACAACCTAATCCTACATTGCAAAATGAAACTGAATTTCATATGAGTAGGGATGACCAGGATCTTCCCATTGCTATTAGGAAAGCAACAAGAGAGCGCACAAAACAACCTTTATATCCTCTTGCACACTTTATGTCTTTTAAGAAATTTTCACCATCTCATCAATCCTTCCTTGTTAGCTTAAACACCATTACCATTCCTACCACCTTATCCGAGGCGTTGTCCAACGAGAAATGGAAACAAGCTATGAATGTGGAAATGGAGGCACTTGAGAAAAATAAAACCTGGGAGTTGGTAAAGTTACTAGTGGGAAAGAAGCCTGTAGGGTGTAAATGGGTGTATACAATAAAGTATAGAGCAGATGGATCAATAGAAAGATACAAAGCAAGGTTAGTAGCCAAAGGATATACTCAAAGCTATGGAATTGATTATCTAGAAACTTTTGCACCAGTTGCAAAAATGAATACTGTTAGAGTTTTATTGTCATTGGCAGCTAACTATGGTTGGGAATTACAGCAGTTCGATGTAAAAAATGCATTCTTGCATGGAGAACTAGAGGAAGAAATTTATATGGAGGTCCCACCAAGTTATAGGAAGAACTTGGATTCTCAAATTGTGAGTAAATTGAAGAAAGCCTTATATGGTCTAAACAATCACCACGAGCATGGTTCGGACGATTTGCTAGAGTTATGATAGCTATGGGATACAAACAAAGCCGAGGGGATCATACATTGTTCATTAAACACTCAAGGTCAGGGGGAGTCACAGCTCTCTTGGTTTATGTTGATGACATAATAGTGACAGGAGATGATGACAAAGAAAAACAAATCTTGAGTCATTGTTTGGGCAAGGAATTTGAGATCAAGGTGTTAGGAAGGCTCAAATATTTTCTTGGGATTGAGGTTGCTCACTCTAAGCAAGGCATTTTTATCTCCCAACAAAAGTATGTCACAGATCTCCTAAAGGAAACAGGCATGACAGCATGCAAACTAGCAAGTACTCCAATAGATCAGAATGTCAAACTTGGAAAAGCAGAGGAGGATGTTGCGGTAGACAAGGCAACATATCAACGCCTTGTAGGAAGACTTATTTATTTGTCTCACACACGACCAGATATAACATATGCAGTTAGTGTGATTAGCCAATTCATGCATAACCCAAAGGAAGTTCATCTACAAGCAGCTTACCGAGTATTACAGTACCTTAAGGGAGTACCAGGAAAAGGTATTTTATTCAAAAGGAATGGAGGTTTAGTACTTGAGACATACACAGATGCTGATTATGCTGGGTCAATTGTTGACAGAAAGTCAACCACTGGATATTGCACCTTTCTTGGTGGAAACCTTATGACATGGAGGAGTAAAAAACAGAATGTAGTGGCCAGGTCTAGTGCAGAAGTAGAATTTCGAGCAAAGGCTCAAGGTGTGTGTGAAGTACTTTGGTTAAAAATCATTCTAGAAGACTTGAGGATTAAATGGGATGGCTCAATAAGACTCTATTGTGACAACAAGTCTGCAATCAGCATAGCTCACAACCCAGTACAACATGATCGAACAAAGCACATTGAAGTCGATAGACACTTTATCAAAGAACACTTGGAGAGCGGGTTGATTTGTACCCCTTACATGCCTACACACAGCCAGCTTGCGGATGTACTCACCAAAGGGTTAACCAGTTCGGTGTTTCAAAATATAATATCCAAGCTGGGAATGGAAAATGCCTATTCACCAGCTTCAGGGGGAGTGTAGGAAAACGTGATTAGTGGCTTATGTTGTGCATAGTTAGCTATTTTTAGAATATATCTTTAGAAATAAACTAATTTAGGTAGGTTTTTTAAGGTCCCATAAGTTATGGGATTTGATGTATTTTTACCTTTTATTACTTTCCTTTTTTACTAGGTCTAGCATCTATAAAGCTATTGTCTAATGTATTATTCAGAATAAGAAGGATTATTACTCTTTCAATCTCCAACAGTTTATATACTCCCTTCTATGAAAACTCTAGTAGGGTTTACTGTATTTGCAGTGAATTTTCTTTCTTATCCCTCCGTGCTGCTTCATATTACTATTCCATTCAAAATTCAGCAGTATCCTCCTTCTTAATTTATTTTTCTCAAGCAATGCTACACTCCCTCTATAAGTTCACTCCAAGGAGATCACTTTACGAGGTTATTTGACATGCTAGTCTTATCTTGTAATTCTTGAGAGATAAGCCACTTCTACTTACACACTTAAATTTAGTTGACAACAATTACAACCCATATAAGGTTGTGGGAACAACAATTGCATAGTTGGCTGACAGATGTTAGATTATATCTGAGTCATTCAACATACAAAACATCTTTTAGCTTTCCTTTTCCAATATTTACAAGCCCCTGACCACTGATGTTGAGTGAATCATCGTTGTCAAACTTGACTTTGCCTTCTCTTGACTTGTTCAGCTTTGATAATTTACTCTTGTCTTCTTTCATGTGTGAAGTGCATCCACTATCAAGGATTCACTACTTATCATTGTAGGCAGCCTTTAGTGCAATTTCAGCTATATTAGCCACCTCCTTTTTAGCTTTTTATTCCTTCTTTTGAACAGGCTTAAAGATAGCTTTCTCTTTTTTTCTCAACTTTAACTGTACTAATTGTTTCCACTATGCCATTAAGTACCTTCTCTTGCTTAAGGAGAAGTGTCATGCATCTCTTAGTATTATGACCATCCTGCTCGTACCTTTCACACTATTCCAAGTCTACCAATATAGCAAACTTGTTCTTTGAAACCATTGGTTTAGGCTTCCGCCAACAATCCTTATCAGTGTGTCCTTGCTTTTTACAGTATATGCAAGAACTCATGAGAAGTGTTCTCTTCTGAATTTTGAATTGTCTCCCCTTGTATGTAGCATTGGATATTCTCAAGTTAGAGACATATACTGACCTTCTCTACCAATATTTACTTGCCTTATGACCCCAAACTTCACAATAAAAGTAGTGACCTTAAAACTGGCTCTTCTTGGGTCTAACCACAGCAGCTTGTTTTCTTTTGATCATTACTTGCTATATAGGCAAGGTTGCTGGCTTCTTTGCTTATGTGACTTTCATTTCAGCCACCTTCTCCTCCTTCTTCTGTTCAGCCATAGCCCCTGGTTGGCTGACTTTCTTTTCTTCATTTTTGTTTGTAACCCTAGGTTGCTTCTTCAAATCTTCTTTATTTTCAGCCTTCACTATTCTTGGCTAATCAGTCTTTTCCTTCTGAGGCTTAGCAACTCTGGGCTATTGCTTTTTAACTATATACATCATTTTTGGCCTTGACTTTAGTTTGATAACAGTTTTCTCTTCTTCTTTTATCTTCTCTTGAGTCACAACCTTCTCTTTCAACTTTTGCGGCAAAGTCTCATTCTCTTTAGGCAGTGCAGGCTCAGATTGCTACACTTTCTCTTCATTCATCTTTTCTCTTAAAGAGTTTGTTTCTCCTACCACTTCAAGCTTCTACAAGTTCTTTTCACTCTTTTTGAGTTATTGCTAGAGTCTTAGCAACTCTATCTCTATTTCTTCAATTTTTGAAGTCCTTAATGCAAGCTCCATTGTAAGTCTTTATATATTTTGATATGTTCTTCAAATCTTATCTTTAAGTCAATATGTTTAGCCCTTATTTCATCTTTTTGACTTTCTACTTCCTCAATCTTTACTTCAACTTGTTTTATATGGGCCTCCAACCTTCTCATAGTTCTACCCCTTCTGATTATCTCCTTTAAAGTGGCTTCTAATTCAGCTTCAAGATCTAGTTCCTCTTTATCAGCCTCCTCTTCCTCTTCAGAGGTTAAACTACCACATTGAGTTGGTGCCATAAAGGCATGCTCATCTGATGAGTCTACATCTTCCTCCTCATCAACTTCTTTTGTTCGGCTCATATAACTCCTGAATGAGCCTCTCTTCTTCTGTGGGTTGGCAGTCTTCTTGCTGGACTTCTTTGATTTGGATGATGATCTTCTCCATTTTGAATTCTGCTCATCATCATCATCCTCATCTTTATCATCAAGTTTCACTTTGCACTGAGAAGCAAAGTGTCCAGTCTGCCCACAACGATAATATCTTAAAGACAACTGTCCTTTTCCCTTCTTAGACAACTTTTTGAATTTCCTTGTTAAGTAAGCCAACACTTCACCTTTACTTTCTTCCTTATCGTCATCATCATCCTCACTGGATGATTCTTCCTCTTCTCTTATCTTCAAGTGTCTCATAGCTTTGAAAGCTACCTCATTTGATGGCTTTGATATTAAGGAGCTTTCATTTAACTTTATTTTCATCTCATATGCAATGAGATTGCATTGGAGATCATGTAGTGACATAAATTAGAGATCTCTACTCTCCTTTATGGCTACCACCTTTGAGGCAAATGTTTCAGGCAGAACTCTCAAAATTTTCTTCACAATAGATGAGTCCTTCTTATTCTTCCCATGACTTTTAAGGTTGTTTACAGCATCAATAACCTTGGTGAAAAACTCTTGGATTGTCTTATTTTTCTGCATTCTGAAAGATTCATATCTCTCCTTGAAAACTTGAAGCTTGGCCTCCTTCATTCTGCCATCATCTTTATAGACATTCTACAATCGGTCCCATATCTCCTTAGCAGATTTACAGTCCATAACTTAAGCATATTCAACATCTGTTAATTCTGAAATGATGACATTTGATGCCTTCCTATTAATCTCAAACTGCCTTAATTCCTCTGAGGTTGGATCTTTACTTTATTTTGGAGGCACAAAACCCTCCTGTACAGATTTCATTACATCCATGCCTAAGGTTGCAAATACCACTTGCATTCTCACTCTCCACATATGGTAGCTGGTTCTTTTGAAAATTAGAACCTTCTTGTTGTAAGTAGTGCTAGTGCTAGTACTGACATCCATTTCCCAGTATGCTAAACAAGTTAAAACTTTTAAAACCCTTCAAACTAGTACGCCAAGCTATTAAGTTTCAAATCGGTGAACCTGTACTCTGATACCCATTGAAGTTCCCAACTTTACCCTAAGATCTACTAATCTGTAATACTGAGAGGGGTGGTGAATCAATATTACCCCCTTTTAATTGGTAGGTGAACAACTTCAAATAATTCTCAAAAATGAACTCTTTCTCAGATTTAACTAAGGTAGATCTATTGTTACTTACTAATCATAATAGTCCCCAAAGTTACCTTTTAGATACCTTGCCTATTAAACAGATTGGTTGTTCTTGATTAGGTCTTCTTTTAGGTTATGTGTTTGATGATTCTTTAGCTTTGTTCACAACTCAATTCAAAATACAGAATGTAAATTCAAAGTAAGGACACAAGAGATTTACGTGGTTCTGCCCATAAGACATACTTCATGATGGTAGGGATTCTTCCTCTACTGAGACAATCCACTATACTTGAGAATACCAATGTGATATCTTTTATGATTACAATGGATGTCTTAATCTTCTATTCCTTTTACTATTACAAACATAAAGCAATCACAATACAAAGAGTGTCACTTACTGTATCTACCCTTCTTCTAACTTGTCTTGCCTCTGTTTGATTTGAATAGGCTGCTTCACTGCCACTTGGAAGATCACCAAAACACTCTTTAACCACTCTTTAAAAAATCTGAAAATTTGTTGAGTTCTCTCAAATGCTTCACCGAATTTCTTCTTTAGGTTGTCTCATATACCCTTTTCAAAAAAGATAAGTCTTAGTTTATATACTGCCCTCTATGGAAACCTTAGTAAGGCTTACTATAGCTATGATGGATTTCCTTTCTTGCCCCTCCATGTGACTTTATATTACTATTCCATTCAAAATTTAGTATTATCCTGCTCCTTAATTTATTTTTCTTGTTCTTTTCTTCCTATTGAAATCTCATCCTTTGAGTGCTTAGTTAGGATTGTCCATGAATAGTTAAAAATGTACAAAAGAAATTGCCCCCGTAACTGCCTATCTTTCGAAAATGCTAAGTTAAAATTCTGTAACCTTCCCTTCTTCCAGACTCCTTGTCTGTCTGTAATTCTGAAATTATTTCGCTCCTCTAGAATCGCTCCTAGACTTAGTCTCAGGACAGGTTTACAGACTTGCAAATTTAACGTCTTATGAATTTATTATCCGTATAAAACCCTGTCATATTGTCACACTAAGACTTAAGCAATGCTAAACTCCCTCTACAAGTTTACTCCAAGGAGATCACTTTACAAAGTTATTTGACATGCTAGTCTTATCCTATAATTCCTGAGATATAAGCCACTTCTTCTTGCACACTTAAATTTGGTTGAAAACAATTATAACTCGTACAGGATTATGGGAACAACAAATGAAGAGGAGGTCAACAACACTACTATGGTAAGGAAGATACTCAAAATCTTACCAGAAGCTTTTAATGCCAAATTTCCTCCATATAAGATAGAGATTTGGATAGACTACCCCTGGATGATTTATATAGTATATTGGTGGCTTATGAAATGAGAATAGCACTAATAAAGAAAGAAAAGAAGCTTAAGGTAAAGAAGGAGTTAGCCTTCAAGGTGATGAAAAAATTAAAGATTAAAGAAGAAGAAGAAGAATTCGACAACAGCTGTAAAGTTGAAGATGGTGATACTAAACTTGATACAGTCATGGCATGTATCATAAAAAATATGTGGAAAAGAAAAAGTAAGTACAAGGGAAAATTACCTTTGAAGTGTTTTAGTTGTGAAGGCATTGGGCATTGGGGCATGAACTACAAAAAGAGAAAAGAAGTAGACAGTAATGATAATGATGAACTGGCCTTAAGAAGGAGAATAAAGAAATCTAGCTATTCTAAAGCTAGGAATTCAAGTGCCAAAGGGAAAAAGAAACTCTTCATATCCAAAAGAAGAAATTTCTTAAGCAAATTGGATGAAAAAGATTATGAAGACGAAGCTGATTTTGATGATTTTGCAGAAAATATGCTGGTTACATAGGTAAATGATGAAAAAGAATCCTCAAATGATGAGTAATCAATTGAAGAGGAAGAAAAAGAGGTTGTGTAACAACTTAAAACTGAATTGAGAGCTTGTTTGTACAAAAATAACATGTTGAAAAAATAGGTAAAGAATCTCAAAAGGCTAAATAAAAATTCTACTATTGATAAATTTGATCTCTTGTTTTCACAAGAGCAAGAAGGGCTAATTTTGCAAGCCAAGCTCCATAAGGTTGAATTTAAATTGAAAAATTATTAAGAAAGCTTTATACAAGCCATGAAAGTGAGAGGAGAGTCCTCTTCAGCAAATGATATCAAGGAGGATGTTACCAAAAAGTTAGATGAATATCTAAGCAAACAAAGACCTCATTCCATAAGGAAGAAAGGACTTGGCTATATTGAAAAACTAAATGAAAGGGTAGAAGAGAAAAAGAAAATTGTGTTTATACTTAAAAGCAAACACAATGACATTATAGAGAAGAGAAACCTATCTAAGCTAAAATGGGTTAGGAAAGATGTGATGAAAACTTATATCCAAAGGAGATAGGCTATTGAAGATGAAAAGAAGGTTACCACAATAGGTGCTAAAGATAAGTGATATGAACTTGGTGAAAGAAGAAAATTCAAATATGAATGATTGAGATCTAATAAGTATGGGCACAAGGCTAGTGTGTGCTAAAGTAATAGGCCTATAATAAAGAAGAATGTAAGGTAAGAGTCTAAGGGGAGAATTTATCAAGAAAGTAGACAGCCTTAAGTAAAAAAAATAGTCAAATTCCATTAAGAAACAGATTTGATATGTTGGAAGAAATTTGTGGAAGAAGTGAAAAGGCTAGACATACTGCTAAGAAATGCTTGATATTACTGCTTAGTCAAAGAATGCAAAAGTGAATTCCTATATATGCTTTTATATCTGCTCGAAGAAAAATAAGAGGAAGGGAAATGGTTATGGTTGTGGAAGTAGCCTTAAAAGCTACCAAGAACGAAAAGCCATGGATCATGGACAATGGTTGCTCTTTACACATGACAAGAGACTCCAAGGAATTGAAGGAAGTGGTAAAATATGATGAAGGGTTAGTCATATTTGACAATGATGGTGTCTTAAAGATTAAAGGTGATGGTGCTGAAATTATTGCAGAAAAGTTGAAATCAGAGGAAGTACTTTATGTTGAAGGGATAAAACATAATCTAATCAATGTTCACCAACATTGTGATGATGGGTATGAAGTTACTTTTAGCAAAAGTGGCTGCATGGTAAAGAGATTAAGTGATGATGTTGTTCTTACAAAGGGAGAAAGAATAAATAAAAACTTATACCAAGTTTCCAATAATAAAAACACATGTTTCGTGAGCATCAAAGATGAGAATTTGTTATGACATCAGAGATTGTAGCATCTTGGTCAAAAGGGGCTGAACAAATTATCCAAAAATGAAGCAGTGAAAGATGTACCAAAACAGAAAAGAGAAAGAAATGCAATTTGCAACATGTGTCGAAAAGGAAATATGGTGAATACTAACCACAAAAATGTGGAGATTCAAACAAAAAAAAAAAGTGATTGGATCTCATCCATTCAAATATATTCACCAAACCCCTATCAAGAGGGGTATTTTAGAAGTTAAGGTTGAATTTATATGTTTAGCTACCCCCTAAAGGCTGAGGTATACCTCTAACCCTCTTTAGATTTGTTGTCAAAGAGGGAGATATTTTGTATAAATCCAAAGAGAGTATATACTAATTAAAAGGGGGAGTACTTAATCAATCTAATGGGGAAAATCAAATAAAAGTGAAGAAATTGTCAAGGGGGAGAAACAAAAGAAAAGGGGAGTTAAAGTTGTTTCCAATTGGTATCAGGCCCATATACAAGAAGGGAGATTCATGTTTTAAGGGGAGCTATGAATGTCAAAAGCTTCTTCTTGTACTTAATTGCTGATTTATATATTTAATAGGTTGCCAACAAAACCAAAGGGGGAAATTATTAAGTCCATCTTTGATGGCTAATATTGGATTTGTTGTCAATAGCATCTTATATATTTGTCTATTCCTAGGATTATGTGAGGACCCATCTAGCCAATGATGCCAAGGCTGCAAAGAAGGGAGGACAGAGACAGTTCAATGGCCTTGTGGATGTCTACAAGAAGACATTGGCATCTAATGGCATTACTAGGCTTTTCTATGGATTTAACATTTGTTATGTAAGAATTATTGTTTATCATCACCTATATTTTGGAATGTATGACTCTTTGAAGCAATGGTGTTGATTGGAAAGTTGCAAGATAGTTTCTTCACCAGCTTTGCCTTTAGTTGGCTTATTACTAATGGTGCAGGTCTTGCATCCTACCCTATTGACATTATCCCCAAAGGAATGATGATGACCACTGCTGAAGCTATCAAGTATAACAGCTTTCTCGATGCATTTGCCTAAATCTTGAAGAATAAGAGTGCTAAATATATCTTTAAAGGTGCTAGTCTAAACATCCTTTATGCCATTGCTAGTACTGGTGTGCTTGGTGGTTACAAGAGGTTGTAACTAATTGTGCTTGGAACAAAGTATGGATCTAGCATTACGTTTAGTAGTGGCATTGCAAGTCACTTACTGAGTGTGAGTAATATTGACAGTTGTCCCTAAATTTTAAGAGTCAATGTTAACCATTGACTCTAAATTCAAAGAGTCAATGCTAACCGTTAATACTAAATTCAAGAAATCAATGTTGGTTGTTGATGTTAGGGCGACCTTAAATTTAAGGAATCAATACTGACCATTAATGATAGTGTAACCATAAACTCAAAGCTTATAAATACACTTGTAGCTATTAATAAAGGGTTAGCTGCAAAACATGAGAGAAGGCATGGTAGTGAAAGAAAAATAGAGTGGTAGAACATAAAGAACTACAGATTGCTGTGAACGGCATAGAGAATTGCAACAAAAGAAAACAAGCAAAAAGTGAGAATAGTAAACGTAAAGAATTGCAAAGAGTTATGAATGGCATAGAGAACTACAGCAAAAGAAAAGGAGTAAAGAGAGGGTAGAAAACCTATAGAGAGCATAACCAATAGGGTGAGCTGCAAAAAGAGAAGGATCTTGTAAAGGTTAGGAAAAAACCTATAGAAGGAGGAACCTACATAGGTAGAAGGAGAAACCTGTAGAGGCAAAAGGAGGAATCTGTAAAGGAGAAAACTTGTAGAGGAGAAAACCTACAAAGATTATAACTTGCAATGGAAAAAACTTGCAAATGAAAAAAAAAAGTAGAAAACAATAGGCAACAGCACATTGTTGAGCCCATCTTTGATGCTTAATATTGGATTTGTTGTCAACAGCATCTCATAAATTTGTCCTTACTAATTTGATGTTATGAGTGCCGATGAGATGTGTTTGTTGCATTTACAAAGTGTTGGCAGTACCAACCAATGAGTAGTATGTTAAAGTAGAAGCTAAGGGAGTAATGCAAGTTATGGCCTACCTACAAGTGCAATTTGTATTGGTAAAGGAGATTCTAGGAAGCATTATGAACAAGGAAAAAGTGCTTGAGATACAAAGAGATCGTTGGTCAAATTGTTTATAACAAGTCAACCCTAAATTCAATGAGTTAATGTTGACCATTGACCCTAAATTTTAGGAATCAATGCTAACCATTGATTGCACGGCATACCTCGAGAATCAATGCTAACCATTAATTGTAAGGCAACCCTTAGGAATTAATGCTGATCATTGATTGTAGGGCATCCTTAAGAATCAATGCTAACCATTAATTGTAAGGCAACCCTTAGGAATCAATGCTAATCGTTGATTGTAGGGCCACTCTTAGGAATCAATGCTGACCATTGGTGATAGGGCAACCCTAAACTCAAGGCTTATAAATATATCCATGCAACTATCAAGAGAGTGGTGTGCTGGAAAAATGTAATAGAGAAATAGAGAGAATGGGTAAAAAGAATAGGTAAGGGGAACGACAAGAGGTTGTGTGCTACAGACCATAAAAGAGATTTCTAAGAGGAAGAAACTGTCTATGTTGCAGAACACCAAAAGGAAGAAACCATGTGTGCTGCAAAATGCCAAGAGAGTTGAGTACTGCGGAACATAAGATAGAGCTATGCAACATAAAGAAAACAAATAGCTATGTGACATAGAGATAGTAAGGTAGAAGGAAATAACAGCAGCACTACAGGAGAAAGGAAAGTGTAGTGGTAAAAAGAAATAGCAATAACACTGGCAATAAAGGAGAAAACCTACCAAGGAAAAAAAAGCAACATCACCAATAGAAGAGAGAACCTACCAAGGCAAAAGGAGGTAGCACCAATAGCAATGGAGAAAACCTACCAAGGTAGAAGGAGAAAACATCGACAAAAAAGAAGAGAACCTATAAAAGGAGGAACTGCAGAGACAAAAGAGAACCGGTAGCAAAGAAGAGAAACAGGAAAGAGAACTTGTAAAAGGAGAAAACTATAGAGACAGGAGAGAACTAACAGTAGAGAAGAGAACCTACAAAAAGAGGAACCTGTAAAGGCAAAAAGAGGAACCTATAAAGATAGGAGAGAACTGGTAGCAAAGAAGACAACCTGCAGAAGGAGGAACCTATAGAGATGAAAGAGAACTAGTAATAGAGAGAACCTATAGAAGGAGGAACATACAGAGATGGGAGAGAACTGACAACAAAGAAAAAAACTTGCAATAAAGAGAACCTATAGTGAAGAGAACCTGTAAAAGAAAGAACCTATAAAAGAGAGAACCTGCAAAAGAGGGATAGTAACAACTACAGAAAATGAAAGTGAAATCCAATACAGAGAAGAAAAAGGCTCCAACAACAAAAGAGAAAGAGAAAGTGCATAATAGAAAGAGGTAGCAACAATAACAAGATGAAGATAACTTACAACAAAGAGAACTTGCAAAAGAGAGAACCTACAAAAGAAAGAACTTATAGAAGAGAGAACCTATAAAGGAGAGATCAGCAGAGCTTAAGGAAAGAAACTGGTAGTGAGGAAGGAGAAGATTCATTTTCTACAACAGTAACTTGTGCACATTGAGTGATCTTTCTCACGGAAGTTTCATCATATAATTTTTATGTACTTCTTGAAAAAGGGTAAGAGATCCTTAAAGTAATTGGGAGGTTAATCCTTCAAGTGATCAAAAGATTAACTCTTCTAATGACCAGGAGATCATTATAGGTGATTAAGGAGTGATCCTTCCACAACATCAACTGTATCCCTTGATAATAAGAATGGATCATGTGATCTAGGAGTGATCCTATCACACTGTGGACGTAGCTCACATATTGTGGGTGAACCATGTAAAAATTGTTGTGTTCTAAGGTGCTTGCATTTGATTAATATCCACACGGTCACTACCATATAAAGAACCAAGATAAAAAAATTGGATCATCGACTCTAACAAGTCATAGAGGTGCTTATGCTTGATTGATATTCATACAACCATTCTCACAAAAAAGTGCAAGATAAAATTGGATCATTAACTTTAATAGGACACAAAGGTTTAATCGGAACAGATTTGTAAAAAGTAAGCATCTCATACTAATTCACCCTCTCCCTCTCTCAATATGAGACCTAAAAGGGTCCTCATCAAGTGGAATCAAAGCAAGGTTTCCTTTGTTGACCCATCTTGCTTTGATCTAAAAGTTTTGTTATTGCTGTGAATCTTTACATCTACTATTAGTTAATATCATAAAATGTATGAATAGTGTGAACAGTAAGGGCATTCCTACTTTTAATGGATAAAATTATTAGTTATGGAAGAATAGAATGCTTCTATATCTAATGTATCTTAGTTTGGATGTTTTTGAATCTACTATTAGTAGCTTTACCCCTATTATTAAAGGTGCTGCTATGATGCCTATTGATAAAAAGAATTTAGAGTATGATGAAAAGGCTAGAAACGCCTTATATTCCTCCATAAAGGATAAAGATTTGCATAGGCTACCCCTAGATGATTTACACAACATATTGGTGGCTTATAAAATGAGAATAGTTCTAATAAATAAAGAAAAGAAGTCTAATGTAGAGAAGGAGTTGGGTACAAGGTAATGAAGAAATTAAAGATTAAAGAAAAAGAAAAGAATCTGATAACAAATCTAAAATAGAAGATGGTGGTACTAAATTTGATTAAGTCATGATATACATCACCAAAAATATGAGGAAAGGAAAAGGGAAATATAAGGGAAATTTACCCTTGAAGTGCTCTAGTTGTGAAGGCATTGGGCACTTTGCCATGAATTGCCCAAAGAGAAAAGAAGTAGATAGTGATGATGATGATGAGCTATAGCCCCAAAGAGGAGAATAAAGAAATCTAGCTATTCTAATGTTTGAAATTCAAGTGCTAAAGGAAAAAGCAACTCTTCAAATCTAAAAGAAGAAATTTTTTGAGCAAATTGGATGAAGAAGATTCTGAAGAAGAAGCTAATGATGATTCTGATAATGATGTTATAGAAAATGTGCTTATTGTAAAGGTAGTTGTTGAACAAGAATTAAGTGATGAAGAATCAACCGAAGAGGAAGACAAAGAGTCGATGTAACAACTTAAGAATGAATTAAGATCTTGTTTGCACAAAAACAGCAAGTTAGAAAAGAAGGTAAAGCATCTTAAGAAGTTGAATAAAAATTCTGTTGTTGATATATCTGATTTCTAAGTGAAAGAAAAGGAGTTTGAAGTAAAAAAGAATGAGTACTTGAAAAGAATTAAGGAGTTGAATGTACTTGAGACAGAGCAAGGCAAGATACACAAAAATCTTGGCACTAAGGTGATTACATAAGAGTAAGAAGTACTGATTTTATAAGCCAAGCTCTACAAGGCTGAATATGACTTAAAGATGTATGAAGAAAGCTTTATGTAGGTCATGGAAGTGACAAAAATTTCCTCTTTAGCAAATGCTATTAGGGAGGATGCTACCAAAAAGTTAAATAAGTGTTTAAGCAAACAAAGACCTCATTTCATGGGAAGGAAAGGACTTGGCTATATTGAAAAACCAAATGAGAGGGTAGAAGAAGAAGAAAATTATGTTTATGCCTGAAAGCAAACACAATGACATTATGAAGAAGAGAAACCAACCCAAGCTAAAATGGGTCAAGAAAGAAGTGAAGAAAACTCTTATCCAAAGGAGATAGGTTGTCAAAAATAGAAAGAAGGTTACCACAATATGTGCTAAAGATAGAAGATATAAACTTAGTGAAAAAAGAAAATTTAGATTTGAAAGATTTTGCTAGTGCTGTAGTAAGTATGAGCACAAGGCTAGTGTGTGTTGGAGTAATGGGCCTATAATAAAGAGGAATGTGAGGCAAGAGTCTAGGGAGAGACTTTATAAAGAAAGGAGATAGCCTCAAGTGAAAAGAAGTCAAATTCCACTAAAACATTTTTGATATAATGGATGAAATTTGTGAAAGATGCAAAAAGGCTAGACATATTATTGAGGAATGCTTAACGTTGTTGCCCAGTCAAAGAGTGCAAAGGAGAACACCTACATATGCTATTATGTTTGGCTGAAGAAGAAAAAGAGGAATGGAAATGGCTATGGTTGTGGAAGTAGCCTTAAAAGCTTCCAAGAAAAAAAGAAGCCATGGATCTTGGACAATAGCCACTCTTCACACATGATAAAAGACTCCAAGGTGCTGAAAGAAGTAGAAAAATATAATGGAAGGTCAATCACATTTGGCAATGATGGTGCTTTAAAGATTAAAGGTGTTGATGCTGCTAAAATTAGTGCAAAAAAGCTAAAATCAGAGGAAGTACTTTTAAGTTAAAGGGCTAAAATACAATTTAATTAGTGTTTGCTAACTTTGTGATGATGGGCATGAAGTTACTTTTAAGAAAAGTTGTTATATGGTAAAAATATTAAGTAATAGTATTGTTCTTACAAAGGGAGAAAGAACAAATGGAAACTTATACCAAGTTTCCAGTAGCAAAAACACTTGCTATATAAGCACTAAAAATGAAAATTTGTTATGGCATAGGAGATTAAGACATCTTGGACAAAAGGGGTTGAACAAATTGTCCAAAAATGAATTTATGAAAGATATGCCCAAGTTGAGAAGAGAAAGAAATACCATTTGCAGTACTTGTCAAAAAGGGAAGATAGTGAATGCTACCCACAAAAATATGGAGATTCAAATAAAAAAGCCATTAGAACTCATTTATTTACATATATTTACCAAATATTTGTCAAGAGAGATGTTCCAGAAGTTAAGACAAAATTTACGTGTTTAGCCATCTCCTAGAAACTAAGGTATGCCTCTAACTTCCCCTCCCCTTTCCTTTTCTATTATTCTTTGGATTTATTGTCAAAAAGGGAGATATTTTGCATAAATCCAAAGAAAGTATATACTGATCAAAAGGGGGAGTAGTTTAATTGATCCAAAAGGCTAGCCCACATATTCAATTTGTATTTGTCAAGGAGATTCTTGAAAGTATTATGAATAAAAGGAAAAACATCTTGGGATGTAAAGAGATCATTGGTCAAAACCATTGATGGTAGGTCAACCTTAAATACAATGAGTCAATGTTGACTGCTGACCTTAAATTTTAGAAATCAATGCTAGCTATTGATTATAAGGCAACCATTGGGAATCAATGTTGACCATTGATTGTAAGGAAACTCTTGGGAATCAATGCTAACCATTGATGATAGGGCAATCCTAAACCTAAGGCTTATAAGTATAGCCATACAGCTATCATGAGAAGGGTGTGCTAGAGAAATGTAATAGAAAAACAGAGAGAATGATTAAGAGCAGCCATAAAAAAGAATAAGTAAGGGGAATGATAAGAGTTTGTATGCTATAGACCATAAGAGATAACACCAAGAGGAAGAAACCTTGTGCTACAAAATGCCAAAAGGAAGAAACCATGTGTGTTGCAAAATGCTTGGAGGGTTAAGTGATGTAGAACATAAAAAGGAGCTGTACAGCATAGAGACAACAAGGAAACAACAAAAGCACTAGCAATAAAGGAGAAAACCTGCCATGGCAGAAGGAGGCAACATTAGCAGCAGAGAAAAGAACCTGCCAAGGTAGAAGGAGGTAGTACCAAAAATAAAGAAGAGAACCTGTAGAAGGAGGAACCTACAAAGGCAAGAGAGAATGACAATAGATAAGAGCAGTAGAAAAGAGAACCTACAGAAAGAACAACCTGTAAAGGCAGAAGGAAGAACCTGCAAAAATAAGAGAGAACTGACAACAGAGAAAAGAACCTACAAAAGGAGAAATTTGTAGAGGCAAAAGGAGGAACCTAAAGAGACAGGAGAGAACCAACAACAAAGAAGAGAACCTACAACGGAGAAAACCTATAGTGGAGAAAACCTACAAAAGAGAGAACCTACATAAAGACAACTTTTAGCAAAGTGAACCTGTAGAAGAGAGAACCTACGAAGGATAGATAGTAACAACTATAGAAAATGAAAAAGAAATCTAGCAAGCAAAGAAGGAAAAGGTCTTGCAGCAAAAAAGAAAGAGAGAGTGCACAATAAAAAGTGGTAGCACTGATAGTAGAGGAGACAACTAACCAAGGCAAAAGGAGGCAACATCAACAACAAAGGAGAGAACCTATTAAGGAAGAAAGAGATAGCACCAACATCAACATCAACTACCGCTTGGAAGATCACCAAAACACTCTCTAACATCTCTTGAAGAAATGTGAAAAAATGTTGAGTTCTCTCAAATGCTTCACCAAATTTCTTCTTTCAGTTGTCTCACATGTCTCCTGGTCTCACTATCTCGCTATCTCACTATCTCACAATCTCACTCCTTTCTGGTCTTGTTGTCACACCGTCTTCAGGTCTCATGTCTCACCGTTTCTGGTCTCACATGTTTCACCCATTTCTGGTCTCACCCATTTCTGGCCACACGTCTTCTCTAGTCTCACATGTTCCACCCTTTTCTGGTCTTACCTGTTTCTGGTCTCACCCGTTTCACCTTTTTCTGGTCTCACCAATTCTGGTCTTCAGGTGTGTTCTGGTGCGATACGTTTCCCTCATTTATGGTCTCACCAATTCTGATTTTCCGGTGTGTTCTGGTGTCACCTGGTCTCGCAACTCACCTAGTCTCACATCTCACCTAGTCACCCTTTTCTGGTCTCACGGATTCTGGTTTGGTCTCACCTGGTCTGGTTTCTAGGTCTGGTATACTTTAATGTCTCACCTTCTCCAGGTCTCACATCCGCTCTTTCTCCAGGTCTGGTCTGGTCTACTCTAATGTCTCACCTTCTCCAGGTCTCACCTCCTCTCTTTCTCCTGGTCTAGTCTGCTCTAACATCTCACCTTCTCCAGGTCTCACGTCCTCTCTTTCTCCAGGTCTAGTTTGCTCTAACGTCTCACCTTCACTAGGTCTCACGTTTCCAGGTCTCACCTGGTCTGGTTTCCAGGTCTGGTCTACTGTAACGTTTCTGGTTTGTATCCCCAACGTTTCCGGTCTCATCGGTTTCTCGTTTCTCCCTTTTCTAGTCTGTATCCATGTCCCCTTTTTCTGGTGTGTGGTCCAACGAATTTCCTTTCTTGTCCGTCCATGTGGCTTCATGTTACTATTCCATTCAAAATTCAGCATTATCCTCCTTAATTTATTTTTCTCAAGCAATGCTATGTCACACTAAGACTTAAGCAATGCTAAACTCCCTCTACAAGTTCACTCCAAGGAAATCACTTTACGAGGTTATTTGACATGCTAGACTTATCCTATAATTCTTGATATATGAGCCACTTTGGCTTGTACACTTAAATCTAGTTGATAACAATTACAACCTATACAAGGCTGTGAGAACAACAATCTCCCTCTTTGTAATTGTTGGCAACACTCACAACAAAAGCCATTATGCTGCAGTCTTTCATAATCTTCTTAAAGTAATAATCCAGAAGTAGATGGATTATAACTCCCCCTAAATATGCACTCCCCCTTCCTTAACAACTCCCCCTGCACTATTGTTTCTCTCCCCCTTTACCAACCAATTACAAATTTAAAAAACTCACAAAGTAGAGATGGAGGATTCACCTAAACTTCAGACTTGAGGAGGCATTTGCATAGACAGACTCATTCTATACTTCTCAAATAACTTTGTGGACAGAGGTTTAATTAGAATACCTGAGATTTGATCTTTAGTGCCGACATACTCCAACTAAATTATCCTCTTTTCCACTTAATCCTTAATAAAGTGATACTGGATGTCAATATGCTTGCTCCTTGAATGTTGAACTGGATTCTTGTTGAGATTAATTGCACTTTGATTATCACAAAGTACACTTACTAGTAACTTCACTTCAACACCCAAAGCGGCCAATTGTCTTTGCATCCATATCACCCAAGTACATGTTGAACAAGCAGCCATACATTCAACCTTAGCTGTGCTCAAAGCAATACTATTTTGCTTTCTACTTAACCATGCAACACACTTTAAACCCAAGTAGAAGTTGCAGCCACTGGTTGATTTTCTGTTATCTATACTTCCTGCCTAGTCTACATTAGTGTATGCTCGTAGTTTTATAGAATCCATGGCAGGATACCACAAACCCATATCTATTGTCCCTTTGAGGTATCTTAAGATTCTTTTCACTGCCAACACATAAGATTCCTTAGGATCAACTTGGAATCTACTGGCAATGCACACAGCTTGCATGAGATTAGGCCTTGATGTTGTAAGGTACAGAAGGCTCCCTATCATTTTCCTATATTCTATGGGCTTGTACTCCTTCCTTCCTAATCTTTTGTTAACTTGTAGTCTACTATTATAAGGGTACTAACAAGTTTGCTATCCTCTATGGCAAAATTTTTCAACATCTCTTTGACATATTTTGTCTAAGAAATAAAAATACCTTCTCAAATTCCTCACTTATCTTCTGTGTAAATTCTTGGCATAGCTTAGAGTGATCCCCTCCAAAGATGATGTCATCTACATATACTATGATTATCAGTTGGCCTTTCTTTGAGTTGAACATATATAGGTTATTATCAATTGTTCTTCTTTTGAAGTTCAACCTTCTCAAATACGTGTCCAACCTGCTGTACCATGCTCTTAGGGCTTGTTTAAGGTCATACAATGCTTTCTTTAAATTGTCACTAATTTGTACTCCATCGGGTTGTTCAATATACACTTCTTCTTTCAAGAGCCCATTCAGAAAGGCTGATTTCACATCTATTTGGTAAACTTTATACCTCTTATATGCTACTCAAGCTAAGAACATTCTAATAGTTTCTAACCTTGCTATTGGTGCAAAAGTTTCATCAACATCTACTCCTTTTATCTGAGTGTAGCCTTTGTAAACTAGCCTAGCCTTGTTCCTCACAACCTTTCCATCTTCATTGTGTTTATTTCTAAACATCCATTTTGTTTCTATGACATTCTTGTTAGTGGGTCTTGGAACCAGCTCCCATGTTCCTTTCTTCTCAATTTGATCTAGCTCCTCATTAATAGCTTTGACCCAAGCTTTACCTTGTGCAGCCACTTTAACAGATTTTGGTTCAACATGTAAGAGTAAAGTAGTAGCTCCTACAATTCTTCTTCTTATTGTAACTCTTACTGATGGATTACCTATGATCTGATTTTCTTGATGAGCACTGGTCCATGTTTTCTTTGCCTTTATCTCTTACACAATCTTAGTTGCAAAAGAATGTCTTTCTTCATCTTCAAACTCACTCTTCTCTGAGTTTGAACTTACTTCTTTTTCATCTTCTTCATATTGGTTTGATTCTTCATCTATCTTGAAGTCATCTTCTTCACAGTCCTCAACTTCTCCATTATGCATTGTTTTCCAATTTTCATCTATTCTCACACTATTAGAAGTGACTACATTTCCTAGTTTATGCAGAAAAACTCTGTAACCTTTTGTCTTTGCTGAGTATCCCACAAAGATGCCTTCATCTGAACTAACATGGAAATCTCTCAAGTTTTGCTCCTTGTTCTTCACAAAACATGAGATGCCAGAGATTCTAAGATACTTGGCTGTTGTCTTTTTTCCCACTCCATAGCTTATATGGAGTCTTATCAATATTAGGCCTTACTAAAACTCTGTTCAATAGGTGCACAACTATAAATGTTGCTTTTATCCAAAATCTTGTGTGAAGCTTGGATTCTAGCAGTAGAGTTCTTGCCTTTTCAACCATAGCTATATTTTTTCTCTTTACCACCCCATTCTGTTGAGGTGTTCTTATTGTTGCCATCTGATGGTGAATATAATGCTTCTCAAGGTAATCTTCAAAAGCTTCATTTGTAAATTTAGTACCTTGATTTGACCTTAATACTTTGATCTTCTTTCCACTCTTATTTTCAGTCAATCTTTTGTATCTTTTGAAGCATTTCAAAACTTCTGACTTGTGTTTAAGGTGCATGATGTAGGTTCTATTGGAATAATCATCAACAAACAATATGAAGTACCTTTCACCATTCAACTCTGATAATTCAAGCCAAAAATGAACTCTTTCCCAAATTCAACTAAGGTAAATCTATTGTTACCTACTAATCATAATAGTTCCCAAAGTTACCTTTCAGATACCTTACCTATTAGACGAATCGGTTGTTCTTGACTAGGTCTTCTTTTAGGTTATGGGTTTGATGATTCTTTAATTATGTTCACAACTTAATTCAAAAGACAAAATGTAAATTCAAAGCAAGGACACAAAAGATTTATGTGGTTCTGTCATTATGATGTACTCCATGATGGTAGGGATTCTTTCTTTATTGAGACAATCCACTATACTTGAGAACACCAGTGTGGTATCCCCTATGATTACAATGGATGTCTTAATCTTTTACTCCTTTCACTATTGCAAATATAAAGCAATCACAATACAAAAAGTGTCACTTATTGTGTCTACCCTTCTTCTAACTTGTGTTGCCTCTATTTGATTTGAATAAGCTACTTCACTACCACTTGGAAGATCACCAAAATACTCTTTATCCTCTCTTGAAGAAATCTAAAAATATGTTGAGTTCTCTCAAATGCTTAACCAAATTTTTTCTTTAGGTTGTCTCACACGTCTCCTAGTCTCACCATCTCACGATCTCACACTTTTATAGTCTTGTAGTCACACCGTCTTTAGGTCTCATGTCTCATCATCTTTGGTCTCACACGTTTCTGGTCTCACATGTTTCACCCTTTTTGGTCTCATCAAATTTGGTCTTCAGATGTGTTCTGGTGTCACATATTTCCCCCTTTTCTAGTCTCACCAATTTTAGTTTTCCAGTGTGTTTTGGTGTCACCTGGTCTCACATCTCACCTGGTCTCACACCTCACCTAGTCTCATATCTCACCTGGTCTCACGTCTCACCTGGTCACCCTTTTCTGGTCTCACAAATTCTGGTCTGGTCTCACCTAGTCTAGTTTCCACCTCTGGTATGCTCTAACGTCTCACCTTCTCCAAGTCTCACATCCTCTCTTTCTCCAAGTCTGGTCTGCTCTAACATCTCACCTTCACCAAGTCTCACATTTCCAAGTCTCACTTAGTCTAGTTTCCAGATCTGGTCTGCTCTAACATTTCTGGTCTGTATCCCCAACATTCATAATCTCACCAATGTCTTGTTTCTACCTTTTTTGGTCTGTATCCGTATCCCCTTTTTTTGGTGTGTGTGTGTGTGTGTGTGCTACCTTAAAAGGAGATAAATCTTGGTTTATATACTCCCTTCTATGAAAACCCTAGTATGGTTTATTGCAGCTGAGCGAATTTCCTTTCTTACCCCTCCATGTGGCTTCATATTACTATTTTATTCAAAATTCAGCATTATCCTCCTTCTTAATTTAGTTTTCTCAAGCAATGCTATGTCACACTAAGACTTAAGCAATGCTAAACTCCCTCTACAAGTTCACTCCAAGGAGATCACTTTACGAGGTAATTTGACATGCTAGTCTTATCTTGTAGTTCCTGATATATGAGCCACTTTTGCTTACATACTTAAATCTAGTTGTCAACAATTACAACCTATACACGGTTATGGGAACAATAGAGAAACAGCAGCAGCTACAGAAAACAAAAGAGAAATTCAGCAGTAGTGAAGAAAAAGGCTCCAACAGCAAAAGATAATGAGAAAGTGCACAAGAAGGAGGCAACAATGGCAACAAGATGGAGATAGCTTGCAACAGAGAGAACTTGCGGAGAAAAGAACCTATAGAAGAGTGAACCTATAGAGGAAAGACCGACAAAGCTTAAGGAAAGAAATGGGTAGTAAGGAAAGAGAACAATAATTTTTTGTAACAATAACTTATGCACATTGAGTGATCTTTCTCAGGGAAGTTTTGTTATAAACTTTTTATGTACTTCTTAAAAAATGGTAAGAGACCCTTGGAGTGATCGGGAGATCAACTCTTCCAATGATTGAGAGATTATTATGGTTAAGGAGTGATCCTTCCATAAGTGGTTTAAAAGTGATCCTTCCACAACATCAGTTATATCCCTTGATTATAAGAATAGATCGTGTGATCTACGAGTGATCTTATCACACCCTGGACATAGCTCACACATTATGGGTGAACCATTTGGGTGTTCTTGGGTGCTCATGCTTGCTTGATATTTATAACGTCATTCTCTCATAAAGAAGTAAGATAAAATTGGATCATCAACTTTAATAGGTCACAAAGCTTTAATCGGGATAAATTTGTAAAAAGTAAGGATGTCACATTTATTCACCCCCTCCTCCTCTCAGTGTAAGACCTAAAAAGGTACTCATCACACAACAAAAAAAAAAAAGCAGTGGCTATTGAGCCCATCATTGATGGCTAATGTTGGATTTGTTGTCAACAGTATCTTATGGATTTGTCCTTGTTAATTTGATGTTATAAGTGCTTTGAGATATGTTTTTTGCATTTACAAAGTATTGGCAGCATCAGCTAATGAGCAGTATGTTAAGGCAAAAGCCAAAGAAATTGCTCAGGATCTAGTAATCCCAAAAGCATTGTGAACAAGGAAAAGGAGCTTGAGATGCAAAGAGATCATCAGTCAAACTCGTTGATGACAAGTTAACCCTAAATTCAATAAGTCAATGTTGACTGTTAACCCTAAATTTGAGGAGTCAATGCTGATCATTGACCCTTGATTGTTGACCTTAAATTTTAAGAGTCAATGCTAACCATTAACCTTAAATTTTAAGAATCAATACTAACTGTTGATTATAGGGCAACCCTTGGAAATCAATGCTAACCATTGATTGTAGGACAACATTAAACTTAAGGCTTATAAATATATCCATGCAACTATCAACAAAGGTGTGTGCTACAGAAACATAATAGAGAAACAAAGAGAATGGAAAAGAACAACCACCAAAAAGAATAGGTAAGGGGAACGATAAGAGGTTATGTGCTATAGACCATAAGAAAGAAAGCCAAAAGGAAGAAACTGTGTGTACTGCAGAATGCCAAGAGAGTCAAGTGTTATAAAACATAAAAGAAAGCTGTGCGGCATAAAGATAATAGAAAGCTATGCAGCATAAAGACAACAGAGAACAGTACAACATAAAGACAACAAAGCACTATACAACATAGAGACAACAAGCAGGAGAGACAATAGTAGCACCAGAGGAAGAAGGAATGTGTAACAGTAGAAAGAGACAACAACAGCACTAGAAGAGAAAGAGAGTGCAACAATAGAAGGAAACAACAGTAGCACTAAAGGAAGAAGGAAAGTGCAGTAGCAAAAAGAGGTAGTAACAACACTAGAAAAAGAAGGCAGTACTAGCAGTAAAAGAGAAAACTTGCCAAGGCAAAAGGAGGCAACATCGGCAGCTAAGGAGAGAACTTGCCAAGGCAAAAGGAGGCAATAACTACAATAGAAGCAGAAAGATTACAGCAACAGAAACAAAAAAATTGCAGCAACAGCAATAGAAAAGGAAGAAGGAGGCAGTAGCAAAAATGGAAGAAAGAGGCAGTAGTAGAAAAGGGATAAAGTACAAGTAGCAAAAAAGAAAAAGCCTCTAGTAGTAGAAAAGAAAAAACAGCAACTGCAATAAGAAGGAGAAAGCCTCCAACAACAAAAAAGAAAGAGAGCGTGCCCAGCAGAAGGAGGTAGCAAGAAGTAGAAAGCCTCTAGCAACAAAAGAGAAAGAGATGCATGGCAAAAGGAGGAAACAGTGGCATAAAGAAGGAGAGACAACAACAGAAATAGAAAGAAAGAGAAAACCTATAGAGACAAGAGAGAACTGGTAGCAAAGAAAAGAACTTGCAGAAGGAGGAACCTACAAAAGTAGGAGGAGAGAACTTGCAGAAGTAAGAACTTGTAGAGGTGAAAGGAGAAAACTGTAGAGGTAGAAGGAGGAACCTGTAGAGACAAGAGAGTACCAATAATAGAGAAGAGGACCTACAAAAGAAGGAACTTGCATAGACAAGAAGAGAAAACCTATAAAAGGAGGAACTTATAGAGGCAAAAAGAGAAACCTGCCAAGGCAAAAGGAGGAATCTGCAAAGGAGAGAACCTATAAAATAATAGGCAGCAACACAACAGAAAACAATAGGCAATGACACAACAGGAAGCTGTGAGCAGTAAAAACAAAAGAGAGAAAGACCGGCAATGCAAAAGTCTAGAACCGGTAGTGCAGAAGGCAAAGACTAGCCGTGTAAAAGGCTATGACCAGCAATGTAGAAGATATAGATCAACAGTGTAGAAGGCAAAGATCAGTAATGCAGAAGGCTGTGACAGAAAATGTAGAAGGCTATGACAAGCAATGTAGAAGGTAAAAACTGACTGTGCAAAAGGTAGAGACTGGCAATGTAGAAGATAAAAACTGGTAATAAGGAGGGAGAGAATAATAGAGAGAAAGGAGAAGATTTGTTTTTCTACGACAACAACTTATGCACATTAAGTGATCTTTCTCAAGGAAGTTTTGTTATAAACTTTTTATGTATTTTTAAAAAAAGAATAGGAGACCCTTGGAATGATCGGGAGATTAACTCTTTGAGTGATTGGGTGATCATTATAAATGGTTAAGGAGTGATATTTCCACAAGTGGTTGAGGAGTGATCGTTCCGTAACATCAACTATATTCCTTAATAATAAGAGTGGATTATATGAACTAAGAGTAATCCTATCACACCATGGATGTAACTCACACATTATAGGTGAACCACGTAAAAATTTTGTGTGCTCTCAGGTGCTTGTGCTTGATTAATATCCATATGGTTGTACTTTTATAAATAAGCAAGATAAAAATTAAATCATTGATTTTAACAAGTCATAGAGATTTAATCCTAATAGATTTGTAAAAATTAAGCATCCCACACTAATTTATCCCTCCCTCTCTCATTGTGAGACCTAAGAAGGTCCTCATCAACAGCATAGCAAGAATCAACTAGCAATAGCACAGCAAAAAACAATAAGCAATAGCATAGCAAAATATAATAGGCAGTGACACAATAGAAAACAACAAGTAGCAGGAAGCTGTGAACAGTAAAAACAAAAAAGAAAAAGGAAACAATAACAGGAAGTTGTGACTGGCAATGTAGAAGGTAAAGACCAATAGTCTAAAAGCTATGACCGGTAATGTAGAAGGTAGAGATTGGTAGTAGAGATTGATTATACAGAAGGTAGAGACTAGAAGTGTAGAAGGCAAAGACCAGCAATGCATAAACTACAATCGACAGTGCAAAAGTTGTGACCAGTGATGCAAAAGGTAGAGATTGGTAATGCAGAAGGTAAAGACTAATAATGTAGAAGCTATGACTAGTGATGCAAAAGGTAAAGACTTATAATGAAAAAGGTTGAGACCCAAAGTGCAGAAGGTAGAAACCAGTATTACAGAAGGCAAAAATTGACAATGAGGAAGGAAAGAATAGTAGAGAGAAAGGGAAAAATTAGTTTGTTGCCACAGCAAACCTATGCATATAGAGAAATCTTTCTCAGAAAAGTTTTTGTCATAAACATTTTGTGAACTTCTTTAAAAAAGGGTAGGAAACCCATAGAATGATCGGGAAATCATTGTAAGTGGTTAAGGAGTGATCCTTCCACAGTGGCTAAAGAGAGATCCTTCCACAACATCAATTGTATCCCTTAATAACAAGAATGGATTGGGTAATTTAGGAGTGATCTTATCATATGGTGGATATAACTCATACAATATAGGTGAATCACATAAAAATTATGTGTGTTCTCAAGTACTTGTGCTTGCTTGATATTCATATGGTCATTCTCACATAAAGAAGCAAGATAAAATTAGATTATCGACTTTAATAGGTCACAGAGGTTTAATCTAGACAAATTTATAAAAAGTCAGCATCTCACATTGATTCACCCCCTCCCCCTCTCAATGTAAAACCTAAGTGACAAGGGTGAGGTAAAGAGAAAAGTGTGCAAAAAGAGAGAAAAGTAAGAAGGTAAATGTGTTTGCTAGGAAAAGTGAGGTTAAGAATGCTATGATCACAAGGATATTGCCTTACATACAAGGATGTTTATTTTTTATCTAATGACTCTAATTCCTCTTTGCCTAATATGGTTGTTCCTTAATTACATGAGTTTAAAGATTTATTTCTTGAAGATATTCCCTTGGGATTACCTCTTTTAAGAGGGATTAAGCACCAAATAGACTTCATACATGGTGTTGGCATACCAAATAAACCTGCCTATAGAGCTAATCTAGATGAAATGTAGGAAATACAAAGACAAGAGGATGAGTTGGTGCAAAAGGGATTTGTAAGGGAGAGTTTTAGATCATGCTTGGTCCTTGTTATCTTAGTCCCAAAGAAAGATAGAACATAGCGTATATGTGTGGATTGTCGAGCCATCAATACAATTATTGTAAATTATAGACATCTTATCCTTAAATTAAATGATATGCTTGATGAGTTGCATGGTTCATATGTATTTTCAGAATTTGATTTAAAGAATGGCTATTATCAAATTCGCAAGAAAGAGGGAGATGAATGGAAAATAGCATTTAAAACTAAATATGGATTGTATAAGTGGTTAGTACTGCCTTTTGGATTAACTAATGAACCTAGTACATTCATGAGGTTAATAAATCATGTTTTGTGTGATTTCATAAGGAAATTTGTAGTACTTTACTTTGATGATATTTTAGTTTATAGTAAGAATTTGGATGAGCAAGTGAAACTTAGATGCTGTGTTTAATGTGTTAAGAGAACCAACTATATGCTAATATCAAAAAGTGCACATTTTACATGGAATCCATTGGGTTTCTTAGATACATTGTTAGCTTACAAGGTATTAGTGTGAATAGGGAGAAGGTAAAGGTGATAAGGGACTAGCTTTTATGGTTTAGCAAGTTTTTATTGAAGGTTTGTTAAGGATTTTAATTTTATTGCTGCACCTTTAAATGAACTTATTAAAAAGAATGTTGTTTTCAAATGGGATAAAGTGTGTGATTGGGCTTTCAGTACTTTGAAAAAAAAAGCTTACTAATGCACCTATGTTATGCTTGTCTAATTTTGATAAAGTTTTTAAGGTAGAATGTGATGCATTTGGAAAAGGAATAAGGGATATTTTAATGCACGATTCCAAATTGATTACTTATTTTAGTGAAAAGCTAAGTGGGGTAGCCCTAAATTATTCCATTTACGACAAGGAACTTTACGCATTAGTATAAACTCTTTAAATATGGCAACATTATTTGTGGCCAAGGGAATTCATCATTCATTCTAATCATGAGAGTTCAAAGTTCTTAAAATCCTAGGGTAAGCTTAATAAAAGACATGTTAAGTATTTGGAGTTCAAAGAAACATTTCCTTGTGTGATCAAGTACAAACATGGAAATGAAAACATTGTTGCTGATGCATTGTCCAGGAGGTACACATTACTTCTTTGTAAACTAAGTTACTTGGTTTCAAATTGCTTTAAGGGTTTGTATGGGAATGATTCTAATTTTGGTCAAGTATGGCATGCATGTCATAAGTGAGCGTTTGGTGACTTTTATAGGCATAAAGGGTTTTTATTTAAGAAGGATAAATTATGTGTGCCTATTTGTTCTATTTGTATGTTGCTTGTTAGGGAAGCTAATAAGGGTGGTTTAATGCACACTTTGGAATGCAGAAGACTCTAGATATATTGCATGAGTATTTTTATTGGCCTAATACGAAGCATGATGTACATTCCATTTGTTATAAGTGTATTACATGTAGGCAAGCAAAGGCTAGAGTTAAATTGCATGGCTTGTATACACCTTTACCTATGCCTAACCAACCTTGGACTGATATTTCTATGGACTTTGTCTTAGGATTACCAAGGTCACAAAGTGGTAAGGATAATATATTTGTTATTGTTGATAGGTTTAGCAAAATGGCTCATTTTGTTGCATGTTCTAAAACCAATGATGCAACACATATTGCTAAGTTATTTTTTAAGGAAGTGGTACATTTGCATTAATTGCTAAGAACTATTATTAGTAATAAGGATGTTAAGTTCTTAAGTCATTTTTGGTGCACTTTATGGAATAAATTAGGAACTAAACTCTTATTTTCTACTATTGCACATCCTCAAACAAATGGACAAATTAAAGTAGTTAATAGGACACTCGCTACTTTATTGCATGCTATCATTCAAAAGAACTTCAAGCAATGGGAACAGTGTTTGCCACATGTTGAGTTTGCTTATGACAGATCTATTCATTCTACTACTTCCTTGTCACCTTTTGAAGTTGCTTGTGTTTTTAATCCTTTAACTCCTTTGGAGATTTTAGCTTTACCTACTAAAGAGCATGCTAACAATGATGGTAAGAAAAAGGCAAAATTTGTAAAGGATTTATATACCAAGGTTTAGGCTAACATTGAAAAGGTGAATAAGCAATATACTAAGCAAGTTAATAAGGGATGTGTAAAGATCGTTTATAAACCTGGTGGTTGGGTGTGGGTGTATACAAGGAAGGAATGATTTCCCTTACAAAGAAAGTCCAAATTATAGTATGGACCTTTTCAAGTCTTAGAGAGGATTAATGACAATGCCTACAAACTAAATTTATTGTTGAATCCATCTTTGATGGCTAATGTTGGAATTGTTGTCAACAACATCTCACATAGTTCATGTTAATTTGATATTTTGAATGTCATTGAGATACATAGAAGTCGTTAGTCAAAATTGTTGATGGCAAGTCAACTCTAAAGTCAATGAATTAATGCTGACCATTGACCCTAAATTTTAAAGGTCAAAGCTAAGCATTGACCCTTAAAAATCAAATATAGTCATTAATTGTAGACCAACCTTTGGGAATCAATGCTGACCGTTGATGAGTGCGCAGCCCTAACCTCAAGGCTCTATAAATACTTTTATGTATCATACAAGACTAATGTATGTGCTGCAGAAAATTAAGAGAGAACAACAAACCTAAAGGCAAGGAGAAGTGAACGACAAACCTAAAGCCAAGGAGAAGTGAATGACACAGAGAGAGGCAGCCACCAAAAAGAGGGTAATCGGCCAAGGAGAGGTGCAACCGACCAAGGGAGTTGCAACACCAAGGAGAGGTGTAGCCGGTCAAAAGAGGGGCAAAATTAAACCAAATGAGGATGTGTAGCAGGCCAGCCAAGAGTAGAGCAACACCAAACTAGAGGAAGATGTGTGGCAACCATACCAAACTAGAGAAAGACATGTAATAGCCATACCAAACTAGAGGAGAACATGCAGCAACCACACCAATAAAAAACGGTGTGCAGAAACCACACCAAAGAGAGAAGAAGGTGTGTAGTAGCCATGCCAAACCAGAGAATAAGGCGTGCAGCAACCACACCAAAGGAAGAAAAATGCAGCAACCAACTAAACCAAAGGGAGAAAGGGAGGTAGCAACTGGCCAAGCCAAAAGGAGAAGAAGAAGGCAATAGTCAACCAAAGCAAAGGAAGAAGTTACAATAACCACTCAAGGAAAAGTGCAACAACTAGCAAACCAATCAAGTAAAAGTGCAGTAATCAATAAACCAAGCAAGGGCAAGTAGTAATAGTAGCAAGTACAAGCACAACTAATAACAAGCAATAAGTGTAGACACAACCAACATGTGCAAGTACAACCAAGGTGCATAATGAAGTTATAGGAAGGCTCAATTGCATGCTAAGTTATATTAATGGGCTTGATTTTGTTTTGGGTTGCTAAATTTGAAGTTAAGGCCAAATTGCATGTAAAAAGCCTTACCTTCTTGGGTTTGTTTGTAGGTTTAGCTAAGTCTTGATACATTAATTAGGGTTTTACTTTGACTTTATATCATTAGTGGTAGTCTTTTTTAAGAATTCTTAATTAAGGTAGAATTGTATTCCTTAATTAGAGGGATCACCTATAATTAAGGTTTTCCTATATAGGTATGTTAAGAAACACCTTTTCCTTATAAGATTGTAATCTTTACATACCTATATAAAGGTTAAAACTATGTAAAACAGAATCAACAAGATTGAGGGTTTTTTTTTTAGCAAACTTTGCTCTGGTTTCTTATGTTCTTGGAAAAATACATTATCTTAACTTATCAAAGAAATGATCAACATTTGTGACATCTTAAGATTGGGGCTTTTAGGAATTAGTTTCCTTAAGGTTCTGATCTAATCAACTTAACTTATTTCCTAACTTTTTGGGCATACATAACAAATTGATTCAAGGGTTCCTAGGGCAGGTCGCCTAATAGGTTCTTTATCATATGTACTTATAAAATGACAAAAAAGACTAAGTGAAACCCAGCTTGAAGGAGAAAGATCACAATTACAGCTAGTTGCCATTTTAATCTCTCCCCTTCAACTTTGGGCTATGATACAAAGATAGTCCACCTCCCTTCCATCTTAGACAATAAGCAATTGAATTAGATATTTGACTTTTTTTCCTTTTGATTTTATCTATGATTGTTTTTCTTCATGTTAAAAAATGAAAAATAAAGAAGTAAGTGCATACTAAATCTATACCATCTTCTCACTAATTCTAGTTTAGGGAGCCATTACATGTCTTTAAAATTACTCCACATGTCTTTAACAAAATTTTACAAGTAAATCCTAATTCTAAACGTTGTCACAACACAAATAAGTATTTACTCTATAGTTTACATCATACAAATTAGGTTGAATTTCATCCCCTTATCAACAACACATCCATAACTTATATATCTATTCAAAACTTCATAGATTGGCCATCTCTAAAACTCTACCCAAGTCCCTTATGAAACAAGTCATGACCAAGACTAATGATTCAAGTATCTCAATGCATTGAGGAAATTACAATCTTAAAGAAATTTATTCTTTGTCACCTACCACTAAGGCTTCTCAAATCTATTAAGAGTCTCCCATCCAAGCTTAAATAGAATAGCTTGATTAACATTTAAAGCTCTATGCAACCCCAATCCACTATCTCATCTCAGCTTACAAAAATCCTTTTACATTACCAAGTTGATTTTATGTTGATCATTATTATCTCCTTAAAGAAATCACTTTATTGGTTTATCTCACCATAAATTACTTTAGGAAAAAAAGTAATGTGCATCAAATAATATGGAATTGTTTAAGTCATAGATTGAATGAGTAACTTGCCTTGCTAAAGATAAAAAGTTCACCTTCCATTAGCTAAGCTTCATATAAATTTTTCTAATTATATCATGAAATAATTAAGGACTTCTTTTATTATAAAAGAGAGGAATTTGTAAATAATTTCATAGATTATTAACCATTAAAAAACCCAACCTAGCACTAAAGGAAGAAACCAATGGGCATTTGACATTTAAAGATATAATGAAGTTCCCAACTTCACCCTAGGATCTACTAGTTTGTGATACACAGAGGGGGGTAAATCAATATCACACCACTTAATAAACTCTGATAATTGAAGCCAAAAATGAACTCTTTCCTAGATTCAACTAAGGTAGATCTATTGTTACCTACTAATCACAATAGTCCCCAAAGTTACCTTTCAGACACCTTGCCTATTAGTTGAATCGATTGTTCTTGACTAGGTCTTTTTTTAGGTTATGGGTTTGATGATTCTTTCCATGTGTTCACAACTCAATTCAAAACATAGAATGTAAATTCAAAGCAAAGATACGAGAGATTTACATGATTCCGTCAATGTGATGTACTTCATGGTGGTAGGGATTCTTCCTTTACCGAGACAATCCACTATGCTTGAAAACACCAGTGTGGTATATCCCCTATGATTACAATAGATGTCTTAATCTTCTACTCCTTTCACTATTACAAATACAAAGAAATCACAATACAAAGAGTGTTACTTACTGTGTCTACCCTTCTTCTAGCTTGTCTTGCCTCTATTTGATTTGAATAGGCTGCTTCACTACCGCTTGGAAGATCACCAAAACACTCTCTAACCTCTCTTACAGAAATCTGAAAATACGTTGAGTTCTCTCAAATGCTTCACCGAACTTTTTCTCTTGGTTGTCATGCACAACTCCTGCTATCACGATCTCATAGTCTCACCCGTCTCCTGGTCTCACCATCTCCCTATCTCATCGTCTCACGGTCTCACCCATTTTCTGGTCTCATCGTCTCACCATTTCTGGTCTCACGATCTCCAGGTCTGGTCTCACCTGGTTTCAGGTCTCACCTTCTGTAGGTCTCACGTCTTCTCTGGTTACGCATTTCATCCTTTTCTAGTCTCACCCATTTCTAGTCTTACATCTCCTCTGGTCTCACGCATTTCACCCTTTTCTGTACTGGCCAATTTTGGTGTCATCCATTTCTCTCTTTTTTGGTCTCACCTGGAATCACAGTTCTGTTCTGTTTCTCTGTCGAACATTTCTGGTCTTCTCTCACTGTCGCACATTTCGGGTTTGCTTTCACCATCAAACGTTTCTTGTCTGCTCACACCATCGAATGTGTCCGGTCTGCATTCACTGTCGAATGTCTCTGGTCTGCTCCCACTGTCACAGGTTTCTAGTCTCCTTTCACCATCGAACATTTTTGGTCTACTCACAACGTCGCACGTTTCTGGTCTACTTTTACCATTGCACATTTTTGGTCTACTTTCACCATCAAACATTTCTAGTCTGCTCTTATTATTTTCCAGGTGGTTCACTCTCATGTCTACCCTTTTCTAGGTCTCATGTTTTTAGGTCTAGTCTACTCTATCTTGCAATGACTTCCCCCCCAAAAGAGATAAGTCTTAGTTTATATACTCCCTTTTATAAAAACCCTAGTAGGGTTTACTGGAGGTGTGGCAAATTTCCATTTTTGCCCCTCCATGTGGCTTCATATTACTATTCCATTCAAAATTCAACATTATCCTCCTTCTTAATTTATTTTCCTTGCTCTTTTCTTTCTACTAAAAACTCATCCCTTGAATGCTTGAACGAGCCAATTCTGCTTGCACACTTAAATCTGGTTAACAACAATTACAACCCATACAAGGCTATGGAAACAATAATCTTCCCCTTTGTAATTATTGGCAACACTCACAACAAAAGTCATTATGCAATAGTCCTTCATAATCTTCTTAGAGTAATAATCCATAAGTAGATGGATTACAACTCCCACTAAATATGCACTCCCCTTTCCTTAATAGCTCCCTCTACACTGTTGTGTCTCACCCCCTTTGCTAACCAATTACAAATTTGAAAAATCCATAAAGTAAAGATGGAGGATTCACCTAAACTTCAGGCTTAAGGAGGCATTAGCATAGATAGACTCATTATATGCTTTTCAAACAGCTTTGTAGATAAAGGTTTAGTTAGAATATCTGACATTTGATCTTTAGTGACAACATACTCCAACAGAAATGTATCATCTTCCACTTGATCCGTAATAAAGTGAAATCAGATATCAATATGCTTGTTCCTTGAATGTTGAACTGGATTCTTGCTGAGATCAATTGCACTTTGATTATCACAAAATACACTTACTGGTAACTTCACTTCAACACCCAAATCAGTCAATTGTCTTTGCATCCATATCACCTGAGTACATGTTGCATAAGCAACCATATACTTAGCCTCAACTGTGCTCAAAGCAACATTGTTTTGATTTTTACTTAACCATGAAACACACTTTGAACCCAAGTAGTAGTTGCAGCCACTGGTTGATTTTCTGTCATTTGTACTTCCTACTCAGTTTGTATCAGTGTATGCTTGTAGTTTTATAAAATCCATGGCAGGATACCACAAACCCATTTCCAATGTCCCTTTGAGGTATCTTAGGATTCTTTTCTTTACTAACATATGAGATTCCTTAGGATCAACTTGGAATCTGCTAGCAATGTACAGAGCTTGCATAAGATCAGGCCTTGATGTTATAAGATACAAAAGGCTCTCTATCATTTTCCTATATTCTATAGGGCTTGTACTCCTTCCTTCTTGATCTTTTGTTAACTTGCAGTCCACTGACATAGGGGTATTGATAGGTCTACTATCCTTCATACCAAAATTTTTCAGCATCTTTTTGGCATATTTTGTTTGAGAAATAAATATACCTTTTTCACACTATTTTATCTGTAATCCAAGAAAGTAAGTCATTTCTCCAATCAATGATATCTCAAATTCCTCACTCATCTTCTATCCAAATTCATGGCATAGCTTAAAGTGATCTCCTACAAAAATGATGTCATCTACATATACTATGATTATCAACTAGTCTTTCTTTGAGTTGAACACATGTAAGTTATTATCAACTATTCCTCTTCTGAAGTTCAACCTTCTCAAGTACACATCCAGCCTGTTGTACCATGCTCTTAGGGCTTATTTGAGGTTATACAAGGTTTTCTTCATCTTGCACATGTGTGTCTCATCCTCACTAATTTGTACTCCATCTAGTTGTTCAATATACACTTCTTCATTCAGGAGTCCATTATGCCTCTTATGTGCTACCAAAGCTAAGAACATTCATTAACATCTACTCCTTCTATCTGAGTGTAGCATTTGTAAACTAGCCTAGCCTTGCTCCTTACCACCTTGCCATCTTCATTGTGTTTATTTCTAAACACCCATTTTGTTCCTATGACATTCTTGTTAGTGGGTCTTGGAACCAATTCCCGTGTTTCATTCTTCTTGATTTGATCTAACTCCTCATTGATAGGTTTGACCCAGACTTTGTCTTGTGCAGCCTCTTCAACAGATTTAGGTTCAACTTGTGAGAGTAAAGCAATAGTTCCCACAATTCTTCTTCTTGTTGTAACTCCTACTAATGGTTCACCTATGATTTGATTTCCTTGATGAGCACTGGTCTATGTTTTCTTTGTCTATCTCTCTTGCATAGTATTAGTTGCAAGAGAATCTCTTTCTTTATCTTCATACTCACTCTTCTATGAGTCTGAACTTACTTCTTTTCCCTCTTTTTCATGTTGATCTGATTCTTTTCCAAGTTTATGTAGAAAAACTCTGTAACCTTTTGTCTATGCTGAGTATCCCACAAAGATGCCTTCATCTGACTTCATATGGAATTTTTTGAAGTTTTCTCCTTGTTCTTCATAAAACATGGGCTGCCAAAGATTCTAAGATACTTCGCTATTGTCTTCTTCCCACTCCATAGCTCATATGGAGTCTTATCAGTATTTGGCCTTAGTAAAACTCTGTTTAGTAGGTACATGGCTGTAAATGTTGCTTCTGTCCAAAAACTTGTGTGAAGCTTGGATTCCAGCAGTAAAGTTCTTGCCATTTCAACCACAGCTCTATTTTTCCTCTCTACCACCCTGTTCTATTAAGGTGTTCTTACTATTGCCATCTATTGGAGAATTCCATGCTTCTCAAGGTAAGCTTCAAAAGCTCCATTTGTGAATTCAGTGCCTTGATCTGACCTCAATACTTTGATCTTCTTCCCACTCTCATTTTTAGCCAATCTTCTGTATCTCTTGAAGCATTTCAAAACTTCTGACTTATGTTTGAGGTGCATGATGTAGGTCCTTCTGGAATAATCATCAACAAACAAGATAAAGTACCTCTCACTATTCAATCCTTTTGTTCTCATCGACCCACACAAATCGGTATGTACAATATCAAGCATTGCTTCAGAACTGAACTCTTTGGTCTTATACTACTTTTTGACCTATTTTCCTTTAGAACGTGTTGAGCAGACATACTCCCTCTCTCTCTTAAGGTCTAGAAATCTCTAGTTACATGAGTAGTAGTCAACTTCCTCATTTTTCTTCCAGAGTTGATTCTTCTTCTTTTATATGTAAATAGTTGTTTTTCTAATCCTCATCAATCACATATAAATTTCTAGCAATTCTTTTCCCAGCTACCACAGTATTGCCTTCTTTACTCTTTACTTGGCAACCTGTTTTTGTGAATATCACTTTATGGTCATCATTGCATAGTTGGCTGACAGATGCTAGATTATATTTGTGTCCTTCAACATATAGAATATCTTTTAGCTTTCCTTTTCTGATATTTATTGAACCTTGACCACTGATGTTCAATGAATCATCATTACCAAACTTGACTCTACCTTCTCTTGACTTGTTCAGCTTTGATAATTTACTCTTGTCTCATGTCATGTGTGAAGTGCATCCACTATCAAGGATCCACTGCTTATCCTTGTAGTCAGATTTTAATGCAATTTCAGCTATATTAGCCACCTCATTTTTAGCTTTATATTCCTTCTTTTGAACTGGCTTGATGATAGCTTTCTCCTTTTTCTCAGCTTTGACTGTACCAATTACTTTACTATGCCATTGAGTGCCTTCTCTTGCTCAGGGGGAAGTGTCATGCATCTCTTCGCATTATACCCATCCTGCCCACACCTTTCACACTATTCCAAGTCCGCCAATATAGCAAACTTTTTCTTTGAAACCACTAGTTTGGGCTTCCACCAACAATCCTTGTCAGTGTGTCCTTGCTTTTTACAGTATGTGCAAGAACTCACGATAGGTGTTCTCCTCTGAATTTTGTATTGTCTCCCCTTATCTGTAGCATCATATCTTTTCGAGTTGGAGACATATACTAGCCTTATAACCCCAAACTTCACAATAAAGATAGTAACCTTGAAACTGTCTCTTCTTGGGTCTAATCACAGTTTGTTTTCTTTTGTTCATTACTTGCTATGTAAGTAAGGTTGTTGGCTTCTTTGCTTGTGTGGCTTTCATTTCAACCACCTTCTTCTCTTTCTTCTATTCAGCCATTGCTCTTGGATGGCTGACTTTTTTTTCTTCATTTTTGTTTGCAACCCTAGCCTTCATTTTTCTTCTTCAAACCTTCTTTATTTTCAGTCTTCATTGTTCTTACTAATCAGTCATTTCTTTCTGAGACATAACAGGTATCGGCTGCTACTCTTTAACCACATACATCATTTTTGGGCTTGGCTTTGGTTTGATAACTGTCTTCTCTTCTTCAGTAATCTTCTCCAAAGTCACAGCCTTTACTTTCAACTTCAGTGGCAAAGTCTCATTCTCTTTAGGCAATGCAACCTCATATTGCTGCACTTTCTATTCATTCTTTTTTTCTCTTGCAGAGCTTGTTTCTCCTACCACTTCAAACTTCTACAAGTTCTCATCACTTTTTTTGAGTTGTTGCTGGAGTCTCAGCAACTCTATCTCCACTTTTTCAATTGTTGAAGTCCTTGAGCCAAGCTTTATTGTTAGGTCTTCACATATTTTGATATGTTTTTCAAATCTTCTCTTTAAGTCAATATGTTCAGCCCTTTTTTCATCTTTTTGACTTTTTGCTTCCTTAAACTTTGCTTCAACTTGTTTTATATAGGCCTCTAACCTTCTTATAATCTTATCCCTTCTGATTATCTTCTTTGAAGCTGCTTTTATCTCAGCTTCAAGATTTGGTTCTTCTTCATCAATCTCTTCATCCACCTTAGAGGATAAACTACCACATTGAGTTGATGCCATTAAGTCATGCTCATCTAATGAGTCTACATCTTCCTCCTCATTAGCTTCTTTTGTCTGGCTCACAAAACTCTTGAATGAGCCTCTCTTCTCCTTCTATGGGTCGGCAGTCTTCTTACTGGACTTCCTTGACTTGAATGATGGTCTTCTCCATTTTGAATTCTGCTCATCATCACCATCCTCATCTTCATCATCAAGTTTCACTTTGCACTGAGAAGCAAAGTGTCCAGTCTGCCCACAATGATAACATCTCAAGGAAAACTATATTTTTCCCTTCTTAGACCCCTTTTTGAATTTTCTTGTGAAGTAAGCCAACACTTCACCTTCACTTTCTTCCTTATCATCATCATCATCCTCACTGGATGATTCTTCCGCTTCTCTTATCTTCAAGTGTCCCATAGCTTTGAAAGCTGCCTCCTTTGATAGCTTTGATGTTAAGGAGGTTTCAGTTGACTTTATTCTCATCTCATTTGCAATGAGATTGCATTGGAGATCATTTAGTGACATAGAATTGAGATCTCTACTCTCCTCTATGGCTACCACCTTTAAGGCAAACCTCTCAAGCAGAATTCTTAGAATTTTCTTCACAATAGATGAGTCCTTCTTGTTCTTCCCATGACTTCTAAGATCATTTATAGCATCAATAACCCTGGTGAAGAAATCTTGGACTGTCTCATTTTTTTGCATTTTGAGAGATTCATATCTCTCCTTGAAAACTTGAAGCTTGGGCTCCTTCATTCTGCCATCACCTTAATAGACTTTCTGTAATCTGTCCCATATCTCCTTAGCAAATTTGAAGCCCATAACCTTAGCATATTCATTGTGTAGAATAATCTAGAAAGAGAATAGGGACCGTTAGATCAAATAGATCCTAGCCATCCATTAAGGAGGTGGATCACTATAAGGACCTCATTTGTAAACCATCTAAGCAATTGCGTAATTGCATTCTTGAAGTAGTGTAGTATTCTCCAAGTTCTCCAAATCTCTTGTTTACTTGTGTGCTTCTTTTTATCTTTGGCTAATAGCATTCTATCTCTTGGAGAAGGCTGAACTAGCATTCAACATCTGTCAATGCTAAAATGATGACATTTGAGACCTTCCCATTTATCTCAAACTACCTTAATTCCTCTGGAGTTGGATCTTTACCTTTTTCTAGGGGCACAAAACCCTCTTGTATAGATTTCACCACATTCATGCTCATGATTGCAAATACCACCTGCATTCTCACTTTCCACATATGGTAGTTGGTTTCATTAAAGATTGGAACCTTCTTGTTGTAAGTAGTGCTGGTGCTGGTATTGGCATCCATTTCTCAGTATGCTAAACAAGTTAAAATTTTTGAAACCCTTCAAACTAGCACACCATGTTGTTAAGCTTCAAACTAGTAAACCTATGCTTTGATAAAAAATTGAAGTTCCTAACTTTACCCTAGGATTTACTAGTCTATGATACTAAGAGGGGGCTGAATCAATATCACACCCCTCAAAAAACTCTGATAATTTAAGCCAAAAAATGAACACTTTCCTAAATTCAACTAAGGTAGATCTATTGTTACCTGCTGATCACAATAGTCCCCAAAGTTACCATTCAAACCCCTTACCTATTAGCTGAATCGGTTGTTCTTGACTAGGTCTTCTTTTAGGTTATGGGTTTGATGATTCTTTAACTGTGTTCACAACTTGATTCAAAACACAAAATGTAAATTCAAAGCAAGGACATGAGAGATTTACATAGTTCAATGTGACATACTCCATGGTGGTGTGGATTCTTCCTTTACCAAGACAATCCACTATAGTTGAGAACACCAGTATGGTATCCCGTATGATTACAATGGATGTCCTAATCTTCTACTTCTTTCACTATTGCAATTACAATACAAAGAGTGTCACATACTGTGTCTACCTTTCTTCTAGCTTGTCTTGCCTCTGTTTGATTTGAATAGGTTGCTTCACTACCACATGGAAGATCACCAAAACACTATCTAACCTCTTTTCAAGAAATCTGAAAATATGTTGAGGTCTCTCAAATGCTTCACTAAACTTCTTCTCTTGGTTATCTCACACAACTCCTGGTCTTACCGTCTCATGGTCTCCTTGTGTCCCTGTCTCACCGTCTCACAGTCTCACTCGTTTCCTAGTTTCACCATCTCACCATCTTTAGTCTCACAATCTCCAGGTCTGGTCTCACTGTTTCACCGTTTTGGTCTGGTCTCACCTAGTCTCACATCTCACCTTCTCCAAGTCTCATGTCTTCTTTAGTCTTACGTGTTTCAATCTTTTCTAGTCTCACCCGTTTCTAGAATTACGTCTCCTATGGTCTCACACATTTCACCCTTTTCTGGTCTCACCAATTCTAGTGTCACCTGTTTCCCTCTTTTCTGGACTCACCTAGTCTCATCATTCTGTTCTGTTTTTCCTTGTCGCACGTTTTTGGTTGGCTTTTACTGTGGCACATTTTTGGTTTGCTTTTATTATTGCACGTTTCTGGTCTGCTTTCACTATCGCACATTTCTAGTCTACTCTCACTATTTTCCAAGTGTTTCGCTCTCACATCTACCCTTTTCCAAGTCTCACATTTTCAGGTCTAGTCTGCTCTATCTTGTGGTGGCTTCCCCAAAAGAGATCAATCTTAGTTTATATACTTCATTCTATGAAAATCCTAGTAGGGTTTACTAGAGCTATGACAAATTTCCTTTCTTGCCTCTATGTGGCTTCATATAACTGCTCCATTCAAAATTCAGCATTATCCTCCTCTTTCTACTAAAAACTCATCCTTTGAATGCTTGAATAAGCCACTTTTTCTTGTACACTTAAATCTTGTTTACAACAATTACAATCCATACAAGGCTATGGGAATAGCATATAAATTGGTTGGACTTCTCCTTGTTCACATGCTATCTAACCATGCTTACTTTAGACTATACTTGGGTTTAAAGCTTTTTATTCTCTCTCTATTCCAAAGCATTGTGATGAGGATCTTTTTAGGTCAAACACTGAGAGGGGGAAAGGTTGAATCAGTGTAAGATGTTTACTTTTTAGAAATTTGTCCAAATTAACCTCTTTGCCTTGTTAAAGTCAATAATCCAATTTTTTTATCTTGGTTCTTTATGTGAGAGTGGTCGTACAGATATCAATCAGATGCAAACACTAAAAAACACACAACAATTTTTTTTATGGTTCACCTAAAATGTGTGAGCTATATCCACAGTATGATATGATTAATCCTAAATCACACAATCCACTCTTACTATCAAGGGATACAACTATGTTGTGGAAGGATCACTCCTTAACCACTTTCAATGATCTCCTGATCACTTACAAAGTTAACCTCCTGATCACTCAAAGAATTGATCTCCCAATCACTAGAAAAGTTGATCTCTCAATTACTATAAGGGTCTCCCACCCTTTTTCAAGAAGTTTATAAAAAGGTTATGACTAAGACTTCCCTAAGAAAGATCAATTAATATACATAGATTGCTACTGCAAAAAGTAGATCTTCTCCTTCCTCACTACCAATCTGCTCAAACTTTTTCGGTCTCCTTCTTCACTGTCAATCACTCAAAGGATTGATCTCCCAATCACTAGAAAAGTTGATCACTCAATTACTCTAAGGGTCTCCCACCCTTTTTCAAGAATTTTATAAAAAGGTTATGACTAAGACTTCCCTAAGAAAGATCAGTTAATATACACAGATTGCTACTACAAAAAGTGGATCTTCTCCTTCCTCACTGCCAATCTGCTCAAACTTTTTTGGTCTCTTCTCTGCAAGTTCTCTACGCTGCTATTGTTGTTTCTCCTTTGGAGGTTCTCTCTTTTGCAGGTTCTCTCCTTTAAAAGTTTGCTCAACTGTAGGTTCTCTCTACTGCAGGTTCTCTCCCTCTGCTTCTGATGCTACTTCCTTTTGCCTTCACATGTTCTCTCCCTCTGCTACTAGTGTTGTCGATGCTACTCCTTCTGCCTCAACATGTTCTCTCCCTTTACTGTTGGTGCTGCATCACTTGCTGCTACAAGCTCCTTCTTTCTACAATTGCTCCTCCTTCTTCCTCTTGCTGCAATTGCTACCTTCTCCTTACTATAATTACTACCTTCTCCTTGCTACAATTGCTTCCTTCTCCTTGCTAAAATTGCTACTTTTTCTTACTGTAATTTCTACCTTCTTCTTGCTACAATTGCTACTGTCTTCTCCTTTGGTATGATTGCCTCTCTTTTTGGTGGTTGCAACCTTCTTTTCCTTTTGGTTGCTACTACACCTTCTTCCTTTAATTGCTGTTACACCTTCTGCCTTGGGTTTCTTTGGTTGCCATTGTACCTTCTCCTTTTGGTTGCTACTACACCTTCTTCCTTTGGTTGCTGTTACACCTTCTACCTTGGATTTCTTTGGTTATCACTGCACCTTCTCTAATGAAGTCATCCAACAATTACTTTGGCAAAGAGCTTACATATAATGTCACAAAATGATATTAGTCTAAATTGATTCATCCTCTCAAGGTGTTCAACTTTTAGTATAAGAGCAAGAAAAGTTTCAATGATTCCCTTTGAAAGTTGTCATGACAAAAAGCAACTACTAGTGTATTTCCCAAAATGTGCCAATACCTCTAGAAAAACATAACTTGAAGACCATCTAGCCTTAGTGCCTTGTAAACCCTAATGAATTTTACTACATTATAAACCTAAGTCACATATGGCAAATGATAGCAAGGATTATAAATATAATCATAAAACTCAAGAATTACATAAGTTGTTACTAATCAATGTTTATATTGTTACAAAGACCTTTTAAGCAAGACAAATAAAAAGGAAAGAAAAGAGACCAAAAGCATTCCCTTTTAATCTTGTATTTCTCTTTTATATGTTGTAATTACAAAAGTGATGGAAGCATAATTACAATGACACCATATTTATAAATTTACACTTACTTACAAAAATAGTTTTTATCCAAAATTACAAGCAACGTATACTTTTTATAATAGAAGATTGCTTGTTGGATAAAAAATAAGTAGAATTGAGCTCCTTACTTGCCCTGTAAAGTGCTTATAATAAGGCACTACAAAACAAGCAAGAAAACCAAAAAGCTAATTAGTATATTTGCCTTAAATATCAACTTGATTGCTAGCAACAATAATTATCAAAATAAAAATTTTTGCATACTTGTCCCACAGGTTTTAATGTTCCATACCAATCTTCATTAGTTGCATCACACCTCTTTAGAATTGGAACATTACATTTTAATCTTGTTTCTCAAGGATTCAAACTTAGACATAAAAACATTCTTGGTAAAAATATCTGTAATTTACTTTGTAAATACATAAAGTTTAATTGATTATATGAAATGGAATTTGATTTTAAAATACTTGATTTTTCCATTGATTATTAGATTCTTGGATATGGTAATTGTTAACTAGTTGTCACAGTAGATAAGTGGGGATGTAGTGAAACCTTACTATAGATTAATTAGCACATCTCTTAGTCAAATAACTTGAGTTATAATAGTTGTAACTGCCATATACTCTGCTTTTATAATTAATTATACTACTAAAAATTGCTTCTCTTAGTTCCAATAAAGAAACCAACATCAAGAGAGAAGCAATATCCATAAATACTCTTTATGTCCTTTACTAAGCCTTCCCAATCAATATTAATGTAACCATATAATTATGGTTTCTTCAATTTTTGATACATGACTCTAGGATCAATAAACCTTTAAAATACCTCAAAATCCTCTTTACATCCCGTTTAATGTTGTAGAGAAATAGGTGTAGTCCAATTATAAACCTTCTCTTTTAAAGATCCTTTAATACCCTTTGAAGGTGTCTTAAAATTTTCATTTGACTACTAAAATCAAAAGCTAGAATATTAATTATTTTGGTAAACTTCTAAAAATTAATAGTAAATTAGTCATTGACAAATTTTTTTTTTTTGTGATTAAGTGATACCATTATGTTGGATAACTCCTTATTTATAGCTGACAAATGAGAATCAATAGAAAATTTTTATTCTCCTATTTTAAAATGTGAGAGACTAACCTTTTTTTTTTCTCCCTCCCTCTATTTGTCTCTTACTTTTTGAAAGTGTTAAATTATTTTATCTATAAATATTGTAGTTTCTAAAAAGTTCTCTCTAACATTTATTTGTAATAGAAAGAGGGTTTTTAACTTCCTCCAACTTCCTTTTAATGGGTTAGATCAACCCATTATGGAAGAGCGTGAGAGACTAACCTTTTTTTTTTCTCTCCCATTTTTTGCCTTTTACTTTATAAAAGTATTGAATTGTTTTATTTATAAATGTTATAGTCAACAATACATTTTCTATAATGTGTATCTATGGTAAAAAGGGAGTTTCAACCTCCTTCAACTTCTCTTTAATGGGTTGGCTCAACCCATCATGGGTAGGCCAACCCAACTCAAAATAATTTACATCTCCCACTCACACATGATAGGTAAGAACAACCTGATCATTGATAAAATCTCAACATTTAATTCTTCAAAAGTAATTGATATAAATAAATAAGTTATGACATATAAGCATACTAAGGACCTTCTGAGGTTTCACATTGAGAGGGGAAGGGGGCGAATCAGTGTGAGATGCTTACTTTTTACAAATCTTTCTAGATTAACCTCTGTGCCTTATTAAAGTCAATGATCCAATTTTTATCTTTCTTCTTTATGCGAGAGCGGTTGTATAGATATTAATCAAACATAACCACCTGAGAACATAAGAAAATTTTTGCATGGCTCACCCACAATGTGTGAGCTACATCCATATTGTGATATGATCACTCCTAAATCACACAATCCACTCTTGTTATCAAGGGATATAGTTAATGTCATGGTAATTATTCCTTAACCAGTTACAATGATCTCTTAATCATAGAGTTGATCTCCTAATCACTCTAAGGATATCTCACCCTTTTAAACAAGTTTATCAAAAGGTTTGTGACTAACACTTTCCTATGAAGAATCACTTAATATGCATAGACCACTAATGCAAAACATGAATCTTCTCCTTCTTTTATTACTGGTGCTACCTCACTTTCTACCTTGGCAGGTTCTCTTCCCCTACTAAGAATAATGCCTCTTTTGCTGCCTTAATAGGTTCTCTTCCCCTATTATTGCTACTTACCTTACTACTAAGTCAAGTTTTCTCCTCCTATTGTTGGTGTTACCTAGTACCAATTCTACAAGCTACTGATTATGATTCACTTGCTACCGGTTTCGTAAGCTACTAGTTATGATTCACCTGTCGTTGGTTCTGCAAGCTGCTAGTTGTGATTCACCTGTGTTGGTTATGCTTGTTGTTGTAATTACTAGTTGTGCTACAAACTACTTTCTCCCTCTTTGGTGGTTGCTACACTTCTCCTTTAAGTGACTGTTACACCTTCTACTTTGGATGGCTACCAAAATAAGTTGAAGCAAAGTCTGAGGAAGCTGAAATTCAAAAGGATGAAAAAAGGGCTGAACATATTAACTTAAAGAGAAGATTTGAAGAACAGATCAAAATATGTGAAGACCTTACAATAAAGCTTGGCTCAAGGACTTCAACAATTGAAGAAATGGAGATAGAGTTGCTGAGACTTCAGCAATAACTCAAAAAGAGTGAGGAGAACTTGCAAAAGTTTGAAGTGGTAGGATAAAGAAGCTCTGCAAAAGAAAAGAAGAATGAGACTTTGCCACAAAAGTTGAAAGAGAAGGCCACTCAGGAGAAGATAACTGAAGAAGAGAAGACAATTATCAAACCAAAGCCTAGGCCAAAAATGATGTATGTGGTTAAAGAGCAACAGCCCATAGCTGTTACATCTCAGAAAGAAAAGAAAGTTAGCCAGCCAATGGCAATGGCTGAACAGAAGAAGGAGAAGAAGGTGGCTTAAACGAAAGCCACACAAGCAAAGAAACCAACAACCTTGCCTACACAGCAAGTAATAAACAAAAGAAAACAAACTGTGATTAAACCCAAGAAGAGGTAGTTTCAAGGTTACTGTTTTTATTATGGAGTTTGGCATCATAAGGCAAGTAAATGCTGGTGGAGAAGGCCAATATACATCTCCAATTTGAGAATATCTAATGCTGCATATAAGGGGAGATAGTACAAAATTCAAAAGAGAACACCTGTCGTGAGTTTTGCACATACTGTAAAAGGCAAGGACACACTGACAATGATTGTTGGTGGAAGCCCAAGCCAATGGTTTCAAAGAACAAGTTTTCTATATTGGCAAACTTGGAATAGTGTGAAAGGTGCAGGCAAAATGGCCCTAATGCCAAGAGACGCATGACACTTCTCCCTAACTGGCACAGTGAAAGCAATTGGGAGTCAAAGCTGAGAAAAAAGAGAAAGCTAACTTTAAGCCAGTTCAAAAGAAGAAATATAAAGCTAAAAAGGAGGTGGCTAATATAGCTGAAATTGCACTAAAGGCTGACTACAAGGATAAGTAGTGGATTCTTGATAGTGGATGCACTTCACATATAAATTATCAAAGTTAAACAAGTCAAGAGAAGGTAAAGTCAAATTTGGTAATGATGATTCACTCAACATTAGTGGTTAAGGGTCAGTAAATATTGGAAAAGGAAAGTCGAAAGATGTTCTACATGTTGAAGGACTCAAATATAATCTAGCATCTGTCAACGAACTATGCAATGAAGACCATAAAGTGATATTCACAAAAACAGGTTGCCAAGTAAAGAGTAAAGAAGGCAATACTATTACAGTCGGGAAGAGAACAGCTAGAAATTTATATATGATTAAAGAGGACAAGATAAACAACTGTTTACTCACCAAAAAAGAAGAAAATCAACTCTGGCATAGGAGGTTGGGACACTTAACATAGAAGAACATAAGGAAGCCGACCACTACTTATGCAATTAGAGACATTCTTGACCTCAGGAGAGAGAGAGAGAGTATGTTTGCTCAGCATGCTCTAAAGGAAAACATGTCAGAAAGTAGTATGAGACCAAAGAGTTCAATTCTGAAGTAGTGCATGACATTATGCATATTGATTTATGAAGAACAAGGATAAAAACATAGGAAAATTCAATGCTAGGTCTGATGAAGGGATCTTTGTGGGATACTCAACAAAGACAAAAGGTTACAAAGTTTTCCTGCATAAGCTGGGAAAAGTGATCATGTCTAGAGATGTAAGAATAGATGAGAGCTGGAAAACAATGCAAAAAGGAGCTGAGGTCAATGAAGAAGATGACTTCAATGTAGATGACATCATCTTTGGAAGGGATCACTCTAAGTTATGCCATGATTTTGCACAGAAGATAAGTGAGGAATTTGATATGTCATTGATTGGAGAAATGAATTACTTTCTTGGATTACAGATAAAATAGTGTGAAGAAGTTTTTTATATTTCTCAGACAAAATATGTCAAAGAGATGCTGAAAATGTTTGGCATGGAGGATAGCAGACCTATCATTACCCCTATGATAATAGGCTACAAGATAACAAAAGATCAAAAAGAAAGGAGTACAAGCCCTATAGAATACAGGAAGATGATAGGGAGCCTTATGTACCTTACAGCATCAAGGCCTGATCTTATGCAAGTTGTGTGCGTTGCCAGCAAATTCCAAGCTAACTCTAAGGAATCTCATATGTTGGCGGTGAAAAGAATCCTAAGATACCTCAACGGGACATTGGAAATGGGTTTATGGTATCTTGCCATGGATTTTGTAAAACTATAAGTATACACTGATGCAGACTAGGCAGGAAGTACAGATGACAGAAAATCAACCAGCCCCTACAGTTTTTACTTGGGTCCAAAATGTTTTGCATGGTTAAGTAGAAAGCAAAATAGTATTGCTTTGACACAACTAAGGCTGAGTATATGGCTGCTTGTGCAGCATGTACTCAAGTAATATGGATGGAAAGACAATTGGCAAAACCTAGGTGTTGAAGTGAAGTTACTAGTGAGTGTACTTTATGATAATCAAAGAGTTATTGATCTCAGTAAGAATCTGGTTCAACATTCAAGGAGTAAGCATATTGACATCCGGTATCACTTCATCAAAGATCAAGCAGAATAAGGTACAATTTAGTTGGAGTATGTTGGCACTAAAGATTAAATTTCAGATATTCTAACTAAACCTCTATTTGAAAAGCACAGAATGAGTTTGTCTGTGCAAATGCCTCCTCAAGCCTGAAGTTTAGGTGAATCCTCCATCTCTACTTTGCGAGGCTTTTTTTGGTAATTAGTTGGCAAAGGGGGAGAGAAGCAACAGTGCAAAGGGAGCTGTTAAGAAAGGGGGAGCGTATATTTAAGGGGAGTTGTAATTGGTGCATAATAGCTTTTGTTATGAGTGTTGCCAACAATTACAAAAGGGGAGATTGTTGTTCCTATAGCCTTGTATAGGTTGTAATTGTTGTCAACTAGATTTAAGTGTGCAAGTAATTTGACAAGAAGGGGCAAGAAAGTAAAGCCAAATAGAGGGGCAAGAGTGTAATTTGAAGCTACATGGCGAGAGAGTAATTTAAAGTTACATGGAGGGGTAAGGAAGTAAAACCACATAGAAACCCTACACCATCAATAGAAAAGAGAGAAAATCAGATACGGCAAAAGGGAGGCTAAACAGCAGACCAAAAGAGAAAAAAAGCAAATACGTTAGAGAGAATCGAGAGAGGAAAACAGCAAAGACATGCCACCAGGAGAGCTAAATGGATACCAACCAAAAAAGGGGGTTATAAAGGAGTAAACCGAGGACGGTAGAACGATATGGCCAAAAAAAATGGAGTGGACAAGAAAAAGACACCATGGTAATAAAGAAAAAGAGCGACCACCAAAAAAAATAGAGATCTGGCTAGATAGTGAGAGACATTCGGCTGGACAATGAGAGAGAAAATAAAGAGCCACCACTATAAGAGAGAGACAAACTACCGGGAGAGTAGAGAGAGACAAACCATTGGGAGAGCAAATGTGGAAAAGCAAACCACTGAGACAGCAAACGTGAAAAACAGATCACCAGAACAACGAAGCGAGGGCAGATTTGAAACGTGAGACCAGAACAAGCATCAACATGAGACCAGAATGTGCGTCGGTGTGAGACGAGAACGTGCGATGGCATGAGACCAGAATGTGCGATGGCATGTGACCAGAATGTGCGACGGCGTGACTAATCAGAAGCGTGGGGTAAGCCATGAGATGTGAAACAGTAGACCAGAAACGTGAGTGCAAGCCGTGATGCCATGAGACGGTTAAAGTAGGAGTTGTGTGAAACAACCTAGGGAAGGGATTCGGTGAAGCATTGGAAAGAACTCAACATATTTCTAAATTTCTTCAAGAGAGGTTAGAGAATGTTATGGTGGACTTCTAAGCAGCAGTGAAGCAGCCTATTCAATTCAATAAAGGAAAAACAAGTTAGAAGAAGAGTAGACACAATAAGTGACACTCTTTGTAATATACTTGCTTTGTATTTGCAATAGTAAAAGGAACAAAGGATTAAGACATCTATTGTAACTACATTGTGAACATCGGGAGTACCATACTGGTATTCTCAAGTATAGTGGATTGTCTTGGTAGAGAAAAAGTCCCTACTACCGTGGACATACGTCACATTGATGGAACTACGTAAATCTCTTGTGTCCTTACTTTGATTTACATTCTATGTTTTGAATTGAGTTGTGAACATAGCTAAAGTATCATCAAACTCATAACCTAAAGAAGACCTAATCAAGAATATCCGATCTATCTAATAAGCAAGGTGTCTGAAAGGTGACTTTGGAGACTATTGTGATTAATAAATAACAATAGATCTACCTTAGTCGAATCTGAGAAAGAGTTTGCTTTTAAGAAAAGTTTAAAGTTGTTCACATACCTTCGTATTGACGAGAGTGAAATTATTAAAGTAGAATACTTTGACTTAAATTATCAGAGTGTGTTTTTGTGATACTGATTCACCCCCCTCTCAGTATCATAGACTAGTAAATCCTAGGGTGAAGTTGGGAACTTCCATAATTTTCTGCTTGATGCTCAAATCTACTACTGTACTTTTGTAGATAACTGCTGATTCCCAGAGCTATTGTTGTACTTCCTATTATTGCACATTCTGATTTTTTACTTAATGCTTAGACTTGTTGCTACATTTTCTACAAATGGCTATTGATTCCCAGACCTACTGTTGCATGTTCTGATTTTTTGCTTGATTCCTAAATGTGCTTCTGCTGCCAGAAAGCTTCTTGGGGTGCTGCTTGTTTTCTTGAAAGTCTCCTAAAGTGTTGTTGGTCTACTAAAAAGCCCCTTTGATATGCAAAGATGTATGTTATTACTGGAAAGTCTCCTAGTTTGCTAGTGTAGGCACCTCCTACTGCTGCTGCTTCCTTGTTTGCTAGTGCAAGCACTTCTTACTTTTAGTGCATGCCTACTAGTGCTATTGGTGTAGGGACCTCCTAATAATGCTACTAGTGCTAGTATAGTCTCCCAGATTACTATTAGTTCTATTATAAGGTCCTGAATTGCTTTTGGTTTTCCACATTCTAGTATAAGCTCCTAGATTTTCTCCTTTGTTGCCAAACCTTTAGGTTTGTCTCCCTTGTTACAAGACCTCCTAGTTTGTCCCACTTGCTACAAGACCTCCTAGTTTGTCTCCCTTGCTATAAGACCTATTGGTTTGTCTTCCTTGTTGCAAGACTTGCTAATGGCTACTAATAATAGCCTTTTGATGGTCAGCTGCTGCAATCAAGCTTGTGATGGCTAGCTACTACAATCCTTGCTACCTTTCTCTTTCTCTTGGCCAGCTATAGCAATTAGGTTTTTGTGTGGCTAACTACTACACCTCTCCTTGGTGTGGCTCCTACACGTCTCTCCCTCATTGGGGTGGCTGCTACACATCTTCTCTTTTGGTTTGGTGTGGTTGTCTCCCTTTTTAATGGTTGCTATCACTTCCTTCTTAGTCAGTTGCTACTACAACTCCCTTGGATGACTACCACACTTTCCTTGCCCAACTATACCTCTCTTGGTGGCCGCCTCCTTTGCCTTGGCCAATCACTCTCTTCTTTAGTGGTTGCCTCTCTCTTTTTGTTGTTCAACCTCACTTTGGCCACCCTTTCTTTTTAGCTTGTCGTTCTCTCCTTATGGCTGGTTGTTCTCTCTTATTTTTCTGCAATTGATCCTTCTCTCTTGCAGCCCACACAGCCCACACACACAACCTTGCAAGATATATAGGGGTATTTATAGAGCCTGAAGATTAGGGTTACACATTCATCAATTGTTGTCATTGATTCCTAAAGGTTCCCCTACAATCAACGGCCAGATTTGAATCCTAAAATTTAGGGTCAATGGTCAACAGTTAATCTTGACCCCTAAAATTTTGGAGTCATAGTCAACATTGACTTCTCAACATCAGGGTTGACCTATCATTACTAGTTTTTTCCAATGACCACTCAGCATCTCAACGATATTCATAACATCAAATCAACATATACAACTATGTGAGATAATTTTGACAACAAATCCAACATTATTCATCAAAGATAAGCTCACCACTAAAGCACACCAAAGAATCAAGCAAAAAATCAAAATGTGCAATAGCATGTCCGAGAATTAGCAACCACCTGCAGAAATTGCAAAGCAAGTTATGCAACAGCAAGTTTGAGCACCAAGCAAAAAATCAAAACGTGCAGTAACATGTAATGCAATAGCAAGTTGTGTAGTAACATGTCCAAGAGGTATCCCTACACCAGCAACATGTCTAGGAGGGACTGATAACAACACCAGTGCAAGTGGACAACAACAATGTGTGCGGAAAGTAATAGCAGCATGTGCAGATAGTAGCAATAGCGTGTGTGGACAATAATAGCAAAATGTGTAGACAGCAATAGCAATGCATGTGGACAACAATAGCAACGCGTGCAAGTAGCAAAAGCAACACATGCGAATAGTAGCAACAGAGGAGAAAACCTGTCTTGACAACACATCCAGCAACTTACAGCAACAAAAGAGGAAAAGTACCCAACAATAAGTCCAGCAGCTCACAACAACAAAGGAGAAAACATATCTTGACTATAGGACCAACAACTTACAACAACAATAAAGGAGAAAACATGCCCAGCAGCAAATCCAATAACTTGTAGTAGTAGAGGAGTAAACATGCTCGACAACAAGTTCAGCAGCTTGCAACAGCAAAGAAGGTAACTTTCCAAGACTACAAGGGAGACAGCACTGGCAAACAAGGGAAGAGAACCTACCAAGGCCGAATGAGGTAATAAAAGGAGAGAACTTGCAAAAGCTACAAGGAGGCAACACTGGTAGTAAAGGATAGATCCTGCCAAGGTAGCAAGTGAGGCTACACCAATAACAGAAGTAGAGATATCTTGAAGTAGAGATAATCGGAAAAGAAGAGATCAACAAAACCTGAGCAAAGACCGGTAAGTAGTAAGGAAGGAAAAAATCCATATTCTACACTAATAGTCTGTATACATTAAGTGATTGATCTCCAAGAAATTTTTTACTATAAACTCTTGATAAACTTATAAAAAAAGGGTGGGATACCCTTGGAGTGATCAAGAGATCAATTTGTTGAGTGATTGGGAGATCATTATAAGTGGTTAAGGAGTGATCCTTCCACAACCAAACTATATGCCTTGATAACAAAAATGGATTATGTGATTTAGGAGGCATCCTATCACACCTTGTACATAGCTAACACATTATGGATGAACCACGTAAAAATTACCTTATGTTCTTAGGTGCTCATGTTTGATTAATATCTATACAACTAGTCTCACATAAAGGAGAAAGATAGATAATTAGATCATCAGCTCTAATAAACTACATAAGTTAAATTTGGATAGGTTTGTAAAAATGAATATCTTTAGTAATTCACCCTTCTCCCTTATCATCAACTCATTCTCAAGTTGCTGCACCAACTCATCCTCTTCCTATTCTGTTGATTCCTCATCACTTGAATATTCTTAATCATCATCTACTTGAGCAACTAACACATCCTATAAAGCATCATCATTAACCTTTTCTTCAAAATCTTTATCACATAGCTTGCTTAAAGAATTCCATCTTTTGGATATGAAGAGTTGCTTTTTCCTTTTGGCATGAATCTCCATCTTTAGAATGGTTGAATTGCTTTGTTCTCCTCCTTGGGACTGGCTCATCATCACCATCATCATTATTTGCTTCTCTTTTCTTTGGCAATTTACAATAAAGTGCCTAATTACTCTACATATAAAGCGCTTTAAGATTAATTTTTCCCTTTTTCTTTCCTCACATTCTTAGTGATGTATACCATGAATTTATCCAGTTTAGTATCACCATCTTCTTCTTCAAAGCTAGTATCAGATTTTTCTTCTTGGTCATTAATCTTTCATCTCTTCATTGCCTCAAAAGCCAACTCCTTCTCCACGTTAGACTTCTTTTCTCTCTTCATTAGGGCTATTCTCATTTCATAAGCCACCAATATGCTATGCAAATCATCTAAGGGCAACCTATCTAAATCTCTATCTTCTATGAAGGAAACTTTGGCATTGTAAGCTTTTGATAAGGTTCTAAATATTTTTCTTACTATAGTAGCATCATTGATCTCCTCTCTATAACTTTTAATAGAGTGCATAATTTTATTAACTCTTGTGAAAAAGGCATCCACAAATTCATCATTTTGCATCCTTATGTCTTCAAATTTACTCCTTTAGATTTGTAGCTTGGCTTCCTTCATAACCTTATTTCCTTCATAAATATTCTTCAATTTGTCCCAAATTTGTTTGGCTATGTTGCACCCCATTACTTTGGTGAATTCTTTGTCTAATAAGGAGGCATACAGGGCATTTCTTGTCTTTCCATCACACTCCAAATTCTTTTTATCAATAGGCATTATAGCATCACCTTCAGCAACAAGGATGAAGCCACTAACAGCAAATTCAAATACATCTAAACCAAGTGACTTCAGATATAGGAGCATTCTATTCTTCCATAACTAATAATTATGTCCATCAAAAGTGGGAATGTCTTTGCTGTTAACACTATTCATACTATCCATGATATCAACTAACAAAAATTCACAACATCAACAACAATTTCAGATTTAAATAGACAAAATGGATCAACTGAGGAAACCAGCTCTGATACCACTTGATGATGAAGAGGGGAAGGGGGTGAATTAGTGTAAGATGCTTGCCTTTTATAATCTTTCCAAATTAACCTCTGTGACTTCTTAAAGTCAATGATCCAATTTTCATCTTTCTTATTTATGTATGAGCGGCCATACAGATATCAATCAAACATGAACACCCAAGAACACATGGCAATTTTTACATGATTCACCCACAATGTGTGAGTTATGTCCATGGTATAATAGGATCATTCCTAAATCACACAATCCACTCTTGTTATCAAGGGATATAATTAATGTCATGGAAGGATCACTTTTTAACCACTTATGGAAGGATCACTCCTTAACCACTTACAATGATATCCCAATCACTCCAAGGGTATCCCACCCTTTTTTAACAAATTTATTAAAAGGTTTGTGACTAGCACTTTCCAGAGAAGGATCACTTAATGTACACAAGCTGCTAGTGCAAAACGTGGATCTTTTCCTTCCTTTATTGTTGGTGCTGCCTCACCTAATACCTTGGCAAGTTGCCTCACTTGCTACCTTGGTAGGTTCTCTTCCCTTATTACCAATGCTGCCTCTCCTGCTACCTTGGCAGGTTGCCTCACCTGCTACCTTCACAAGTTACGACACTTACTACCTTAGTAGGTTCTCTTTCCTTGCTAGTGCTACCTGCCCTACTACTAGGGCAAGTTTTCTCCTCCAGCTATTAATACCACTTGCCTTACTACCAGTTTTGCAAGCTATTGGTTGTGATTTGCCTACTACCAATTCTGCAAGTTGCTGGTTGTGATTCACCTACTGTCAGTTGTTACATGCTAATTGTGCTTGCTGTTGTAATTACTAGTTATGTTGCAAGCTACTTTCTCCCTTTTTGGTAGTTGTTGCACCTTCTCCTTTATTGGCTTATTGGCTGCTACACCTCTCTTTGATCAATTTTCCAACTATTGCACCTCTCCTTGATTAGTTTTGTAACTTCTTCCTTGGGTGGTTGATTGGTTGCTACACATTTTCCTTTAGTTTGGTGTGATTACTATATATCTCCTCAAGTTTGGTGTGGTTGCTACACGACTTCTTCTTCTCCATTTGGTTTAGCTGACTACTGTTTTCTTCTGCTTTTGTTACCAGCTACTGCCTTCTTCTCCCTTTGATAAGGTTGTCTATTACTACAACTCCTCCTTCAATTGGTGTGGCTACCTCTTTCTTTGGTGGCTGCTATCACCTCTTAGCCAGATGCACCTCACCTTGGTACTGCACCTCTCTTGGTCAGTTGCAACTCTCCTTGGTGTTGCAAACTTGGCTAGCTGTTATTGCACCTTCCTTGGCCGACCACTACTACACCTTCCTTGGCCAACCACTGCTGCACCTTCCTTAGCCAGTCACTCTCTTTTTGGTGGCTACCTATCTCTTTGCCATTCTCTCTTTTCAACTAATCAGTTCTCTTTTGCAGCACACTCTTATCTTAAAAGATGCATGGATGTATTTATAGGCTTTGAGATTTAGGGTTGCATAATCATTAATGGTCAGCATTGATTCCCAAGGATTGCCCTACAATCAACGGCCAAATTTGATTCCTAGAATTTAGGATCAATGGTTAATATTGACTTCTTAAAAATTAGGGTCAATAATCAGCCTTGACCCCTAAAATTTAAAGTCAACGATCAATATTGGCTCATTGACCTCAAAATACTATTAACAGTATTGACCAACAACTTCTCTACGTCTCAATGATATTCAAAACATCAAATCAAAAAAAATCTTATATTAGCCATCAAAGATAGGCTCAACACATACCTATACTTAAGAGCATATTTTATATACTTGGTAAAGATATACAAAAAGATATACAATTACAACAACTCAAAAAAAAATTGCAAGCCTTATTATATACCAAAAAGAAAATTGTCTCACTATATTCCAAACATATTTTATCACATCAACTTCAACTCACCATATCCATTTTAGGTTAAGTTAGATTTTGTTTTCCTTATATGTATTCATAATTACGTTTTATTCATAATAATGTTTCATTTATTATGAATAAATATAATTGTTTAACCAATGAATGAATATTAAAGATGTTAGACAATAATAGTTTTCCTTTTATACTTATATTCCTTAACTATGATATAATTTCCTTCCTTTCTATTCCAAAAAGTTGAATTATTCTTAACTATAAGTAATATACTAAATTAGCAAACATCATATCATAACTTTAAAATAAAGTTAAAAGTCACATAGAGCACAACTTTTTAAAAGTAATAATACCTTAAAAAACTCCCACAATGAAAAAGTAAGGATTAGTTCTTTCATTTCTCTTATTAGTCAAATAACACACATGTTATGATGATTATTCTCCATATAAAGCTTATGTCATTTCACTTATTTTTCTTATGATATCACCAAATAAATCTTAATCCAATCACTTTCAAGCATTTAACCAAGTCCTTTGAGTGACTCCCTCGTTCATGAGTGTTAAATTAAGACTTATATGTGGTTTTCAACAAGTTGAATAAAGTGCGAGAATCTATTCTTGCTCTTACTTATTATAGCCTCGTCATGATCATCTTAAGGTGATCATATTTATATATATAGAATTTTTCTCACACAATAGTCTTATATTTATACGCTCTTTTAATATTAAAGATGATTTTCCGTATAAGTAGACCAATCTTAACTTGTTTAACATACTTTTATTTTTTCGTAAAAAAAAATTATGCTAGGATTGATTTCATATCAAACTCTTTGTGTACTAATCAACATTTGGAATAATATTGCTAATACATATGTAACAAGAAACAAACTCTTTTATTATATAAAAACACAAAGTCACAATGTATTTTAACACATTAAATTCTATGAAATCTTGAGACTTAAAATATGACTATAATACATTTTTTAGTATTTGTTTAGTTAGTAAATCTACTATTATCCTATGTGTTGAAATGTACTGTAAATTTACATTATTTTGTAATAAAATTTTTCTTACAAAGTTATACTTAGTATCAATGTGTTTGGTTTACAATGATATTTAAGATCTTTTGCATATACAATAGCCACTTGACTATCACAATACAATATAACCACTTTCTTCTAATCACCACATACTCTTATATGTTTAAAAAAAATTAAGCCAAATAACTTATACTACAACTAAGCAAGTTACAAATTCTACCTCCATTATTGATAAAGTAATATAGGTTTGTTTTCCCTTACTTCTTGATATGACATAATCATTTAACAAGAACATATCTCTTAATGTTGATTTACATTCATTTATATCTCCTCCCCTATTAGCATTTGAATAACTAATTAGTAATAATTATTTCCTTATTAATACAAGGAATAATCTATAGTGCCCTTGAGATATCAAAATATTCCTTTTACAACTTGCCAATATACTTTTCCTACGTTTAATTAGTATTAACTCACCAATTCCATGACATAACAAATGTTAAGGTGTGCACACATCATAAAGCATATAAGACTGCCCATTACACTAAAATATCGCACATTCTTCATTTCTTCTTACTCTTGTCATGTTTTAAGACACATTGTAACTCAAACTATCACCTTCAACAATTAAAGTGTAAATGAATTTACAAATTTTCATTCCAAATTGCTTAAAGATTTTATAGATGTAAGACTTTTATGATAAAACTAGAAGTATTTTGGAACAATCCTTATGAATCTCTACTTTTAATATGTAAATCACCTCACCCATTTTTATTTCAAAATTAAAGGATAACTATTCCTCAATGGTAGTGATAAACTCTTTATCATTTCTAACTAATAGAATGTTATTAGCATATAGAGATAAAATTATAAATTTATTTTTAAATCTTTTAATATAAAATCAATTATCCTCATTAATTATTAAGAAGCTATATGAGATTATTACATGATGAAATCTTAAATACCATTTGTCTAGATGCTTGTTTTAGGTCATAAATTGATCTTTAAATTTTATAAACTTTATTCTCTTATCTTTAAATAATGAAACCCACCTTTCCCTATAGATTTTTTCATTAAGTTTGCCATGAAGAAAAGTAGCTTTGACATCTAAATTCATATTTGCTACTATAACTAAAATTAGACAAATTAAAGTAAACTTTATTAACAGTAAAAGTTTTTTATAATTTCTACCCTCTTGTTAAGTATAACCTTTTGCCACTAAGCAAACCTTATACTTTATAATGGAACTATTTACCTTATACTTGATTTTAAGAAAATGGAACTATTTACCTTATGTTTGATTTTAAGAACCCATTTGTTCCTAATAGCCTTGTGTCCTTGAGGCAAATTTACCAAGCCCCAAACTTGGTTAGATTTCATGGATTTCATCTCTTTTTCCATTACCTTTCTCTATTGTTCCTTAATAGGGCATAAAAGAGTATTAGTTACTATTTTAGGTTCTTTTTCACCATGAGAGAATCATTAAAGCTCCCCTTTCAATCTCAAAATAATGACATGGGATGCTTCTACATAATATAAGTACTTACAAAGCTTGCATAACTTATGGCATAATTTTCCTATTTAAATTGATACCTTAAGGCATTTCCTCATCCATTTAAGTTAATGGGTTTGGTGCATTATAGTCATTTGGATCATAAGGATAAAAATTATTATCATTTTCACCCTTACTAAGAAATTCATTACTAAGAATATGAAATCATCTGATTCTAATTTTAAAATACTTATATTTGTTTATTCACCAATAAACACATACCTTTTAAAGTGTTTATAGTATCTTATAAAGACACTTTTTTTTGTCTAATTTTTCATATTTATGTGATAAATTATAAACATAAGATGCTAACTCTCATAGTCATAAATTTCTTAGTCAGGCTTTCATTTTAACTATAAATCATATAATATGGAAGTGAGAAATTTATAAGGTACATAGTTAAGTACATACACAGTCATTAAGTAATAATCTATTGGGAGATTTGTTTATGTCATTATAGAACTAACCATCTCTAATAAGGTATAACTAGTTGCTTTAAACTCTTCAATCATAAGTGTTGTCTCAATTATGATATGACTTTTATATATAAATGTCAAAATTGATGGTCAACTCTCTTAGACAAATGGTCAAAGTACCCTTAAACTTGTTTTCAAAGCCAACCACATTGCTTGGGTAATCTTATACTCCTTAAACTCTCTCAGGATATATTGAACCTTATGGTACTAGATGTTATAGTCAAGTTCCCAATTTCACCCTAAGATGTACTAGTCTGTGATACTGAGAGGGAGAGTGAATCGGTATCACCCCCTTGAAAAACTCTGATAATTTAGACCAAAGTACTCTACTTCTTTAATACATTAGCTCTTGTCAATATGCAGGTTGATGAATAACTTCAAACTTTTCTCATAAATGAACTCTTTCTCATATTCAACTAAGGTAGATCTATTGTTACCTACTAATCACAATAGTCACCAAAGCTACCTTCCAGACACCTTCCCTGTTAAACGGATTGGTTGTCCTTGATTAAATCTTCTTTTAGGTTATAGGTTTAATAATTCTTTAGCTTTGTTCACAACGCAATTCAAAATACAAATGTAAATTCAAAGTAAGGAAACAAGAGATGTACGTGGTTCTACCTATGTGACATACTCTACAGTGGTAGGGATTCTTCCTCTACCGAGACAATCCACTATACTTGAGAATACCAGTGTGGTATCCCCTATGATTACAATGGATGTCTTAATCTTCTACCCCTTTTACTATTACAAATACAAAACAATCATAATACAATACAAAGAGTGTCATTTACTGTGTCTACCCTTCTTTTAGCTTGTCTTGCTTCTGTTTGATTTGAATAGACTGCTTCATTGCCTCTTGGAAGATCACCAAAACACTCTCTAACCTCTCTTGAAGAAATTTGAAAATTCGTTGAGTTCTCTCTATGCTTCACACAATGTCTTCACTAGGTTGTCTCACACACCCCTCACACCTTCAAAAAAGATATGTCTTGGTTTATATACTGCCCTCTATGGAAACCCTAGTATGGTTTACTGTAGTTATAGTGGATTTACTTTCTTACCCTTCTATATGGCTTCATACTACTGTTCCATTCAAGATTCAACATTATCCTCCTTCTTAATTTATTTTTCTTGCTCTTTTCTTTCTACTAAAATCTTATCCTTTGAATGCTTGAATGAATGGTCAGGATTGTCCATGAACAGTTAAAATGTACAAAAGAACTACCCTCGTAACTGCCCATATTCCAAAAATGCTAAGTTAAAATTCCATAACCTTCCCTTCTTCTAGACTCCCTGTCTGTCTATAACCCCATAATTATTCCACTCCTCCAAAATTGCTCCTAGAATTAGTCTCAAGACAGGCTTATGGACTTGTAGATTTAACTTCTTATGAATTTATTATCCGTATACAACCCTGTCACACTAAGACTTAAGCAATGCTAAACTCCTTCTACAAGTTCACTCTAAGGAGATCACTTTATGAGGTTATTTGACATGCTAGTCTTATCTTAAAATTCCTGAGATATAAGCCACTTCTGCTTGCACACTTAAATCTAGTTAACAACAATTATAACCCATACAAGGTTGTGGAAACAACAATCTCCTCCTTTGTAATTGTTAGCAACACTCACAACAAAAGAGATTATGCAATAGTCCTTCATAATCTTCTTAGAGTAATAATCCAGAAGCAGATGGATTACAACTCCCCCTTCTTTAACAGCTCCCCTTGCACTTTTGTGTCTCTCCCCCTTTGCTAACCAATTAGAAATTTGAAAAACCTGCAAAGTAGAGATAAAGGATTCACGTGGACTTTAAGCTTGAGGAGGCATTTGCACAGATAAACACATTCTATACTTTTGAAACAGCTCTGTGGATAGAGGTTTAGTTTAGAATATCTAAGATTTGATCTTTAGTGCCAACATACTCCAACTGAATCGTGCCCTCTTCCGCTTGATCCTTGATAAAGTGATACCAGATGTCAATATGCTTGCTCCTTAAATGTTTAACTGGATTCTTGCACTTTGATTATCACAAAGTACACACTTCAACACTCCAATCTATCAATTGTCTTTGCATCCATAGTACCTGAGTACAAGCTGCACAAGCAACCATATACTCAACCTCAGTTGTGCTCAAAGCAACACTATTTTTCTTTCTACTTAATCATGCAACACACTTTGAACCTAAGTAGAGCTGTAGCCACTAGTTGATTTTTTGTCATCTATACTTCCTGCCCAGTCGGAATCAGTGTATACTTGTAATTTTACAGAATCCATGGTAGGATACCATAAACCCATTTCCAGTGTCCCTTTGAGGTATCTTAGGATTCTTTTTACTGTTAACACATAAGTTTTCTTAGGATCAGCATGGAATCTACTGGTAATGCATATAGCTTGCATGAGATCAGGCCTTGATGCTGCAAGGTACAAAAGGCTCCCTATCATCATCCTATATTCTGTAAGGCTTGTACTCCTTCCTTCCTGATCTTTTGTTAACTTGTAGCCCATTAACATAGGGGTACTGATAGGTCTACTATCGTCCATGTTAAACTTTTTTAGCATCTCTTTGGCATATTTTGTCTAAGAAATAAAAATACCTTCTTCACACTATTTTATCTATAATCTTAGAAAGTAAGTCATTAATCCAATCAATGACATCTCAAATTTCTCACTCATCTTCTGTGAAAATTCTTGGCATAACTCAGAGTATTTCCCGCTAAAGATGATGTCATTTACATATACTATGATTATCAGCTGGCCTTTTTCTGAGTTGAACACATATAGCTTATTATCAACTATTCCCCTTCTGAAGTTCAACCTTTTCAAATACGTATCCAGCCTATTGTACCATGCTCTTAGGGCTTGTTTAAGGTCATACAAGGCTTTCTTCATCTTACACACATGTGTCTCATCCTCACTTATTTGTACTCCATCGGGTTGTTCAATATACGCCTCTTCTTTCAGAAGCCCATTCAGAAAGGCTAATTTCACATCCATCTAATAAGCTTTTTACCTCTTATATGCTACCAAAGCTAAGAACATTCTAATAGTTTCCAATCTTGCTACTGGTGCAAAAGTTTCATCAACATCTACTCCTTTTATTTACGTGTAACCTTTACAAACCAGCCTAGCCTTGTTCCTCACCACCTTGCCATATTATTTGTGTTTATTTCTAACCACCCATTTTGTTCCTATGACATTCTTATTAATGAGTCTTGGAACAAACTCCCATGTATCATTCTTCTCGATTTGATCCAGCTCCTTATTGATAGCTTTGACCCAAGCTTTGTCATGTGCAACCTCTTCAACAGATTTAGGTTCAACTTGTGAGAGTAAATAAGTGGCTCCCATAATTCTTCTTCTTGTTGTAACTACTTCTAATGGGTCACCTATGATCTTATTTCCTTGATGAGAATTGGTCCAAGTTTTCTTTGTCTTTCTCTCTTGCACAGTCTTAGTTGCAAAAGGATCTCTTTCTTCATCTTTAAACTCACTCTTCTCTGAGTTTGAACTTACTTCTTTCTCATTTTCTTCATGCTTATCTGATTGTTCACCTATCTTGAAGTCATCTTCCTTACTGTCCTCAGCTTTTCCATTTTGCATTGTTTTCCAATTTTTATCTATTCTCACATCACTAAAAGTGACCACTTTTCCCAGTTTATGCAGGAAAACTCTATAACCTTTTATCTTTGCTAAGTATCCCACAAAGATGCCTTCATTTGACCTAGCATGGAATTTTCCTAAGCTTTACTCCTTGTTCTTCATAAAACATAAGCTGCCAAAGATTCTGAAATGCTTGGCTATTGTCTTCTTCCCACTCCATAGCTCATATGGAGTCTTATCAGTATTAGGCCCTAGTAAAACTCTGTTTAGTAGGTGCACGACTACAAATGTTTCTTCTATCCAAAATCTTGTGTGAAGCTTGGATTCCAGTAGTAAAGTTCTTGCCATTTCAACCACAACTCTATTTTTCCTCTCTACCACTCCGTTCTGTTAAGGTGTTCTTGCTGCTGCCATTTGATGGTGAATTCCATGCTTTTCAAGGTAATCTTCTAAAGCTTCATTTTTTAATTCAGTGCCTTGATCTAACCTCAATACTTTGATCTTCTTTCCATTCTCTTTTTTAGCCAATCTTCTATATCTCTTAAAGCATTTCAAAACTTTTGACTTGTGTTTAAGGTGCGTGATGCATGTCCTTCTAGAATAATCATCAACAAACAAGATGAAGTACCTCTCAACATTCAACCTTTTTATTCTTATCAGCCCACACAAATCAGTATGTACAATGTCAAGCACTGCTTCAAAGCTGAACTCTTTGGTCTTATACTACTTTCTGGCATGTTTTCCTTTAGAGCATGCTGAGCAAACATGCTCTCTCTCTCTCTCTCTCTCTCTCTCTCTCTCTCTCTCTCTCTCTCTCTCTCTCGGTCTTTAATTTCTTTGATTGCATAAGTAGTGGTCAGCTTCCTTATATTCTCCTGTGTTAAGTGTCCCAGCCTCCTATGCCAGAGTTAATTTTCTTCTTCTTTTGTAAGTAAACAGCTGTTTGTCTTATCCTCATCAATCACATATAAATTTTTAGCTGTTCTCTTCCCAGCTACAACAATATTACCTTCTTTACTCTTTACTTGGCAATCTATTTTTGTAAATATCACTTTATGGTCTTCATTGCATAGTTAGCTGACAGATGCTAGATTATATCTGAGTCCTTCAACATGTAAAACATCTTTCAGGTTTCCTTTTCCAATATTTATTGGCCCCTGACCACTAATGTTGAGTGACTCATCATTGCTAAACTTGACTCTGCCTTCTCTTGACTTGTTCAGCTTTGATAATTTACTTTTATCTCCTGTCATATGTGAAGTGCGTCTATTATCAAGGATCTATGGCTTATCCTTGTAGTCAGCCTTTGGTGCAATTTCAGCTATATTAGTCACCTCCTATTTAGCTTTATATTCCTTCTTTTGAACTGGCTTAAAGATAGCTTTCCCCTTTTTCTCAGCTTTGACTATACCAATTTTTTTCACTATGCCATTGAGTGCCTTCTCTTGCTCAGGGAGATGTGTCATGCATCTCTTGGCATTATAGCCATCCTGCCTGCACCTTTCACACTATTCCAAGTCTACTAATATAGCAAACTTGTTCTTTGAAAATATTGGTTTAGGCTTCCACCAATAATCCTTGCCAGTGTGTCCTTGCTTTTTATAGTATATGCAAGAACTCATGACAAGTATTTACCTCTAAATTTTGTATTGTCTCCCCTTGTATGCAGCATCAAACTTTCCTAAATTGGAGACATATATTGGCCTTCTCCACTAACCTTTACTTGCCATATGACCCCAAACTTCACAATAAAAGCAGTGACCTTTAAACTACCTCATCTTAGGTCTAACCATAGCTTGTTTTCTTTTGTTCATTACTTGCTATGTAAGCAAGGTTGCTGACTTCTTTGCTTGTGTGGCTTTCATTTCAGCCACCTTTTTCTCCTTCTTCTATTCAGCCATAGCCTTTGGCTAGCTGACTTTCTTTTCTTCATTTTTGTTTGTAACCCTAGATTGCTTCTTCAAATCTTCTTTATTTTTAACCTTCACTGTTCCTGGCTGATTAGTCTTTTCTTTCTAAGACATAGTAGCTATGGGTTGCTACTCTTTAACCACATACATCATTTTTTCCCCTAACTTTGGTTTGACAACTGTCTTCTCTTCTTTAGTTATCTTCTCCTGAGTCACAGCTCTCTCTTTTAACTTATGTGGGAAAGTCTCATTCTCTTTAGGCAGTGCAGCCTTAGATTGTTACACTTTCTCTTCATTCTTCTTTTCTCTTGCAAAGCTTGTTTCTCCTACCACTTCAAACTTCCGCAAGTTCTCTTCACTCTTTTTGACTTATTGCTGGAGTCTCAGCAACTCTATCTCCATTTTTTCAATTTTTGAAGTCCTTGAGGCAAGCTCCATTGTAAGGTCTTCACATATTTTGATCTGTTCTTCAAATCTTCTCTTCATGTCAATATGTTCAGCCCTTATTTCATCTTTTTAACTTTTTGCTTCCTCAATCTTTGCTTCAACTTGTTTTATATGGGCCTCCAACCTTCTTATGGTTTTGCCCCATCTAATTATCTCCTTTGAAGCTGCTTTTAACTCAACTTCAAGATCTGGTTCTTCTTCATCAACCTCCTTTTCCTCTTCAAAGGTTGAACTACCACATTGAGCTGATGCCATAAAGGCATGCTCATCTGATGAGTCTATAACTTCCTCCGCATCAACCTTTTTTTGTCCAGCTCACATAACTCTTGAATAAGCTTCTTTTCTTCTTCTATAGGTTGGCAGTCTTCTTGTTGGACTTCTTTGATTTGGATGATATTCTCCTCCATTTTGAATTCTGCTCATCATCACCATCCTCATCTTCATCATCAAGTTTTTTTTACACTGAGAAGCAAAATGTCCAGTCTATCCACAACGATAACATCTCAAGGACAATTGTCCTTTTTCCTTCTTAGACCCCTTTTTGAATTTCCTTGTGAAGTAAGTCAACACTTCACCTTCACTTTCTTCCTTATCATCATCGTCATCCTTATTGGATGATTCTTCCTCTTCTCTTATCTTCAAGTGTCTCATAGCTTTGAAAGTTGCCTTCTTTAATGGCTTTGATGTTGAGAAGCTTTCACTTGACTTTATTCTCATCTCATATACAATGAGATTGAACTAGAGATCATGTAGTGACATAGAATTGAGATCTCTACTCTCCTCTATGGCTGCCACATTTGAGACAAACCTCTTAGGCAGAATTCTTAGAATTTTCTACATAATAGATGAGTCCTTCTTGTTCTTCCCATGACTTCTAAGGTCATTTACAGCATTAATAACCTTGGTGAAGAACTCTTGGACTGTCTCATTTTTCTGCATTCTGAGAGATTCATATCTCTCCTTGAATACTTGAAGCTTGGCCTCCTTCATTCTACTATCACCTTAGCAGATTTGCAATCCATAACTTTAACATATTCAACATCTATCAATAATGAAATGATGACATTTAAGGTCTTCCCATTGATCTCAAAGTACCTTAATTCCTCTGGGGTTGGATCATTACCTTCTTTTGAAGGCACAAAACCCACCTGTACAGATTTCACCACGTTCATGCCCATGGTTGTAAATACCACCTACATTCTTGCTCTCCACATATGGTAGTTGGTTCCATTGAAGATCAGAACCTTCTCACTATAAATGGTACCGGTGCTAGTACTGGCATCCATTCCTTAGTATGCTAAACAAGTTAAAACTTCTGAAACCCTTTAAACTAGTACACCAAGTTGTTAAGTTTCAAACTAGTGAATCTGTACTCTAATACCAATTGAAGTTCCCAATTTCGCCTTAGGATCTACTAGTCTATGATACTGAGAGGGGGGTGAATCAATATCACCCCCTTAAAAAACTCTGATAATTTAAGCCAAAGTACTCTACTTCTTTAATACTTTAGCTCTTGTCAATATGCAGGAGGGAGAACAACTTCAAATTCTTCTCAGAAATGAACTCTTTCTCATATTCAACTAAGGTAGATCTATTGTTACTAACTAATCACAATGGTCCCCAAAGCTACCTTCTAAACACCTTGACTATTAAACGGATTGGTTGTTCTTGATTAGGTCTTCTTTTAGGTTATGAGTTTGATGATTCTTTAGCTTTGTTCACAACTCAATTCAAAACATAGAATGTAAATTCAAAGCAAGGACATAAGATATTTACGTAGCTCTGCCCATGTGACATACTCCACGATGGTAGGGATTCTTCCTCTACCGAGACAATCCACTATACTTGAGAATACCAGTGTGGTATCCCCTATAATTACAATGGATGTCTTAATCTTCTACTCCTTTCACTATTACAAATACAAAGCAATCATAATACAAAGAGTGTCACTTACTGTGTCTACCCTTTTTCTAACTTGTTTTGCCTTTATTTGATTTGAATAGGCTGCTTCACTGTCGCTTGGAAGATCACCAAAACACTCTCTAACCTCTCTTGAAAAAATTTGTAAATTCGTTGAGTTCTCTCTATACTTCACATAATGTCTTCACTAGGTTGTCTCACACGTCCCTCACACCTTTAAAAAAGATAAGTCTTGGTTTATATACTGCCCCCTATGGAAACCATAGAAGGGTTTATTGTAGCTAAAGCGGATTTACTTTCTTGCCCCTCATGTGGTTTCATACTACTATTTCATTCAAGATTCAACATTATCCTCCTTCTTAATTTATTTTTCTTGCTCTTTTCTTTCTACTAAAATCTCATCTTTGAATGCTTGAATGAATGGTCAGGATTGTCCAAGAACAATTATAAATGTACAAACGAAACTGCCCCCATAACTGCCCAACTTCCGGAAGTGTAAAGTTAAAATTTTGTAACCTTCTCTTCTTCCAGACTCCCTATTTGTCTGTAACCCAAGAATTATTCCGCTCCTCTGGAATCGCTCCTGGACTTAGTCTGAGGACAGGCTTACTGATTTGCAGATTTAACTTCTTATGAATTTATTATCCGTATACAACCCCATCACACTGTCAAACTAAGACTTAAGCAATGCTAAACTCCCTCTACAAGTTCACTCCAAAGAGATCACTTTACAAGGTTATTTGACATGCTAGTCTTATCCTGTAATTCCTAAGATATGAGCTACTTCTACTTGCACACTTAAATCTAGTTGAGATTAATTACAACCCATACAAGGTTGTGAGAACAACATATAGTTCACCATTTAACTTATCTTCTATGTTAAGCTTATTACCAATATTCTTTGTAGTCATGATTACAATAATTTTGAGACATTTATTAATAATTAGTACTAACATTTTAACTATTCATTTGGTACCAATATTGAAATAGATTAACAATAATTTAAAATTAATTAAAAAATCAAAGGCTCATAATGTTTCTAATCAACTTTTTTCATATTAATACTAGATTATTTTAATTTATTTCAATTTATACAAAAATTAACTTCTTAGGTGACAATTTCCAAAATCATACCAACTTAACAACTCTCACTCTTTAGTAAGTTTATCATATATGTAAAGTATAATGTTGAATATTAACAATAATAATTAAACAGATATAGCAATATAGTAGACATTTACCATAACATTTTACATACATGAAATTAAACATTAAAAAAAACACATAACATCAAACATGGAATAATATCCAATAATATCATCCATCATAACTAAAATTTAAGCATTTTTTCATTTACATATAGTTCAAAAAAGGTAATACGCTTAAAGTAAAGAATTCCTAACTTATTAAGTCTCATCATGCTCAATATATTAAATAACTCTAGGCCCAACTCTCAGAAGCCATAAACCAGTCTCCATTTCACTAAAACTAATATGCCTTGCAACTAAAAAGTTAGGACTCATCAACAACATAGTAAAGCAAATTGTAGCATACTCAATATAACACTTCCATTCTTTCTTAAGGGCATCCTTTAAGTCATTATACTACTTAATAATGCACTTAATATGTTCCAACTCATAATATACCTCAACCCTCTGGAAGCTTGAAGTTCTCAACTTCACCCTAGGATCTACTAGTCTATGATACTAAAAAGGGGGTGAATTAGTATCACACCCCTTAAAAAAAACTCTGATAATTTAAGCTAAACATGAACTCTTTCCCAGATTCAACTAAGGTAGATCTATTGTTACGTACTGATCACAATAGTCCCCAAAGTTACCTTTCAGACACCTTGCCTATTGCCTATTAGGCGAATCTGTTGTTCTTAACTAGATCTTTTTTTAGGTTATGGGTTTGATGATTCTTTAGTTGTATTCACAACTCAATTCAAAACACAGAATGTAAATTCAAAGTAAGGACACAACAGATTTACGTGGTTCCGTCAATGTGATATACTAAACGGTGGTAGGGATTCTTTCTTTACTGAGACAATCCACTATACTTCAAAATACCAATGTGGTATTCCCTATGATTACAATGGATGTCTTAATCTTCTACTCCTTTTACTATTACAAATACAAAGCAATCACAATACAAAAAGTGTCACTTACTGTGTCTACCCTCCTTCTAGCTTATGTTGCTTCTATTTAATTTGAATATGCTGTTTCACTACCACTTGGAAGATCACCAAAACACTACCTCTCTTTAAGAAATCTGAAAATACATTCAATTCTCTCAAATGCTTCATCGAATTTCTTCTTTAAGTTGTCTCACCCAACTCCTGGTCTCACCATCTCACTGTCTCGCCCATCTTCTGGTCTCACTGTTTCACTGTTTTGGTCTGGTCTTACATGGTCTCATGTCTCACCTGGTCTAGTCCCATGTCTTACCATCTCCAGGTCTCAAATCTTCTCTAGTTATGGTCACACCAAATCTCATGTCTCATCTAGTGTGATGTTTCACTAATCTCACCTTTCACTTGCTCTAGGTCTAGTCTGGTCTCACCCGTTTCAAGCTGCATTGGTCTCATGCATTTCACCCTTTTCTAGTCTCACCCATTTCTGGTCTTCTAATGTGTTCTGGTGTCACCCGTTTCCCTCTTTTTTGGTCTCACCAATTCTGGTCTGGTCTCACCGTTCTATTTTGTTTTTCACCATCGCATGTTTCTGTTCTACTCTCACTGTCGCACATTTCTGGTCTGCTCACACCATTGCATGTTTTTGGTCTACTTTCACCATCGAACATTTCTTGTCTACTCACACCATCAAACATTTCTAATCTTCTCTCCCTATTTTCCAGGTGGCTTTGATCTGATCTCACATTTCCAGTTTTGGTCTTGATCTACTCTCACATTTCCAGGTTTGGTCTTGATCTGCTCCCACTATTTTCTGGGTGGTTTGCTTTCACGTCTCCCCTTCTCCAGCTCTCACATTTTCAAGTCTAGTCTGCTCTATCTTACGATGGCTGCCCCCAAAAGAGATAAGTCTTGGTTTATATACTCCCTTCTATGAAAACCCAAGTAGGGTTTACTGTAGCTGTGACGAATTTCCTTTCTTGCCCCTCCATGTGGCTTCATATTACTATTCTATTCAAAATTCAGCATTATCCTCCTCCTCCTTAATTTATTTTTCTCAAGTAATGCTATGTCACACTAAGACTTAAGTAATGCTAAGCTCCCTCTACAAGTTCACTCCAAGGAGATCACTTTACAAGGTTATTTCACATCTTAGTCTTATCCTCTAATTCCTGAGATATGAGTCACTTCTACTTGCACACTTAAATTTAGTTGACAACAATTATAACCCATACAAGGCTATGGGAACAACAATCTCCCCCTTTGTAATTATTGGCAACACTCAAAACAAAAACCATTATGCAGCAGTCCTTCATAATCTTCTTAGAGTAATAATCCAGAACTAGATGGTTTACAACGCCCCCTTGCTTAACAGCTCCCCCTGCACTTTTTGCGTCTCTCTCCCTTTATCAATCAATTACAAATTTGAAAAACCCACAAAGTAGAGATGGAGGATTCACCTAAACTTCATGCTTGATAAGGCATTTGTACAGACAGACTCATTCTGTGCTTTTCAAACAGCTCTGTGGACAGAAGTTTAGTTAGAATATCTAAGATTTGATCTTTAGTGCCAACATACTCTAACTAAATTGTGCCCTCTTCCACTTGATCCTTGGTAAAGTGATATCGGATGTCAATATGCTTGATCCTTGAATGTTTAATTGGATTCTTGTTAAGATCAATTGCACTTTGATTATCACAAAGTACACTCACTAGTAACTTCACTTCAACACCTAAATCTACCAATTATCTTTGCATCCATATCACCTGAGTACATGTTGCACAAGCAGCCATATACTCAGCCTCAGTTGTGCTCAAAGCAACACTATTTTGCTTTCTACTTAACCATGCAACACACTTTGAACCCAAGTAAAAGCTGCAGCTGCTAGTTGATTTTCTGTCATCTGTACTTCCTGCCTAGTTGGCATCAGTGTATACTTGTAGTTTTATAGAATCCATGGCAAGATACCACAAACCCATTTCCAGTGTCCCTTTAAGGTATTTTAGGATTCTTTTCACTACCAACACATGAGATTCCTTAGGATCAGCTTGGAATCTGCTAACAATGCACACAGGTATAGAAGGCTCCCTATTATCTTCTTATATTTTGTGGGGCTTGTGCTCCTTCCTTCCTGATCTTTTGTTAACTTACAACTCACTATAATAGGAGTACTAACAGGTTTGCTATCCTTTATACCAAACTTTTTCAGCATCTCTTTGGCATATTTTGTCTGAGAAATAAAAATACCTTCTTCACACTGTTTTATCTGTAATACAAGAAAGTAAGTCACTTCTCCAATCAATGACATCACAAATTCCTCACTCATCTTCTATGCAAATTCTTGGCATAGCTTAGAGTGATTCCCTCTAAAGATGATGTCATCTACATATACTATGGTTATTAGTTGGCCTTTCTCTAAGTTGAACACATATAGGTTATTATTAACTATTCCTCTTCTGAAGTTCAACCTTCTCAAATACACATCCAGCCTGCTGTACCATGCTCTTGGGGCTTGTTTAAGGCCATACAAGGCTTTCTTTAGCTTACACAGGTGTGTCTCACACTCATTGATTTGTACTCCATCGAGTTGTTTAATATACACTTCTTGTTTCAGGAGCCCATTTAGAAAGGCTGATTTCACATCCATCTGGTAAACTTTATACCTCTTATATACTGCCAAAGTTAAGAACATTCTAATAGTTTTCGGCCTTGCTATTGGTGCAAAAGTTTCATCAACATCTACTCCTTCTATCTGAGTATAGCCTTTACAAACCAGCCTAGCCTTGTTCCTCACCACCTTGCCATCTTCATTTAGTTTATTTCTAAACACCCATTTTGTTCCTATGACATTCTTGTTAGTGGGTCTTGGAACCAACTCCCATTTATCATTCTTCTCGATTTGATCCATCTTCTCATTGATAGCTTTGACCCAAGCTTTGTCCTGTGCAGCCTCCTCAACAAATTTAGGTTCAACAGTGGCTCCCACAATTCTTCTTCTTATTGTAACTCCTGCTGATGGGGTCACAGATGATATAATTTCCTTAATGAGCACTACTCCATGTTTTCTTTGTCTATCTTTCTTGCACAGTCTTAGTTGCAAGAGGATCTATTTCTTCATCATTAGACTCACTCTTTTCTAAGTCTGAACTTACTTCTTTTTCCGTTTCTTCATGTTGGTTTGATTCTTCATCTATGTTGAAGTCATCTTCTTCACTGTCCTCAGCTTCTCCATTATGCATTGTTTTCCAGTTTTCATCTATTCTCACATCACTAGAAGTTACCACTTTTCCAATTTATAGAAAAACTTTGTAACCTTTGCCTTTGTTGAGTATCCCACAAAGATGCCTTCATCTGACCTAGCATAGAATTTTCCCAAGTTTTGCTTCTTGTTCTTCACAAAACATGGGCTGCCAAAGATTCTAAGATACTTGGCTGTTGTCTTCTTCCTACTCCATAGCTCATATGGAGTCTTATCAATATTAGGCCTTAGTAAAACTCTGTTCAATAGGGCTATAAATGTTGCTTCTATCCAAAATCTTCTATAAAACTTAGATTCCAACAGTAGAGTTCTTGCCATTTCAACCACATCTCTATTTTTCCTCACTACCACCCCGTTCTGTTAAGGTGTTCTTGTTGCTACCATATGATAGTCACTACCATGCTTCTCAAGGTAATCTTTAAAAGCTTTATTTGTCAATTCAATGCCTTGATCTAACCTCAATACTTTGATCTTCTTTCCACTCTCATTTTCAGTCAATCTTCTGTATCTCTTAAAGCATTTCAAAACTTCTGACTTGTGTTTAAAGTGTATGATGCAAGTCCTTATAGAATAATCATCAACAAACAAGATGAGTACCTCTCACCATTCAACCCTTTTGTTCTCATTAACTCACACTAATCAGTATGTACAATGTCAAGCACTACTTCAGAACTGAACGCTTTGGTCTTATACTGCTTTTTGACCTATTTTCCTTTAGAGCATGTTGAGCAAACATACTCTCTTTTTCTCTCTTGAGGTCTAGAATGTCTCTGATGGCATGAGTAATGGTCAGCTTCCTCATGTTTTTTTGTGTTAAGTGTCCTAGCCTCCTATGCCAGAGTTGATTTTCTTCTTCTTTTGTAAGTAAATAATTGTTTGTCTTGTCTTCATCAATCACATATAAATTTCCAATTGTTCTCTTCCCAATTGCAATAATATTGCCTTCTTTACTATTTACTTGGCAACTTATTTTTGTGAATATCACTTTATGGTTTTCATCGCATAGTTAGCTAACATATGCTAGATTATAACTAAGTCCTTTAACGTGTAGAACATCTTTCAGCTTTTCTTTTCCAATATTTATTGACCCTTGACCACTGATGTTAAGTGACTCTGCCTTCTCTGGACTTGTTTAGCTTTAATAATTTACTATTGTCTCCTGTCATGTGTGAAGTGCATCCACTATCAAGGATCCACTGCTTATCTTTATAGTAAGCCTTTAGTGTAATTTTAACTATATTAGCCTCCTCCCTTTTAGCTTTATATTCCTTCTTTTGAACTAGCATGAAGATAACATTCTCCTTTTTCTCAGCTTTGACTATACCAGTTGGTTTTTCTGTGCCATTAAGTGCCTTTTCTTACTCAGAGAGAAGTGTCATGCATCTCTTGGCATTATGACCATCCTGCTTGCACCTTTCACACTATTCCAAGTCTGCCAATATATTGTCTCCTCTGAATTTTGTATTATCTCCCCCTGTATACAGCATCATATCTTCTCAAGTTGGAGACATATAGTAGCCTTCTCCATCAGTATTTACTTGCCTTATGACCCCAAACTCAACATTAGATAGTAACCTTGAAACTGCCTCTTCTTGAGTCTAATCGCAGTTTGTTTTCTTTTGTTTATTACTTGTTGTGTAGGGAAGGTTACTGGCTCCTTTGCTTGTGTGGCTTTCATTTCAACCACCTTCTTCTCCTTCTTCTGGTCAGCCATTACCTTTGGCTGGCTAACTTTCTTTTCTTCAATTTTGTTTGCAACCCTAAGTTGCTTCTTCAAATCTTCTTTATTTTTAGCCTTCACTATTCCTAGCTGATTAGACTTTTCTTTCTAAGACGTAACAGCTATGTGCTGCTGCTCTTTAACCATATACATCATTTTTGGCACTGGCTTTGGTTTGATAACTATCTTCTCTTCTTCAGTTATCTTTCCCTGAGTCACAACCTTCTCTTTCAACTTCTGTGGGAAAGTCTCATTCTCTTTAGGCAATGTAGCCTCAGATTTCTACACTTTCTCTTCATTTTTCTTTTCTCTTGTAGAGCTTGTTTCTCTTACCACTTCAAAATTCTATAAGTTCACCTTACCCTTTTTGACTTATTACTAAAGTCTCAATAACTCTATCTCCATTTTCAATTATTGAAGTCCTTGAGTCGAGCTTTATAGGTCTTTCACATATTTTGATCTGTTCTTCAAATCTTCTCTTCAATCAATATGTTCAGCCCTTATTTCATCCTTTTGACTTACTGCTTCCTCAATATTTGCTTTAACTTTTTTTATATGGGCCTCCTACCTTCTTATGATTCTGCCCCTTTTGATTATATCCTTTGAAACTGCTTCTAACTTAGCTTCAAGATCTTGTTCTTCTTCATCAATCTCCTTTTCCTCTTCAGAGGTTGAACTACTACATCGAGCCGATGACATAAAGGCATACTCATCTAATGAGTCTACATCTTCCTCCTCATCGGCTTCTTTTGTCTGGCCACATAACTCTTGAATGAGCCTCTCTTCTTCTTCTGTGCGTTAGCAATCTTCTTGTTGGACTTCCTTGACTTGAATGATGGTCTTCTCAATTTTGAATTCTGCTCATTATCACCATCCTCATCTTCATCATCAAGTTTCACTTTGCACTGGAAAGCAAAGTGTCCAATCTACCCACACTGATAACATCTCAAAGACAATTGTCCTTTTCCCTTTTTAAACCCCTTTTTGAATTTCCTTGTGAAGTAAGTCAACACTTCACCTTCACTTTCTTCCTTATCACCATCATCATCCTCACTAGATAATTCTTCCTCTTCTCTTAGCTTCAAGTGTCTCATAGCTTTGAAAGCTACCTCCTTTGGTAGCTTTCATGTTAAGGGGTTTTCAGTTGACTTTATTCTCATCTCATATGCAATAAGATTGCACTGGAGATTATACAGTGACATAAAATTGAGATCTCTACTCTCCTCTATAGCTGCCACCTTTGAGGAAAACCTCTCAAGTAGAATTCTCAGAATTTTTTTCACAATAGATGAATCCTTCTTATTCTTCCCATGACTTCTAAGGTTGTTTATAGCATTAGTAACCCTGGTAAAGAACTCTTGGACTATCTTATTCTTTTGCATTCTAAGGGATTCATATCTCTCCTTGAAAACTTAAAGCTTGGCCTCCTTCATTCTGCCATCACCTTCATAGACCTCTGCAATATGTCCCATATCTCCTTAGTTGATTTGTAGTTCATAACTTTAGCATATTCAGTATCTATCAATGCTGAAATGATAACACTTGAAGCTTCCTATTGATTTCAAACTGCTTTAATTCCTTTAGGGTTGGATCTTTACCTTCTTTTGGAGGCTCAAAACCCTCATGTATAGATTTCACCACATTTATACCCATGATTACAAATGCCACCTACATTCTCGCTCCACACATGGTAGTTGGTTCCATTAAAGATTGGAACCTTCTTACTGTAAGAAATGTTGGTGCTGGTACGACATCCATTTCTTAGTATGTTGAACAAGTTAAAACTTTTGAAACCCTTCAAACTGGTATACCAAGCTGTTAAGCTTCAAATTGGTGAACATGTGCTTTAATACCAATTGAAGTTCCCAACTTCACCCTAAGATCTACTAGTCTATGATACTAAGAGAGGGGTGAATCAGTATCACACCCCTTAAAAAAAACTTTGATAATTTAAGCTAAAAATGAACTCTTTCCCAAATTCAACTAAGGTAGATTTATTGTTACCTACTGATCACAATAGTCTCTAATAAGACACCTCGCCTATTAGACAAATCAGCTATTCTTGACTAAGTCTTCTTTTAGGTTATGGTTTTGATGATTCTTTAGCTATATTCACAACATAATTCAAAACATAAAACGTAAATTCAAAGCAAGGACATGAGAGATTTACATGGTTCTGTCAATGTGACGTACTCCATGATGGTAGGGATTCTTCCTCTACCGAGACAATCTACTATACTTGAGAACACGAGTGTGGTATCCCTTATGATTACAATGGATGTCTTAATCTTATACTCCTTTCATTATTGCAAATATAAAGCAATCACAATACAAAGAGTATCACTTACTGTGTCTACCATTCTTCTAACTTGTGTTGCCTTTGTTTGATTTAAATAGGTTGCTTCACTACCACTTAAAAGATTACCAAAATACCCTCTAACTTCTCTTGAAGAAATCTGAAAATATGTTGAATTCTCTCAAATGCTTCACCGACTTTCTTCTCTAGGTTGTCTTACCCAACTCCTGGTCTCACCGTCGCACTATCTTACCTAGTTTGGTCTCACATCTCACCTTCTTTAGGTTTCACGTCTTCTCTAGTTCTAGCCACACCAGATCTCACATCCCACCTGGTCTAGCATCACTAGTCTCAAATTTCACTTGCTCCAGGTCTGGTCTGGTCTCACCCATTTCAAGCTACGTTGGTCTCATGCGTTTCACTCTTTTCTTGACTCACCCATTTCTGGTCTTCTGATGTGTTCTGGTGTCACCTGTTTCCCTCTTTTTTAGTCTCACCAATTCTGTTCTGGTCTTAACTAGTCTCACTATTCTGTTCTATTTTTCACCGTCGCACATTTCTGGTCTAATCTCACCGTTGCACATTTTTGGTCTGCTTTCACCGTCGCACATTTCTAGTCTACTTTCACCGTCAAACATTTCTTATCTGCTCACACCATCGCACATTTCTAGTTTACTTTCACCGTCAAACATTTTTGGTCTGCTCACACTGTCGAACATTTATGGTCTGCTCTCCCTATTTTTCAAGTGGCTTTGATCTACTCTCACGTTTTCAAGTCTAGTCTTGATCTGCTCTTACTATTTTCCAGGTGGTTTGCTCTCATGTCTCCCCTTCTCTAAGTCTCACATTTTCAAATCTAGTATGCTCTATTTTATAGTTGCTACCTTAAAAGAGATAAGTCTTGGGTTATATATTCCTTTCTATGAAAACCCTAGTAGGGTTTACTGTAGCTGCAGTGAATTTTATTTCTTGCCCCTCTATGTGGTTTCATATTACTATTCCATTCAAAATTCAGCATTATCCTCCTTTTTAATTTATTTTTCTCAAGCAATGTTATATCACACTAAGACTTAAGCAATGCTAAACTCCCTCTACAAGTTCACTCCAAGGATATCACTTTATGAGGTTATTTGATATGCTAGTCTTATCCTGTAATTCCTAAGATATGAGCCACTTCTGCTTGTACACTTAAATCTAGTTAACAACAATTACAACCCATATAAGGCTGTGGGAACAACAAAGCTCATCAATGACTTAAGCACAATATCAATCTTTACCTTTTCTTTTAACCTTTTAGCAATTAAGGCTTCAAGATAATTGATTAAAAATCTCATAGGTTTGACATGTTTCATAAGCTCCTCATCACTTTCCATTTTACATTATTTAAAAGTGTGAATAGAATTTCATTGGCTATGAAGATTTTGAACTGTTCAAGGAACTTAAAATTCATCCTTCTAAAGCACTCTTTAATGATCATTTTAGTTGGAATTTGCAACATATAAGTCATATTATTTCTTAAATAAAACTAAAAGGATGTTTGAAATTACCAACATAAAAAATATCAATTTTATTTTAAAATTTTTGAAATATGATATCATAATCTTGTAGGGTACAAAATCAAATAAATTTTGGTTCAAATTTTATTTTTTTCTAGCATTCTTACTAATTATTATGAATTTTTAAGAAAATAATTTATTTTTAAAAACATCAAAAAATATATTAAATAACAAATTCTAATTGTTTAGTACATAACACGAGACACTCTTTAATTGGTTAGTGAAACAAAAGGTCAAAAGGACCTTTGTTGACTTTGATCAAATTTAACATATGGCATCTTATTAATAATAGTTATAATGTACATTATCAGTCTTCCCAATACCAAGTTAGCCAAATAAACACTCATTTCAGTCACCTACTCGAACAAAGTAGTGTACACACCATTGTCCACACCTCTCATTACCATAAAATTTTGACATATATTATAATTTGACCTCTTTAATTTATTAGTATGTTTGGTTTTCAAAAATAAAATATGAAAATTTGTATTTAAAAAAAATCCAAACACATGAAACTAAAATTTTTTTGATAATTTTTATATTTTTCTTAAAATTATAGACCCAATTAGAATTTTGAAACTCAATTACTCTTAGTTGAAATATTTAAAATTGATAAATAATAAATAATTAAAAAGTACATATAAATATTTTTTATACATATAAATTTTTTGCCATGAAATTACCATTTTCATTGTTAATTTTTAAAATTAATGTATAGTAAAAAATATTTTTCTCATAGATTACATGACCAAAAATCACAAAAGTTTTACAACATGTTGAACAATTTAGTATATCATCACATACAAAATTTCATAAAAAGATAACAATGTATGTTAGAGAAATAAGTTTCCAAAACATCTTAGCTCAAATATACATGAAAGTTTCATATATATAAAAAAATGAAACAATAATTTTTAAATTTTTATGCTAATAAGAAGGTTGCAAAAATTAATAGTAAACTAATTATTGACAAATCAATTTTTTCTCATAATTGAGGCAACATTGTTGTATTGGATAACGCCTTATTCACAATCTAAGAACCTCTTACTAATAAAAATCAATGGAGAATTTATATTTTCCTATTTCAAAGCATGAGAGATTAATCTTTGTTTTTTTCCTTTCTCTATCTCTTGTTTTTTGAAAGTGTTAAATTATTTTATCTAGAGAAGCTATAGTTACTAACACGTTCTTTGAAATGTGTATCTACAGTAAAAAAGTGAGTTTTAACTCTTTCTAACTTACCTTTAATGAGTTGGATCAATCCATTATTGGTAGGCCCATAAAACTCAAAATAATTTACAATGACAATGTCTGACGGATCACGATGCATAATTAATTTCTTATTTCAAGTGCTCTGATCCAGATTATCAGCCTTCTCAGCTGAAATGGTGCAATGTTGGTTATCTTCCATCAAATGGGGTCGGGGAAAAGGGGAGGGGTTGCAGTTGGGGGAGACAAAATCTATATGTTTGTTGTTTCTAAGGTTCAAGAACTTAACCATTTAATAAACTAGTGGCAGGTAAATGCATGATCTACTTCCTATATCTCAACTGTCACGCTTGTCGCCATGCTGCATCTACTTGTTTTCACAGTAAATGATTTCTTTGTGGTAGATAAGCTATCTAAGTTTGCGATGATGTAAGCTCCATGTTTAAACAAAAGAGTAATGATAAGGTACTGAAAGTTGTACTAATTTTTTTATATATATAATGAAAAACATTGTTAAATTTAAGCAAGTATTGTAACGAGTAGTGGGACTCACAAACAAGAGAAAAAAAAATGATTGGAACACATCACATTTAGTAAAAAAGTTTCAGTAAAAATCTTGGTACCCCTAGTATTACTCTAAATACAAAAATCTCAACACATGGATACATAGGATAAAGATAAAACAAGACACGAGAATTAAAAAAATTACTAAAGCAAACTTCAATTGTGGGGTTTATATATCAAACCAAGTATTAATTTTAATTCGTTGGTTTTATTTTTTTATTCATTCATATGTGGGTGTGCTCATTTAAATGAAAATATTCAGTCATAATCGTTTTACATCAAGGATTGAGGAAATATTTTGTTAATAAACACCACACTAATATATAAGTAATATAGTTAACGAAAATTATGAGGACATTATAACTATGAGCTTTCAGCCAATACCTCGCAACAATATATGGCCCGATCTTACTAGAATCTGGCAAATTAGTATGACACGAGAACTCGTGCAGCCCGACTTGGCAACCGGCAGAAGCCAACCTGCCTGGATATCTCTGCCCCAGACAATTGCCCCCCGCCAACGTACATGACACGTCTCATGGGAGATATTTTCACACTTTCTGTGAAGACGAAAGCCTCTAGTGGTTGCAACACATAACTGAGCCAATGCCGCTTCACTATTAACAGGCCATGTTAGAAGGGTACGCACGAACTATCTGCTAAGGCATCTGGTTGGCATGTCGACTTAATTCGTATCTTATTTACCAACCGATAGGAACTTTTTAAGGATCTTATGAATATTTCATGCTTCAATTATCTTAAGACAATCCTGTCTTGATATTAAGCTCTCATTGTATCTTTCTTGATTTTTACTAATTTGAGTGCGTTGAACCCATTCCGACACCTCTAGCTTCTTTTTCTTATTTTGTAGGTATCCTGCCCTCAACTGGAAACTCCTCACCAGAAAGCATATTCAATGAATAGAATCAGAATAGATCGTGCAAAGTTTGGTCCAATAATAATAGAGATAATCACGGTGAATGAAATTCTCATAGACGGAATAAATGGTAGATGGTAGAGCAACTAACAAACCAAATAACCTAACACTAAATGTAGTTCAATATAAATAATTTGTAACTTGCCACGGAAATGTCTGGCATGCAAAGTGATCGTCGACTGTTGATTCCTTTGAAAAATGCTCAATACATCCTTTAACTCAAATGACATAAATATTTTCACTAACAAATTTTGCTAAAAAATTCACATAAATATCATATATAATCAATCAAATTATAACATATTGCAGTCATTGGAGTAGCTTCAACATATTAACAAAAGAATCATATTTAACAAATGTCTTTGAACTTGAAGTTTTGTGCCAAATTGTAATGCAACTATGCAGAAGCTTATCATATTTATATTCTTGTCGAGCATGTTGAAATTAATTTGAATTATTATTTAGTTAATATACAAGTAAAATTTAGACTAATTAGTAGTTATTTAATAAAATTTTAATAGCTAAATAGAACTAAATATTGTTATTATACAAGAATATAAAATTTAGGTTATGTGCATACTTCTAAGTTAATTGTCGTGCAACATTTTTATATTAATAAAAATTAAGTGTTGCTCAATATAATTCAGATAATTTGATATATTACAATAGTATTAGGATTAATTAAACTCTATTGTTAACTTTAACTCTAATAATAATATTAAAATTATTGAGTTTTTACAATAATATCAAAACTAATTAAATTGTGACTCTTAATTTAAATAAATAAAAAAAAAAGAGGGGACAAAGTCTTGAAGTATCCTTGTAGTCACAGGCTGATGGTAAGATTTAAAATTGTAGAGTTCATAAATTATGATGATTAGGAAAAATCAAAGTGAAAATCCAATGAGCAACAAACCCAAGTCAGGTAATCCTTGTCTATTATAAGTCTGTTAATAAAATTTGTGTACTTTTATATATTAGGTATAATCCGTAGGTCTGTAGATCTCAGTATCTCAGTCAAAGTCAAAGTAACAAAGGAACGACGCTCTTTTTTTCCTTTTTGCTTTTTCGCCCCCCATTTGGATAAATCGGCCTCTAATTAAGCTGAATCCTCGCACAGCCAGTCTCTGGTGTCTCACGGGATTTCAACAGCTGCATGCTGCCATATGCCACACGTTTTCTTACAGGATAGGAAAATGTCTGTCGGTCATGTGCCAACAACCGAGGGGTCAACAATTTAAGTTGAAAATTTACAGTACCAGCCATGAATTTTAGCCCCAGACAGATATGAACAGGAGGACACATACGCCAATAAACGAAATCTCTTGTGTGTGCATGCAATAAATAAAAATGTTGACTCACGGATTCACTTAATACCTAATCGTCCTTTACCACATTCAATTCACCGTGTATTATAATTCTCACTTCAATTAATCTCTGTGCCAAAAAGTAGAAGAAAAGAATAAAAGGCACTTGAAAACGCGTAAGTACAACGACCCTCACCCTCCACCACCTTCTTCTTCCCTATTTCCTCCTTTTCAGTTGTAAGATTTCACTTGTTACTGTTCTCTTAAAACGCGTACAGACATAAACTGGTAGACACAAAAAAACGTTGGGCGGTGTTTAGAAAGCTCATCGGTTCCAATCGGGTGGCATGGCATATTTGGCGAGGCATCATTCCTCGTAGGTATGCTTCAAATGGTAACTTAATTATTAATGATGCCTAGGTAGCTTTGCTCTCAAGACTCTAGGATCATGCTTGACTGATTCAGCCATGGACTTGCAACCCTACTGATTACTGAAACCTAAAGAAAGCGATGTTACCTCAACTAAATCAAAAATAAAAGGGTTAAATGCACTTATATGGTTTTAGATTTTTGCAATTAGTGATGATTCCATTAATTTTAAATCTCTTTTATAACACTCTAAAAGAAATATCATAAAATTCACGGGAGTGGAACTCTAAAACCTAAAGATCAGTACTTTTGTATCAAATTTCCCTAAGAAATGAATAGCATTGGAAAAACGAATTTTAGCAGTAAAAAATATATTTTTTCACAGGAGTGGAAGACATAGAATTATAATATTAGAAACAGATTCCTTATTTTGCAATTGCGTACAAATGCAATTATTAGAATCTCTTGTATTAAAAGTACCTTTTTTTTTTCCGGCAGATCAAATTCTTGGCTGACTTTACCTTTCTCTCTCCTTAAGAGTCCTCTTAACCATCTTTCTTTATCCAAGGCATCCAAATTTTTGTATGCCTAGCTTTTTTTTTTTTTTTTTTGGTTTGTCTCCATTGTAGCAACAAATTACAAAGCAAAATATAGACGTAAGTACAACATAAACTTGATATAGTTAAAATGATAATTAGAAAAACAAAATACATAATATAGTTGAGTGTCCAATCCGGTGTTGGTTTATCATTTTAGTCAAGTTGGCAAACAGCCAGCTTTAACATTTAAACTAAAATCAAAATGTAGATCGAAAACCCCTAATTTTTTCCAAATCAATTATATCAATACAATTTCTGGTATTCCCACAAGTTTACATCACTTGAAAAGTATTTGCATGATATATGGAAAGTCTTTTAAGTTTTGCTGAGGAAGACAAAGCAAACTTAAAGGGTATCTCCAAATTGCAAGTGTGACTTTTATTTCTAAATTTCAAGTAGCAAATAAATCGCAGTACACATTCAGTAGAGAAAAGTAATATTAAACTTGAGTGCTCATAACACCTGTGATCGCATGCGTCTTGTTCTGTTCTCGACCATCCTTTGTAAGCCCAAAATATGATAGTTTGGAAGTGCAGTCCTACAAGGAGCAAAACGTAGGAACAGTGATCTTTAGTACAAGAAGTTTCTATTCACACAACACCGCAAGAGAACAATTATAATAAACTTGCATGACAATTGATCAGTGAGTTGTGGGGCTATAGGACCTTGAGTTGGAGAAGATTACTTGGGACTGCTTCTGATTTTCGTCAACGGACATTGATGGTAATCATGGACGATGCTGTGGAAGAAAACGCAGTGTTTGAATGCATGAAGATGAGGATTAAGGCGGGATTGAAACTTGGCTTTGCCACTTGAGAGTGGAAAAGGAAGAGACTGCTGGGTCTTTGAATTTACACTTCCATAGCCTCTTTAGTTTCATTCAAGACATGGTGAATTCTGAGCATCAATTCAACCTTAACTTCTTTACCTTTCCTTAACAATTATGCCAATTATGCAAATTAATAAGTTCAGAAGCTCTATAGTCTTAGCAGTTGAAACACCTTTGTATAGATAATTAGAATATGGTATAAGAAGTCGAAACATCTTACATTAAATTTAGATGAAGAAAAAACCAAAAAGAGCCCAAAAAGCTGAAGAGGTATGCCATGTAAACCTATACTATAGAATTAGTATGTATATATATACACGCCATCACAGCATGAAGAGTGACGGTTGCTCATAATAGGTTAGAACGATATAAAATATTACAACAATTCATAAGGCCGATTTCAACTCTTAATGGAAAAATTATAAATATAATCATACCCCTCATGAATTTGAATCAAGAAAATATGTCCGAAAAGCTAAGTTGGAGAAAGATATTAGAGTTGTAGTATCATGTTTCTATTTCATTTTGCAAATGATTTCCCGTCCATAAGATTCCTGGTGGATTCCACCAAATAGTTAAGGAACAAATCGTTGCAAATTATTACAACAACAAAGAGTTCTTTATGTGTAACCTAGTCACCGTAAGATACTTGCAGGTTGATACTTATGCAATTAAGGCATGCATTCAACTACGGAGTTGTACATATATGTTTTTAGCTATAACGAGTATCAAATCAAAGATCATCCCATGCAAAATTGTTCATTAAGAAATCTCCATTAAAAAAGATTTTTTTTCCCCATAAACGTTGAAGGCGTAGGCAAATAAGTTATCTACGAAGCGATAACTCCATGCCACAAACCTATTTATTCCCGACAATAGAAAAAAAGGAAAAATGATTTTCAAAAGATGTCTTCTCTTCACTATCGTTAGACTTCTTCAAAATATATGATATGGAATCAAAGTAGCTAGACAACTTTCACTTTTCTTTTTGGACATTGTGCTTGTTATTTCACATCTTAAGTCGGGGAGAATAGATGACGACAAGTAAATTTATGGTCCCCCACACAGGAATATTGGCTTTTTTTTTTTTTTGGCTAATGATATTGGTTTCTCTCTGTTGTTTGACGTAACCCCCCCCCACCTAAACATTATTCTTTAGTTTTTTTTTAATATAATGTCCTGATACTTAGGACTTGAATAACACATATGAATTAGTTTTAATTTAATAAAAGTTAGAAGAAGACAAATTAAGTAAACATATTCCTATGTCATATGTTATACAAAAAGTCTTTTGTCGATGCTGGATTGGACATTAATGAGATATTGGTCAATCTCTCCTTCTCTCTTTCTCTCTTTCCAATTATGAGTGACCTCATCTAGAGATGGGTAGTCTACAAGGCCAAATTACAATTTATATTTTGAGTTCATAAAGTAATTATTATTTACATTGTATATTTTTTGAAATTATAAAAAATATCCTGCAACTAATGAACATTTGACAATGCTAATGAAAATTACACAAACTATATATATATATATATATATATATATATATATATATATATATATATATATATATATATATATATATATATATATATATATATATATATATATATGAATTTTAGATTCAAAAAGATACCTATGTGGTAATAAGAAAATTTAGAGTAAAATAGTAGGATGTTTTAAGAAATTTAAAAAATCTCACCAAAGAAGCTGTACAAAAATGGCTAAAAAAGTGCTAAAAAGTCTGCTAGCCATATCTAGTTCTTGCAAAAGTTAATACATTATTCATGGCCTAAAGGTCCCCCACCAATAAGACTAGCCTAAGTCTAAACTAAAGAAGAATACTTTACAAATATGACAATTCAAAATCTCTTTAGAAGGAACTTCAGCTTAAGTTATCCAAGTCCAAAACTCAAGTACATCTAGAAATGAAGAAGATTCAACAATCATGCTTCAAAATAATGAAGATGACTGTTTTAGACTATTTCTTCTAATAAAGCTGAAGAAATGACAAAATAGCTTTAAAAAAAAACATATTCTTTATCAACTCAAAAACTTCTTTCAATGGATTTCCATCCCAGTCCGATGAACTAAGGATTTTTTGGATTTAACAAGTTGAATATCCGGGTTCTACAAGGTTGTAACTAGATGCCTTTCTTCCTTCCTTGAGCATGCTCTTTTTTATAGAGACTTAGGGAGTTTCACTTAAGTGAGAATCATCATAGCTCTTTTGTCATATATATATATATATATACCCTAATTACATTTCATAACTTGAAATCCTCAAATTTTCTCTCTTATTTTTAAAACTCAACTTTTTCTTTCTCTATTTCATCTTTTTTTCTCTTTTATACATTTAAATTAATGCCTTTTTACTTATTTGGAATTACTCTACAATATTTAAGGGTTTATTTCAAATTAGTTTTTGTGACCATTATATAATAATTAGGACCTTATTCTTAATTAAGTTTTGTTTCACTTTTTTCAATCATTTTCTTTCTCATTTTTCAAGGAGTTTTGTTAGTGTTAAAGGTCTTTGTTTATCTTACGCATTGAAATTTTGTCTTTTTGAGTTGTCCAAGACCACTTAAAGAAAGGATTAATTTTGTTTATTTTTGGGCTTCTTGTTTTCAATTTTTATTTACAATAAGTGGGGTCACAATTAATTTTTTAGTATTTAATCAAATCAATTAGTCAGATTTGTATCCTTTTTTTTCCTTAAATTTCTAAATTTACAATTTTTATTTTTAAACGTATAAGAATCTTTAAATAATTTTAAAAGTTTATTTCAAGTAATTAAACTAAGGTTTTTTATGCATTTTTAAGGTGAATTATTTTTAGGTTTTTAAAATAAAGAATTCTAAGTTTTGCTGTTATCTTTAAGATTTTTGAAATTGAAAAAATTATACTTATTCTTCATATATTATTAAGCTTTTTAACCTTTTTTAATTATCTTAATAGGATAAGGAAAAGAGAGATGACATACTAGACAAAGATCATGCAACTTACATTAATGTGATGAGAATATGTAATATTTATGATGTGGATAACAAAGGCTTCAAGCTATTGACATAAGGTGCCTTGCATATCTAAGGTGGTTTGGAGTTACAAAGAGCCATTAATGAAGAAAAGATGATATAGTACATCTATACTTCACATTGGATTCAAGGTCAATGGCTTTACCTTACAAGATCCTTTATAGCTTTCCAAATTCTAATGAATATGCATAAAAAAATGGTCATAACTTTTGACCTTGTAAACATATTTGATACTACTAATGTGAATACTATTGTGCCTTTAAGTAATAATTTTAAACTTAGAGACATTGTTTTTGTGAATGATATCACCAATATGCATGTTGTCTTCACTGCTAATACTCTTAGGATAAGTCTTACGTATAAAGGAGAGTTGAAAGAATAATAGACAAGGAGCATTTAGCAAAAGAAGTTAAATGTTGAAAGTGTAGATAACATAACTGCCATGAAGGAACTTGCATCTAAAATTGCACATATTAATGTAACCTATTATGGTCCTACACCTTTTCATGCATTCTAGTCAACACCTACTAAAGGCTTAAAGGAGAAAAGGTCTTTTAAATCCATATATTAAGAAACCAAAACAAAATAAACATGAGACAATGAAGAGTAAAAGGACTAAAATAGTTAACAAATCTTTATTATTAGCAAAATAAGAAGTTTGAATCATAAAATGAATTTCAAAAGAAAATGAGGTATGCCAATTAACAAACCTTTGTTGTGAAAAAAAAAAAAAAATATATATATATATATATATACACATACATATATACATATAGTTTTGTATTTTTTTTCTCTCTTAAGTAATGCAATACTAAAAAATTTAAATTGAATAAAATATCTCAAAATTAAATAATTAAACATTATTAACAAAGAACTAAACATGTTTACAAAAAGAAAATAAAGAATAAAAAAGTGTTGCTTGATTAAAATAACGATAAATTAAGTAATTTATGTACAATATATTATTGTCAAAATTGAAAAAAAAAATTTTTTTCTTTTTAATTCTAAAATTTATGTTTTTAGGTATTTTCATTCATTTAACTATTTTGTTTTGATAATAAAATATTTTTTGATAAGATAATCATTATCCAATTTCAAATTTATTCAATTACTACTCAAATTATCAATTTCTAATTTATATGAGTGTCTATCTTATGAAATCTCTTAAATTTTTTACATTAAAGTTATTTCTAATTTTCATTAAGTTGATGAATGTCATGACCTTGTGAGATAATCACTATTCTACTAGCTTTAGAAATTTTACCTAGAGATTATGTAAGATTATCTTACAAAATAAAATTTTATCTTTCTTTTCCAACCTTATCTGATAAAACTACCTTTTACCACTAATTGGCAACCTTGATAATATAAGTTCGCAAAATTTTACTTTTTACCTCATAAAACCACATAGGTCCATTTTCTTTTTCATTGCATCCTTTCACATAATAAATTAATAGTTCCATGGCTTAGTAATGTTTACTTTATTAAAAGAGAAATTTATTTAATGGGTCTCTTAATCCCTTATTTGAGCTTAATTATGTGTTAATATTGCAAGAAATTATCAAATCTTTTTCAAAACATTTAAAAATTATTGATTTTTAAGTGTATGTTATGGAACACACTTATTAGTTTTAATTTTTTATGTATTTGTGGCTAAAGTGTCTTACAGTAATGAAAAAAGTTTAAAAATTTTCTTAAATTAACAATTTTGTAGATATTTTTCTAGAGTTTTAATGTTTAGATATTTTAAATATGAATAATGGTATGATTAATTGTATAAGACTTATATTTTATAAATACTATGTTTAAGATCTATGTCCTTCCCACTTAATTACAAGAAAAAAAATAATTTTTAATAGATATTCTATATAATGACTTTTTGAATTTTTATTTTTATTTCTTAAAATCCTTACTAATATATTTTTTTGCTTAAATAAATCTTCATTTAATTACTTAAATTGAAGAAACTTACATATTACATGAGCTTGAAAACTAGTTGTTCAATTATGAATTATTTTACTTAATTTAAAGGCCTTTCACTTAAGTTTAAACATTTGAACTATAAGTTGCACAAAATGTTAAAATTAAGTAAAATAATTTGAAATTAAAGGTCAATTTATTTGTTAAAAAATAATTTTAAAAAACTTTGTTGAAAAATAAGTTATTTATTACAATTTAATTGGTAATAGTTTGTTTAAATAATTTCTTTACAATTTTATTTTACTATGTTTGGTAAATATATAAGAAAATTCTAAAATTTTCTAAATACATAATATAAAATTATCCCCCTCTCTCCTTTTGTATTTTTTTTCTTTTTATGTCTCTTCTTCTATTTTCTTCCATTTGTCTCTTCCTCTCTTCTCTGTCTCTTTCTCTTTTTATCTCTCTTTAATCCTTTTCTTTTTCATCTCTACCTCTTTTTCTTACTCTCTTCGTCTCTTTCCTGTGTCTCCTCCATATCAATGTATTTCTTATCACTCTATCTTTCTCTATCTTTTTATTGGTTTTTATGTTTATCTTTCTTTTATATGTCTCTATCTTCCTTACTTCTTTTGCTCTCTTAATTTATTTCTTATATCCTTATTTCTAACTCATTTTTTATCTCTTTTCCATCAATTCATCTCTTTTCCTTTTTCTTTCTCTTCTACCTCTATCCCTCTCTCTCTCTTCTCTCTCCCTTCTTCACTTTTTTATGTTGTAAAAATTTTTAAGTGAGTTGTTACGAAATTAAGAATGTTTTTATCAAATAAATATTTTTTATGAATTAGTTTTTTTCACTGTTTCAAAAGGTAATACATAGAAAATAATATTTTCTTGTAAAATACTTTTGTAAAATAAATAGGCTTAAGTAATTGATTTATGTTAATCAAATTTAAAGCCTTTTTAATTAATTTTAAAATTTTGACTAATTATAATTTAGAATATTTTATATTTTTAGGAGTTTATTCCACTATACTAAAAAATAGTAAAGTTTATTAATTAATTTGACAAAACAAACTGATTAAGGTTAAGAAATTTTATTTCAAAAGAAAATGAGGCAAACATTTTTTATAATCAAGAATAGGAAGGAAATGAATCTTTCAAATCTTAATAATTTGTTTATATAGTTAATAATTATTAAAACCAACCTAGTTTGATTGGTTAGATCAGTGAAGAATTATTTTGATATCAAACCTATTTAATTCATAAAAAATCTTGTTGAACTATTGATTGGAATCAAACTAAGTGACTTAGTCAACTTAGGGACTTAAAACTAGATTTTCTCTTTTTTAAAATTTTTTGAATAAAATATTTTAAATATTAAATTCAATATTTAATTCAACTTAAAATATTTTATTTGTAATATTTCACATTATATATTTATATTTTATATTACAAATTATAAAATTATGATAAAATATCAAATAAAGAAGTAAAATTTTATTTATAATTATAAAAAAAATTTATATTAATTTAATCAATAATTTATTGATTAAACTAATGACTTAATAATCCAATCTTCTAATCACGCAAATGCTTTTCGAAAAGACGAGGGATTGTGAAACAAGATAAAAAGTACAAAATGAAAAGAAAAAGGGTAAAATGCAATTAGGCCCGTTGTAATTTATCATTTTTACGTTTTACTTTCTTGAAATTTTTATTTTCACTATAAAACTCAAGTGGTTTCTAATTTGGATAATTAAGACCCTAAGTTAAAATTTATTAATTTTAAGATGCAATTTTAATTATCAAAAAGTTCATAAAACTTAAATATCAAGGGATTCAATATTTTTAACTCATCATGATTACTTTTCTTATTTTTAAAAAATTTAAGAATTTATTATTTTTATTTTTTATGTGTTGAATTTCTCTAATTTTAATAAAATTAAAAAATTATGAATTTTAAAAAATTTCAGATGAAAGGAAAAGTTATAATGAGTTATAAAAAATTTGAATGGTTGGCCATGGCCATAGCCATTGCCTACTGCACAACCAGAAAGCCCTGGCAGAGAGGCAGGGACGATGGGAAGGCTGATAAGAATAGCGTTGAGAAAGAGAACCGAATCATTTCCCTTACCCTTCACGCCTCCATTAGTATATTACACCTCTCTCTCTCTCTCTCTCTCTCTCTCGCGCGCGCTTCTCGGGGTTAAATTGAATCTCTCTCTCTCTCTCTCACACACACTCGCTTACTCGCGCAAGCCACTGTTGTTAATCCTCTCTCTGCTTCTATGCATTTAAAACCCACACAGCCTACACGCCCCAGCAGCCAGCACTGATTCTCTGCTTTCATTGACTCTCTTTCTTTTCTCCCAACTGTACCCTCCTTTTCTTTCTCTCTTCAAATTCCTTCCTCATCCACCCAAAGATTTTCTCAGTGGAGAAACAGAGTTTGGCAGTGTCAAAAAAAAAAAAAAAAGAAGAAAAAAAAAGAGAGCGAGAGTGTCTGTGCGTCAATCATTCTCATAATTTCACTTCCAATACGGGTTCTTGTGGAGACCAACAAGAACGAGCAGGAGAAGGAGAGATGAAGCAACAAGCCAAGTGCGTGTGGGTTCATGGGCCTATCATAGTTGGCGCAGGACCATCTGGTCTGGCAACATCGGCTTGCCTCTCTCGACAAGGTGTACCTTCTCTGATTCTTGAGAAAAGTGATTGCATAGCTTCACTTTGGCAACACAGAACCTATGATTGCCTTAGACTCCACCTTCCAAAGCAGTTCTGCGAACTCCCACTTCTTGGTTTCCCTGATAATTTCCCCAAGTACCCCACTAAGCAACAATTTGTCTCCTACATGGAATTCTATGCCTCACACTTCTCAGTCCACCCTAAATTCAAGCAAGCTGTTAGGAAAGCTGAATTTGACAGTATTAGTGGGTTCTGGAGGGTACAGACTCAGGACTCGGAGTACATTTCTCGGTGGATTATCGTCGCCACTGGTGAGAATGCTGAGCCTGTTATACCAAAATTTGTTGGAATCGACCAGTTTAACGGTCCTATCCTGCATACGAGTGACTACAAGTCCGGTTCTGAGTTCCAGAACCAAAGGGTCCTGGTTGTTGGCTGTGGCAATTCCGGAATGGAAGTTAGCCTAGACCTCTGCAGGCACAACGCAACCCCTTATATGGTGGTCAGAAATACTGTAAGCTCTTTAAATCGCTGTTGCCTCGTCTTGGTGACCTAAAAATTAAATAAAACATTAAAATTTCAATGATTTTCCTTTTCGATTTAAGTATTTGATTAACTCTGTGCCGAATTTTGCCGGGTACAGGTGCATGTTCTACCCAGAGAAATGTTTGGAATGTCAACATTTGGAATAGCCATGGCACTCCTGAAATGGATGCCTCTAAGTTTAGTTGACAAGTTTCTACTGCTGATGGCTAACTTGACCTTTGGGGGCACAGACCAATTAGGCCTCCGGAGGCCGAAAACCGGCCCAATTGAGTTAAAGAATGTCACTGGAAAGACTCCTGTACTAGATGTTGGTGCATTGTCACAGATAAAATCCGGAAAAATTAAGGTAACAATCAAGAATGTACCCTTGTCTTTACTTGATTCAGATTTTTGGTGAACTTGTTGTGTCGCTTATGCAATACCTTTTAGCTAATGTTGTTACGTTTCAGGTGATGGCAGGTATGAAAGAGATAACAAGAAATGGGGCAAGATTCATGGATGGGCAAGAAGAGATGTTTGATTCTATAATTTTAGCAACTGGGTACAAAAGCAACGTGCCTACTTGGCTCAAGGTAAAGCAATGACCCCGTCTTTTGGTCTCATGTTCTTTTAGTTTTAGTTCTAATCTTATTATCAATTTAACTTGGACACAAACTTCCAAATCTCTTCTTCTCCTCTCACTAAAAAGAATAAAATCAGTTTGGCCTGCTGGGAGTTATCCTTACGTTCTGGAACCCCCCCCCCCCTTTTACGCGTGAAAAACTTGCATTTTGCGTGGTTTTACGATTAAGTTGCCGTCATTAACTCATAATATTTTTTGTGAAGTTCCTGAAAGATTAAGTTGCCGTCCTGTTTGCTCTCTTTTCCAGAGGACAAATTAGGATGAAAGACAATAAGAAGAAAAAGGGCTTTTACTCTTTCTAGTGGCAAAATGGATGTACTATTTTATTTGATTTATGTAATTGGGATTCTTAATAGACGATATACCTTCTGCAATCTGCAGGGCTGTGATTTTTTCACAAAATATGGTATGCCTAAAACACCCTTTCCCAACGGTTGGCAAGGAGAGAACGGACTTTACACCGTTGGCTTCACGAGAAGAGGGCTTTTGGGAACGGCCTTTGACGCCGTCAAAATTGCACAAGATATAGGTAATCAGTGGAAAACGTTCGGGGGCTGCAACAGCTGTTGTAATTGCCACGTCAGGCTGCGTCGTGACCGGGGGATTATAAAGGCGAGCAAATAATTAAAAGACCAAGAGAGTGGAGTGGAGTGGATAAATCTCTGATGTTAGGTTTTTTTTTTTTTTTTTTTTTTTAATTGTTGGGCAATCAATCAGGTTTCAATTTTTCTCCTTGGGCTCGTTCCCTATTATTCATTCGGACAGTCACTGTAAATGCCTCCACAATTTTGTATTTGGTTGGAAGGTTTTTGGTAGCCTCCCATTAATTTTCAAGAATATGTACAAAATATTTCCGTATCCCTATAAATGTGTGTGTTCTGGGGTTTCAACAGGCCGGCCGGCAGGCACTATTTATAAGCGCAAAAAGGAGGAAAAAAAAAAAACAACAAAACCAAAAACAGAGTTATAGCACGCACCAGAAATTGAGTGGGGTCTGGGTCTGGGTCCTGGCTCTGGTCTAACTTTTTCATTTTTGATTTGTGTGTCCGCCGGGAGAAGCTTTCTCTGCTCGCGGGAATAACGATTCCCGTAATCAAAGAAAGAAAAACCTTGGGACTTTTGTTTCCGCGTGCGCTTGCAAGATACATGCGTGTGTCCGTAACTGGGGGGGGTGGGGGGGTTTTTTTTTTTTGAAGGAACTGGAAGCTTAATCCTCTGCGCCCGCCTTCTCTGTCAATTCTGCCGGCAGCATTCCCTAAAAGTGGCCTCAAATGAGGCCCTCCGTCCGAGTTTTAAATTTATTATATATATATAAAGTTAAATGGCTTCAATTTATTATATTCTTTTTGGCTGTAAATGCAATAAAATTACGGGGGAGCGAGAGTAGTAGAGTTCAATAATTTTGATATTATTTTAAAATAATTATATATATATGTATGTATGTATGAGTAATTTCATTAAATTAATAAAATATTGCATAATAATAATAACAACAACAATATAAATACATTATCACGATTCATGAGGCTACTTTTGGTGTTTAACACATCCAAGAATAGTTTATTATAGGGTGGGTTTGGCCAGTGACCCACATCCATGATGTATAATATTAAATTACAAATTTGTTACTTTTTGAGTTCGATATTTAGGTCAGTAGTAGGCTAGAACAGACCATAATCGCTTCGTTTTCATGAAAATTATTGTTTAATTTATGTTTCCTATCATCGCATCGCTATCGTGATTAGAGTGAAATAATTTAAACTTGTAACAAATGAATCTAAAGAAATATGAAATATGCATGAGCATGTCTCGTGTGTGTAACCTTTTAGTGGTCTTACATGTTTATCCCATCTGTCTTTATTAAAAATATTACGTGGGTTCTGAAGATGAAAACATTTATGTCCACCTCCACTATTTTAAAACCAATATATTGTCACAATCATCGTGAATAGAAATACTACAAATGACATGGTGGTTTTTGTAGTTGGTGTTTGAATTGAATTATGATTATTAAACAAGGGTTAGAATTAGATCTTTTATAAGATTTGATTCTCCAAATGATGACAATAATATGTGTGTGTGTGTGGTGATGATAATTTTGGGGAGAGAGGCTTGTGACATGTAAATCAATGAAAAGTTTATACGATCTAGTGTGTATTAAGTTTATTTTTTTAAATGTATGATCATGAAGTGTTTATAGTATCATTTATTGGCGAGTAACAGATATTACAATCATTGGAGTACGCCAAAAACGCTTTGGCCTATAGTGTTGGTGTACCCCTTTGTCATGCTGATTGAGAAGTAATGAAGCGACATTCTGTAGTCAGTGACATTACGGTGATTGTAAATAGGTACGAGCATTTTTCTTAATGACACATGTTTCCTGTTTTATTAGAAGACTGAAATGAGATAATAGTCAGAGATATAATTTGTATATTAATTTTTTTAATAATAATTATTTATATATTTTATTATTTTGTTGTATATTTTATTTCTCTTGTTACACATTTTCTATATTAAAAAAATATGTAAAATTTATACAAGACACAGATGAATTATATCTGTTTTATCTGAATTTCATTTATCTATATATATATATATATATATATATATATATATATATATATATATATATATATATATATATTATATGTAGTCTAATCAATCATGACTTCTTTCTCTTCAAAACCCTTTTCGTAACTTGTTTTGCGACCAAAATTGAATTCTCTTGAATCTTGAGCTTCTGATGAAGTGACACACATTTGCTTTCCCGATGACATTACTTACGTATGTCATGAAACTCATCTCTACAGGGAACTGCTTACACAGAGTTGAGGCATCCACGCGAGGACAATCACATGTCAATGTCAATGGACTGAACATGATATAGAGAACTTGGTTATTTGGGGTTGGGCTAATTTATCATATGGGAATATCATATTGTACAATGGGCATTGCTAATCAACTTTCGTTTGCATGTGGGATGGTTCTGCGTTTGTGCAAGAAAGTACCAGGCATTCTACCAAAATGTATTCGTATTTTTCTGAAGTGAAAAATAAGCTTATATATATATATATATATCGTGTAACAAACATGCGAGCGCACACACATACACACATATATATGAACATGGGCTGTTATCTCCAAAGGTAACGAATACGTATCTTGGCTTCTTTATGCTGTATAGTAGCAAGCAGTGTTGTCACACATGCTTAGCATATAATATATAAAATATATTTAAATGATATATATATATAGAGAGAGAGAGAGAGTAGGGTCACTGTATTATTTTATTCTCGTTCTTTCTCTGCGTCTTCTCGATAATAATTGAGGCAATGATGGGGCTTCGTGTATTCCCATCGCTTATGGTACGAAGCCTCAGAAGCTGATTGACAGCTTTGCCTCTAAAATCCGAGCCCCCCCCCCCCTCTCTCTCTCTCTCTCTCTCTCTCTCTCTCTCATGTAGACGCAAGGGGGGAAAAGTCCCTCTTCTTCTTCTTCTTCGATCTTCTGACTCCCTTCAAGACAACAGGCAAGGGGGGAAAAGTCCAAGTTTTGGGATATGGAGGGATATGGGGTGTTGGAGTTTTAAAAAGGGCCAGGGGGGCCAGTCTTCCTGCCATTCAATTCGAAATTCCCATCACCGGCTTCCAATCCAATGCACGCGTTACTACGGATGAGCAGAATCTTACGTCACTCCTCTACTCACGACCTGTTTTGGCAAAGATGAAAGGACTGGGACAATGAGAGAGGGAGAAAGAGAGGCATGATTTAGGAAGCACCGCCCTCTTTCCTCTCCTTTAAATTGTTTTCATTTTCATTCCTCTTTTAGCATTTCGCGATCTGCCAATCTCATGATATGACGTCACCTCGCCTCGCTCTCTTACCTGCCTGTCATAACACCGCCACGTAGTTAATAGGAATGATCATTTCGGCCACCGTATATGACATGTTGGTAATCGGTACTCACTAACAGGTATACGTGTCACAAAATCTGCTTCTGTTTAAAGAATTTGGTTTGGTTCCAATGAAACTGAACTAATGTAGTTCTGCATTTTGGTCAATTTCAATTTCAGTCAGTCTGAGTCTAATTCTGGCTGTGGTATTGTTTCGAACCGGATCCACTATTTTTATAATTCCTTTTGAAACAGTTAAAAAAAACAGATTATTTCGACTTTTTTTGGGTATTTTTTTGGAATCACCAAATAAAATCGTTAATTTTTAGTTCAATTGTACAACACATTACCGTTCCAATTCAAGCCGTTAACCATAACTTAACTGCCTCTTTCCTTTTCCCAATTATTACGGCCATCATGAAGGAGATTCTAATTTCTGATGCAATTCTTGATCCATTTTGTTTTAGTACAATTTCAATTCAAACTGAAATTAGTGTGCCGCTAATGTTTTGCATATATAAGATCTCTTTATTTTTACTACATGAGATGAGCAAAATCTCCTTATGGCATTGAAATCGATATATGATCAGGTGGGCTTTGGTCTATATCTAAGTGGTCATGAATTTAATAACTGTAAATGTGATAAATCCATTCTCATGTCTTACTTGACTCTTCTAACGCTTCTTAATGATAGCGTCGGGCCAAGAAGTGGGGTTGAGAGGGCCGAGGCCGCATATCTATGTAAGTATAGTTTGGCGTTACATGGCATGCAAATGTACCAATCGACTAGCTAGAGATCCGATTGTTGTGCGGGCATTATTGTCATTGCCAATGCAAATGTGCAAAGCCAAAAAAAAAGAAAAAAACACCAATGCATTCGTGTTAACCCTTCATCAGAGGTTACAAACATAGGACAAAATTTCTATCCCGTCATTTATGGTAGTGGAATTCAATGTTGCATTTTGTAGTTTGCTCGAGGTTTTTCTCTCTAAAAGTGACGAGTACTGTAGTTATAGCTGCACTTTGTTTCCCCATTCTTGGGGACCACTTGATCTCGGCGTTATGTTGCTTTTGCGGCAGCTATGGCTTGGTTGAAAAAAGAAGAAATGTAATAGCAGCGAGAGACCCCTCAATATGTGCAGGCCACCTTCCTTCACTAGGCTTCCTCCTTGTTGGGGTTAAAATATAAATGAATCACAGCCACGGCTTTATGTTTCTTTCGTTCTGCTTCGGCCTGACTCAATTAGAATATTAAAAGCAATGGAAAGACCCTACATTCAAGACGACATTGCTTGTTGTTATGTATCTACTCTTGCAATCCAATTCAATTCATTGTGAAAATGACATTTTGCTTGATGCAAACTTCAATTATATGCAAACGGAATACAACACTAATGTTGGTATATAATTGTTCTAACAAAGATTAAGGGACTGAAGTTCTGACCCAATAATTATAAATAACTAAGAACTAGAACTATAGGATTTAGACGCCACTTCTAACAACAATGACATTGAAGAAGATAAGTTTATTGAATCAATACAATCAAGTATGAAAGTTTAGAATTAGTTCTTAAAGAACTAGAGAAAATAGCTCATTCACTTATAAAATGAAGTTCTGTGCTCGCCAGTTATCCTTTTTCCCTTTTTATATGCTAACTCCCAAAAACCCTAACTGATAAGGTGTACTTATTAAGAAAATTTGTCCAACGCACTAAATAATAATAAAACCTATGAAAATAACCCATTTAAATGCTGAAATTCATCCAACCTAGTATATAACAATATAACCTATGAAAATAACTCAGTTAAATGCCCAAACATGGGCTTATAACTTTAACTTCCTTCCTAAGGCTATGATTTTCATATACCTTTATAGATGATACATTTGCAAGCCCTGGTGAAGCCTTCATCATCTTTAACTCGTGTCTAACAACTTATAAGTAAATACCACACAACAAGTTGTTGAGTGATTTCTTTATTTTCTTTGACATTGTCTTTGTCATCGGTGGTTTAAGGTTTTACAAAGTATTAACTCCCTTGTTGATTTGAACTAGTACAATATGGCGTCCATCATTCTCGCTCTCCTCAAAATGATTTGTCCTCAAGTCAGCATCTACAACATGAAAGATAAAAGGAGAAAGGTTAGAAATATTAAATGTTGCACTCATATTATACTCACTTGGCAAGTTTAGTTTATATGCATTATCATTGACTCTTGCCACCACTTAAAAAAGGACCATTTCCCTTTAGTTGTAACTTTGATTTCCTTTGCATAAGAAGTCTGTCCTTCCATAAGTGTACCTAATGAGGATCTTTTTAGGTCTCACATTGAGAGAGGGAAGGGGTGAATTAGTGTGAGATGCTCACTTTTTATAAATCTTTTAGGATTAACCTTTGGGACTTATTAGAGTTTATGATCCAACATTTTATCTTTCTTCTTTATGTGAGAGCAACCGTACGAATATCAATCAAATGTAAGTACCTAAGAACACGCAACAATTTTTATATGGTTTACCCGCAATATGTGAGCTACGTCCACGGTGTGATAGAATTACTCCTAAATCACATAATCTATTCTTGTTATCAAGGGATATAGTTATGGTATGGAAGGATCACTCCTTAATCACTTCCAATGATCTCTCGATCGTTTAAAGGTTTGATCTTCTAATCACTAGATAAGATGATCTTCTAATCACTTAATAGACTGATCTCCCAATCACTTCAAGGGTATCCCACCCTTTTTCAACAAGTTTATCAAGAGTTTAGTAACTAACACAATTCCGAGAAGGATCACTTAATGTGCATAGGCTGCTAATGTAAAAAGTAAATCTTCTCCTTCCACATTACTGGTCTTTGCTCAAGTTTTGTTGGTCTCTTCTCTATAGGTAATCTCTACTGTAGGTTATCTTTATTGCTGGTTATCTCTTCTGTAGGTTCTTTCCTTTTATTGCCTTACTTGTTGCCATGGTAGAATCTCTCCTTTCCTATTGATGTTGCCTCCCCTACTACCTCGACAAGTTTTCCTCCTGTTATTGATACTACCTTATTTGGCTTTGGCAGGTTCTCTTCCTTTGTTACCAATGCTGCCTCACCAAGCTTTGGTAGGTTTTTTTCCTCTGCTACCTTGGCAAGTTTCTTCCTCTATTGTTAGTGCTACCTCACTTGTTGGTTTAGTAGGTTTCCTTACCTACTGCCTGGGTAAGTTACCTTACCTACTACCCTAGCAGGTTTCTTCCATTGCTACCGGTGCATGTTTTCTCCTCTGCTGCTGCAAGCTATCAGATTTGTTGTTGGGACACATTTTTTCCTTTGTTGCTAGACTTGTTGCTAAGGCACGTTTTCTCCTTTACTGCTATAAGTTATTGGTCTTGCTATTGGGGCACATTTTTCTCCTTTATTGTTGTAAGCTATTTGACTTGTTATTGAGGCACGTTTTCTTCCCTATTGCTGGTCATGCCTACACATGTTGCTATTGCTACCTGCACGTGTTGCTATCCCTGCCTACATATTCTATTGTTGTTGTTGCCAGCACTTTTGTTATCATTGCCTACATATTTTGCTATCATTACCCACACGTGCTACAATTGTTTCTTGTGCTGCAATTGTTGGTATAACCTGTTAGATGTGTTACACTTGTTGGGATTGCCTTTTGAACATGTTGCAATTGCTGAAATTGTAGGCTGTAACTAGTGTTACGAGTTTTTATTGGTTGTTACAAGCTGCTGTTGATGTCTCCCTACCCTTACTGCAATAGGTTCCTTTTTCTTTTAATTTAGCTAGCTGCTGCTTTCTTCTTTCTTTGGTATGACTGTTGTATAGCCTCTCTTTTAGTTTGGTGTAGTTACTGAACACCTTTTACTTTGTTGGTTTGGTGTGGTTATCAACTACTGCACTTTCTTTGGTGGCTAGTTGTTGCATTCTCCTTGATGGCTAGCTGCTATACTCTTCAACCTTGATGGCCGGTTGCTACACTCTCCTTGACGGTTAGTTGTTGCACTCTTCTACCTTAATGGTTGGCTGCTACACTCTCCTTGGTGGCTAGTTGCTACCTTTTTCTTTTCCCTTTGGTTTGGCCAGCTGTTACCTTCTTCTTTCTTTGGTGTAGTTGCTGCACACCTTCTTGGTTTGGTGTGGTTGCTGTACACCTTCTTCTTTGGTTTGGTGTGGTTGCTACATGCTCTCTCCTCTGGTTTAGTGTGGCTATTACACATCTCCTTTGTTAGTTTGGTGTGGCTGCCGGTTACTGCATCTTGCTCTCCCTTTGGTAGGGCTATCTTCTTCTTCTCTCTTTGGTGTGACTGCCAGTTACTACAACTCCTCTTTCAATTGGTGTGACTACCTCTTTCTTTGGTGGTTGCTGTCACCTCTTCTTTGGGCGGCTGTTGCTATACCTCCCTTGGCCAGTTATTGTTACACTCTTCTTGGCTGATTGCTGTTTTCATTGGGGCTACCTTCTTTGCCTTGGCCAATCACTTTCTTCTTTGGTGGTTACCTCTCTCTTTGCTGTTTAACATCTTTTTGGCCACCCTTTCTTTTTAGCTTGTTGTTCTCTCTTTGTGGTCGACTATTCTCTCTTATTTTTCTACAACTAATTGTTCTCTATTATAGCCCACACACATCATGCAATATGTATGAGGTTATTTATAAAGCATTAACATTAGGATTTCACACTTATCAACAACCAGCATTGATTCCCAAAGGTTGGTCTACAATCAATGACCATATTTGATTCCAAAATTTAGGGTTAACGGTCAACCTTGACCCTTAAAATTTAAGGTTGATAGTCAAAATTGACTTATCGACTTTAGGGTTGATCTGCCATCAATAATTTTGACCAAAGAGCTCTCTACATCTCAATAACATTCATAACATCAAATTAACACAAATAACTATATGAGATGATATTGATAACAAATCCAACATTAGCCATCAAAGATGGGTTCAATAATACCCAAACCCAATCATTAGGTTCAAAAGTGATATATGCCTATAAGCTTTGTTAGCTTGTATTTCATACTATTTGGTTTTTCTCTCAATGTTAAGCCTAACTTTCTCATAAAGTTGCCTAACCACATTAGCCTTCTTTTTTCCATGTAAATTAACACTATCTTACATAAGAAATGGTACTAAATCCAATGGAAATAATGGATTAAAACCATAAATAAGCTTAAAAAAAGAATAACCCATGGTACTATGAATAACACGATTATAGGCAAATTCCACAAAAGGCAAGCATTCTTCCTAGGTTCTAGAGTTCTTACCAATAATAGCATACAACAATGTACCAAGAGTTTAATTTACTACTCAGTTTGTCCATTTATTTGTGGATGACAAGTTGAAGAAAACAACTTTGATCCAAGCTTACCCCACAATGTCTTCTAAAAGTGGCTTAAAAATTTTGCATCACTAGCTAATACAATACTCTTTGGCACCCTAGATAAGTGAACAATCACTTTAAAAATAAGTTTGTAATATATGTGGCATCATTTGTTTTGGTGTATGCAATGAAATACGCCATCTTTGAAAACTTATCAACTATAACAAGAATACAATCTTGGCCCTTCTTAGACCTAGGTAATCCTAGAATAAAATCCATAGAAATGTTGGTCCAAAGTTTATAAGGAATTTCTGAAGGCATATATTTACCATAAGGCAAAACCTTAGACTTAGTTTGTCTACATGTAATACATTTGACACAAATTCTTTCGACATCCCTTTCATATGTGGCCAAAAGAAATGCTTATTTAAAACATCAAAAGTATTTTAAATGCCAAAGTGTCTTATTAAACCACCCCCATGAACTTCTCTCATAAGTAGTGCTCTCATAAACACTTGAGGAATACAAAGCTTATCTAGTCTAAACAAATACCTTTCACATTTATAGAACTTACCAAAAACAACTTTCTCACATGTAGCATACACATTACCAAAGTTAGCATCATTGGCATATATATCAATAATTTGCTCAAACCTCAACAACTTAACACTCAAAGTGTTAATCAATGTGTACCTACTTGACAATACATCAACAACAACATTTTCTTTACCTAATTTGTATTAAATTACATACGAAAAAGTTTTAATAAACTCAACCCATTTTGCATGTCTTCTATTCAACTTGCCATATCCCTATAAGTGTTTTTAACTTATGATCAATATGAATTACAAACTCTTTAGGCCACAGGTAATGCTGCCATGTTTTTAAGGTCTTAACAAGTACCATGTTTCTCACTAAAGAATGCAATAGGTCGCTTTTCTTGTATAAGAACTCCCTTAATCCTAATGCCTAATGCATCACATTTAATTTCAAAGATCTTAGAAAAATTAGGCAAAGCAAGAAGTGGTGCATTATTAAGCTTAAGCAAATCAAAGGAATCTTGTTGCTATTTACCCCACTTAAAACCCACAGTTTTTGTAATCACCTCAATCAATGGTGCAACTATGGTACTAAAATCCTTAATAAAACACTTATAAAAGCTAGCCAAACCATAAAAACTTCTCACATCACTTATGCTCTTAGGTGTAGGCCATTTTTTAATAGCCTTACTTCTTTTTATCAACCTCTATGCCATGAGCAAACACAACATAACCTAAGAAAATGACATGATCTTTGCAAAAATTACATTTCCTCAAATTGGCATATAGTTTCTCTTTTCTCAACACATCAAGCACACAACACAAATTTTTAGCATACTTTTCTAAATTCCTACTATATACTAATATGTCATCAAAATAAGTCACAACAAAATTTCCTCAAAAAGGTCTCAAAACATGATTTATTAATCTCATAAAAGTACTAGGTGCATTAGTTAAATTGAAGGGCATAACTAACCATTCATACAAACCATGCTTAGTCTTGAATGTAGTTTTCTATTCATTACCTTCCCTCATTCTAATTTGATGATTCCTACTCTTATGGTCAATTTTAGAGAAGTAACAAGCACAATGCAATTCATCAAGCATATCATTGAACCTAGGTATAGGATGTTGATACTTAACTGTCATTTTGTTAATAGCTCTGCAATTGACACACATCCTCCAAGATCCATCTTTCTTTAGCATAAGCAACACTAGTATTATACATGGTCTTATGCTTTCCCTTACATGTTCCTTCTTTAACAACTCATCAACTTGCCTTTGAAATTCCTTTTTCTTTTCAGGATTACTTCTATACATTGACTTATTGGGAATGGGAGATCTAAGAATCAAATCAATGTAATGGTCAATACCTCTCCATGGTGTTAAACTATATGGGATCTTCTTAGAGAATACATCATTATAATCCTATAACAAAGATTAAATAGCACTATGCAAAGATGAATCAATATTAGTGTTAGAGAAATAAGAATATTTGTAATGGATCAAGATCATTTATTGCCTAGCTTAAAAGGCAACCTTAACATTTGCTCCTTTTGCAAATACACTCACTTGTTTTCTCTTATCTTTACTCTTTTAAACCTGACCACTCTAGTACTTATCACTCACAAGTGCCTTCACCTTATTTTTCTCTCTCTTTCTTTTCACTTATTCTCTTTTGTTTATTTTTATAAAGTCTCATTTGGTCTTCATACACTTGTTTTGGAGTCAATGGAACAAGTATGGATGGTTTTCCATCCATGGTGAAAAAATAATGATTCTTGTAACCATCATCCAAAACGTTTCTACCAAATTGCTAAAGATGACCAAATAATAAATGCCCTACCTGTATAGGTACAATATCACAAAACAACTTGTCTTTATATTTACTAATGGAAAATGGAACCATAACTTGTTTAGTCACTCTCACTACTCCACTATTATTCATCCATTGCAAGTTATATGGCTTAGGATGTTTAATTGTAGGCAAGTTCAATTTCTCCACCAACTTTGTACTAGCAACATTAGTGCAATTACCTCTATTTATGATCAAGCAACATTGTATATCCTGAACTAAGCGCTGAGTATGGAAAATAGTTTCCCATTGTATCTCAACATCATCCTCCTTAACTTGCATACTAAGGGCTCTCCTTACTATTAAAAGCTTTTCACCATGCTCTGGATACTCTATTCCTTTATAAAGATCACTAGCATCCTTTAATGGTGGCATTTGGTCTTCATCACTAACTTTGTTGCTAGACATATAGTCACCATTTTCTTTAAGGTACATGGTTCTCTTGTTAGGATATTGTGAAGCCACATGACCTCTATCTAGACATCCAAAGCACTTGATATCCCTAGTTTTTCCTTGGGTGCCCTTGAGTTTTTCCTCAAATTTGCCCTTTTCAAGGCTACCCTTACTAGTCTTGGGTCTATGTGAATTGGTTTTAAGCTTGGGAGTCATCTTCTCTTTCTTCTTCTTCTAGTTCAGCTTTCAAAAAGATGAACTTGAGCTATGATACTAAATGATATGTACTTCGATTATATCTAAACGAACCTGACATTAATATTGGTATAGAATTGTTCTAACAAAGGTTAAGGGATTGGAGTTTTGACCTAATGATTATAAATAATCAAGATCTAGAACTATAGAATTCAGATGCCATTTCTAAGGACAACAACATTGAAGAAGATAAGTCTATTGAACCAACACAATTAAGTATGAAAGTTCAGAATTAGTTCTCAATGAACCAAAGAAAATAGCTCATTTACTCATAAAACAAAGTTTTGCCCCCTCTAGCCATCATTTTTCTTTTTTTATATGCTAACTCCCCAAAACCCTAGCTGTTAAGGTAGACTTATTAAGAAAATTCATCTTGCCCACTAAATAATAATAAAAAGTATGAAAATAACCCATTTAGATGTTGAAATTTATCTAACCTACTACATAACAATATAACATGAAAATAATCCATTTAAAATGCCCGAGGACAGGCTTCCAACTCTAACTTCCTTCTCAAGGCAATGGTTTTCATATTCCTCCACAGATGACACATTTGCAAGCCTCGGTAAAGCATTTATCATCCTTAACTCATGCCTAGCAATTTCCTGTAAGTAAATGTCGCACAATAAGTTATTGGTTCTTCTTTTATTTTCTTTGACCTTGCCCTTGTCATTGGTGGTTCAAGGTTTTGCAAAGCATCAACTCCTTTGTTGATTTGAAATGGTACAATATGGTTTCGATCATCACTCATCATATATGGTAATAGTTATTCATACATATGTTAATCAATTGATACATGAAAATCTAGTTACATAGACCTATGTAATACTGAATAAAGATATGTGTAATAGAATGAAGATGGCTTTACCTTGGAATACAAACCAAGTTATGCCATGCTTAGTTGACGTCTCACAGACCAGAATGACATTGCAGTTGCTGCCTTTTTCTATCTTTAATTCAGTATATATATGTTAGCTAGATCCTCCACAACCATTAAAGCATTTTATCCATAATAGTCATTACATGTATAAAAGACTATGTATCTGACTTTCATCAAACTTGAATCATGATAATTTGTGAATTTCTCTCTAATAATCTTTTGAATAACCCTAATTGGTGAGAAAGGCACATACAAGTTATTTGTTAATCATATGTAAAGAAAAATGAATAAGGTATGGCATAACTCTAACTTGTAAGTAACTTGATCATACAATTTTATCATCAATTTCATGTTCAAAAATTATTTCAACATTAAAAATAGATTACTAAATAAAATTTAGGAATAGATAACTTGTATTAAGTGTAATGGAATTATACATAAAAGAAAGAGTATGGTTATATTGCTAAGCCTCTTACAGGCTTACCATAGATTTAAAAGGCTCAACTTAGATATTATCCTTTAAATAGAAATTTAAATATTCTTTACTCATGCCCATTTGGATGATACTTTTTGTCTTCACCTCTTTTTTACTGCAACTAGCAGAGACCTTCCTTAGTAGGAAGAAATAATTGTCATCTTTAAAGATGCCCATATCTCTATACTTGGTGTGGGCATCTTAAGCTTCTCAATTATTGCATGACATTGCCCTAGCGTCCTTGACAAACTGGTGCTCAAGGTAATTGGCATATTAGAAGAGTATGCTAGAACTACACGCAAACAAGCCTTTGTCATGCTCCCTTAATTGTATCATTCTATTGATAGTTAATGAAAGCTCGTTAATGATATTATATATACACCCTGATCACCACCTTTTAAGGTAATCGTAATACACCAAACTTTGTCTTCTCCTTTCTCTTAAGGAGATTTTATTGATTTAGGCATTAGAGTACTGATGTTTAACTATAGTCCAGTACCTTATAGTTTTTTCCTTATCTTATAGGTCACATGCTCCTATTTGGAAACCACCATCAACATTTGGCATCATTTGTAGGAAGGACACTATGTGTTTGTTCCTTTCTTGTTTAAAATCTAACCTATCATCTCTTTTCTTTTTGTGATATTTATAAGTCCTTTTATATTAGAGTCATGAGAGATGATTCCTTTCAAAACAAAAATTAAAATTCCTATTCAATTATTACTTTAGCCTTAGATTAGGGCTTTAACTATCATATTAGCATCCTTGATTAAAGAACAAAAAGGTTCCCCTCATTAAAGCCTAAAATTAGCCTTGCACCAAGTAAGGTATAAGCTTAATGTTTCAACTCCATAAATCCTTTTACAACCTAAAATCAAAATCTAGACATCACCAATAGAAGTAATATAACCCTACTAATACCAACAAGGATACCAATCCTTTGTTCCCCTAAGTGATCCATAGGTCACCATTATAAAGGTCTTAAAAACATTCTCTAGCTATTTCTAGGTAGGATGGTAACATGAGTCTTTTGTTAGTAGCTTTCCAACATAGTTATGGCATTTAATTAAAAAAAAAAAAACTAAAGAACCTCTCTTAAATGAGGTTTAGGTTATGAAAAAGGTTAAGAAACATATGCTCTAAGTAGCTACATTGCAAAGTAAAGAGTTTTTCTTTTTTTTTAATAGAAATATATATTCGATTCTTTTTTCTCTCATTAGATCGATGATGCATCTATCTAAAATAAAATTTCAAGATGCCTAACCTTGATTAGTATGATGAAACTTTAGACTTAATAAATCATTAGAATTGGTTTTGTATTGTTATGTCCTTACATGAAGCCTCTAATGCCCTTATGTTCAAGGTTTTCACCACCACTCTTAAAGAGGTAGCCTAGTGTTGGCATGCAAAACTTCTTCCTAATTCGATTGTGAACTTGGAATATTTGGGCCAATAGTTCATTACTTAGTTTATCATTAATAAAAGGTAAAAAAAGGCCTCAATAACATCAATGGCTATTTGTCAACAACCAAGCAAATCATTAAGGGAGAATATTGCTTAATTTAAAATGGAGTTGTTATGCATACAAGAGTTAAACTTGACATTGCAATGGTGGCTTTTTACACTAGCCTTAAAAAATTTTACTTCACCTACTTTTTAGCCATTTATAAAATTTATAGAGGTCATGCAAATAGTGAAAAGGTACATTTTGGTGAAAGATGCCTTAAAGGCAAGGAATGAAGTTGAGGATCACTAGGAGAACAAGGATGACTAGAAATTAAAAAGGCAAGAGAAGAAGTAGGACTCCACTTTGTAACACAAGAAAATAGAGGAGCTTTAGCCTAAAATCTTGCTACTTATGATACACCTCTTTTACAAGCACTAGGTCCAACATCCTTATGGAAATTAAAGAAAAAACTTAGTCAAATAGCCTTTTTAACTTTATTCCTCCCATTAATCATGATAACAAACTAAGTTTTTGTGTTTTTATAATGATTATGATCATACCATAGAGGATTGTCATTGCTTGAAGAATGAGATAGAGGAGCTTATTAAATAAGGAATGTTGCAAAAGTTAGTATGTAAAGAAAAGTAAGGTGAGGTAAGCAAAACTTGAAGCTAGAATTTTAAGCTAAAAGAACATTACATGTGAGCATAAAGCCCCATTAGGAATTAAAGTAAATAATGTTATTATACCTCTATATTGCCAAAAGAGTTATCAATGTGATTATGACTGGTTTAATGATTTAATGTTATATCATTAATAATAAAGTTATGTACAAGACCATTTTGAGTGTACAAGCCAAATGATGCATGAAATCAAAACTCTAATCACATTATGGATAACAATTGTAAAGGAATTAATTATCCTTATGATGATGTCTTGGTAATCAACATCTTGACAAATGACTTTGATGTGTAGAGAGTGTTAGTGGATATCTTGTATTACAACACTTTTGTCAAAAGGGGATTCACAAAGAATGATAAGATAGCATTCTTAGGTAAGCTTTTTAATTCATAAGGGACAATTAAAGTGCATATCGTCTTGGGCCTTTCACCCAATCTAAGGACACAACCTTGGAATTCTTGGTGGTTAACACTTTTTCCTCCTATAATGCAATTTTAGGGAGGCTAGCTTTTTGAGATTTTGATGCTATCTTATCTATCAAACATCTAAATGTGAATTTTCTCAATTAGTTGGGATTAAAGAAGTTTGAAGATATCAAAAGCAAGCCTAAGAGTTTTAAGAAAGGGAAAGGGTAAATTAAACAATTTGAAAGTCTTTAACTTGGACCATAAGAAACAAAAAACTCAACATAAGGGAATACCTATTGAAGGGTTAATACAAATCCCTCTTAACCTTGAAAAACCATAAAAAAAAAAAAACTCTTTTAGATTAGAGAAAAACTAAAGCCCAATTAAACGGGAGAAATCATTAATTTTTTAAGATATAATGTAGAAATATTTATATGGGTCTTCACTAATATACTTAGGATAAATCTTATGGTCATGGCCCATAGATTGAGCATAAATCCTAACTACCTTGCTATTGAGCCAAAAAAGAGGAATTTCATGTTATTAAGGGAAGCCTCAAATGAAGAAAAAGTAGACAAACAATTGTCGGCAAACATTGTTAGAGTTGTTGCCTATATAATATGGTTAGTGAATGCAGTAATTGTGAAAAAACATAATGGCAAGTGAAGAATTTTTGTTGACTTCATGGACTTAAATAAGGCATGCCTAAAAGGTAGTTACCAGCTTCCTCACATTGATTAACATGTTAATAGGACTTTAGGGCATAATGTAATCAAAATCCTAATGTATGAGTCAAACCAAGATAAGACTATTATCACCACTAAAAAAGAAACATACTATTACAAAATAATGTTGTTTGAACTTAAGAATATTAAAGCTAACTATTAATTTTTGGTTAACAAAATGTTTAAATACCAAATAGGTAGTTGTGTGGAATTTATGTTGATGACATATTGGTTAAAAGCAAGGCCTTTTAAGGCCATATAGCCTTAAAAGCACCTTTAGGATGTAGAATGGTAAATTCTTAGGATTCCTTGTGTCCTGTAGAGGGATTGGGGATAATCCAAAGAATATGTAAGCCATTTAGAATCTTCTTTCTCTAATAAGCATGAGAAATGTCTAGTCCTTTATAGGCATGGTAACCTACTTGAATAGGTTTATTTTGAGATATGTAGATAAGAAGCTCCAATTTTTCCAAATATTGAAGAAAGTGTTAGGATTAAGGTGGAATAAAGAATGCAAACAAGCCTTCGCTAAACAAAATAACTACCTAGCTTTTGCCACCCTTTTTAGTTAACTAGTTTTGAAAGAACCATATCTTTACCTCACAGTAAGTGTCTATATGGCTAGTTCTATACTAGTTTATGAATAAGGTTTTGTTTAAAACCTAGTATACTTTGTTAGTATGGTTTTGCAAGCTAATGATCTTTGATACTTTAAGATTGAAAGGGTGACATTTGCCCTTATAATTTCAACTATAAAACTTATATTGTATTTCCAAGCCTAAAAGATCATTGTCCTTACAAACAAACCTTTGAGGTTGATCTTATAAAGACCTAATATGGTAGGAAAGATGCTAAAATAGATAATGAAATTGGAAGAATTTGACATTTAGTTCTAACTCATAAAGGTTATAAAAGGGATAGACACTAACTCATTTCATTAGCAAGTGGACATGATTCAGCTAAGGGGATATTAGCCCACAAGCTCCTACCCCTTAGATGATACATGTAGATGGTTCTTTAAGCATGGAAGGAAGTGGAGCTTATATTGTTTTCCAAAGATTTGAGAATGTCATCTTTAAATACACATTACAATTTTAGTTTCTGATCTTGAATAATGAAGCTAAATAAGAAGTTCCCATCATTGGCTTTAAAATAGTGAAGACTCTAAAAATCAAAGTTTTGAAAGTGCACAATTAACCATTTCATAATGAAATATAAAGCCAAAGAAGAACTTATGGCCAAGTGTTTAAAGAAGCTAAAAGGGATTCAAGAAGACCTCATGAAAATGTAGTATAACTAGAACTTATAGAGATCTTAAGGGTAGAGAATGTGTGAGTTAATGAGTTCTCTAAATTTCATCCATCTTGGAATGTTAGAGCAAAAAGGCATATTATAATAAAGACACTGTAACATCCTAACTATAAGGTAGTAATTATAGAGGTTGGAATCACATAAGCTAAACTAACATGAATGGACTAAATTGTTAAATATCTCTGAATTATGAAGCTCCTAAAAGACAAATAAGATGCACAAAAGTTAAAGTACAATATGGCCTAGTACACTCTTCTAGATGGAAGTTTGTACAAAAGATCCATCAACCTTTCATTACTTAAATGTTTGAAAAAAGAATAAGGCAATTATGCCCTTAGGGAAACCATGAAAGAATATGTAGCAATCACATAACTGTTGGAGATTGAAAGAGTAATAATCCTTCTTATTCTGAATAATACATTAGACAATAGCTTTATAGATGCTAGACCTAGTAAAAAAAGGAAAGTAATAAAAGGTAAAAATACATCAAATCCCATAACTTATGGGACCTTAAAAAACCTACCTAAATTAGTTTATTTCTAAAGATATATTCTAAACATAGCTAACTATGCACAACATAAGCCACTAATCACATTTTCCTACACTCCCCCTCAAGCTGGTGAATAGGCATTTTCCATTCCCAGCTTGGATATTATATTTTGAAACGCCGAACTGGTTAACCCTTTGGTGAGTACATCCGCAAGCTGGCTGTGTGTAGGCATGTAAGGGGTACAAATCAACCCGCTCTCCAAGTGTTCTTTGATAAAGTGTCTGTCGACTTCAATGTGCTTTGTTCGATCATGTTGTACTGGGTTGTGAGCTATGCTGATTGCAGACTTGTTGTCACAATAGAGTCTTATTGAGCCATCCCATTTAATCCTCAAGTCTTCTAGAATGATTTTTAACCATTACTTCACACACACCTTGAGCCATTGCTCGAAATTCTGCTTCTGCACTAGACCTGGCCACTACATTCTGTTTTTTACTCCTCCATATCACAAGGTTTCCACCAAGAAAGGTGCAATATCCTGTGGTTGACTTTCTGTCAACAATTGACCCAGCATAATCAGCATCTGTGTATGTCTCAAGTACTAAACCTCCGTTCCTTTTGAATAAAATACCTTTTCCTAGTACTCCCTTAAGGTACTGTAATACTCGGTAAGCTGCTTGTAGATGAACTTCCTTTGGGTTATGCATGAATTGGCTAATCACACTAACTGCATATGTTATATCTGGTCGTGTGTGAGACAAATAAATAAGTCTTCCTACAAGGCGTTGATATGTTGCCTTGTCTACCGCAACATCCTCCTCTGCTTTTCCAAGTTTAACATTCTGATCTATTGGAGTACTTGCTGGTTTGCATGCTGTCATGCTTGTTTCCTTTAGGAGATCCGTGACATACTTTTGTTGGGAGATAAAAATGCCTTGCTTAGAGTGAGCAACCTCAATCCCAAGAAAATATTTGAGCCTTCCTAACACCTTGATCTCAAATTCCTTGCCCAAACAATGACTCAAAGATTTGTTTTTCTTTGTGTCATCATCTCTTGTCACTATTATGTCATCAACATAAACCAAGAGAGCTGTGACTCCCCCTGACCTTGAGTGTTTAATGAACAATGTATGATCCCCTCGGCTTTGTTTGTATCCCATAGCTATCATAACTCTAGCAAATGGTCCGAACCATGCTCGTGGTGATTGTTTTAGACCATATAAGGCTTTCTTCAATTTACACACAGTTTGAGAATCCAAGTTCTTCCTATAACCTGGTGGGACCTCCATATAAATTTCTTCCTCTAGTTCTCCATGCAAGAATGCATTTTTTACATCGAACTGCTATAATTCCCAACCATAGTTAGCTGCCAATGACAATAAAACTCTAACAGTATTCATTTTTGCTACTGGTGCAAAAGTTTCTAGATAATCAATTCCATAGCTTTGAGTATATCCTTTGGCTACTAACCTTGCTTTGTATCTTTCTATTGATCCATCTGCTCTATACTTTATTGTATACACCCATTTACACCCTACAGGCTTCTTTCCCACTGGTAACTTTACCAACTCCCAGGTTTTATTTTTCTCAAGTGCCTCCATTTCCACATTCATAGCTTGTTTCCATTTCTCGTTGGACAACGCCTCGAAAGGTGGTAGGAATGGTAATGGTGTTTAAGCTAACAAGGAAGGATTGATGAGATGGTGAAAATTTCTTAAAAGACATAAAGTGTGCAAGAGGATATAAAGGTTGTTTTGTGCACTCTCTTGTTGCTTTCCTAATAGCAATGGGAAGATCCTGGTCATCCCTACTCATATGAAATTCAGTTTCATTTTGCAATGTAGGATTAGGTTGTTTTGTACACTCCCTTGTTGCTTTCCTAATAGCAATGAGAAGATCCTGATCATCCTTACTCATATGAAATTCAGTTTCATTTTGCAATGTAGGATTAGATATTGTTACCTCATTCTCAGGACTTGGGTTGGACTCTTGGACCTGCATAAATTCAGGAACGATCATCTTCTTCCTTGTGAACACCTTGCCCTTGCCAAAGCTTACATTCTCAGGTGCAGAATCTGGTTTTTCTTGAGGATTTTCACACTTATGGTTTGGTTCATTTTCAACTATGTGTTTAGGAAGATTTTCAGGCACACGGTTTGGTATAATGGGACAAGATGAACTGGATGGTTTACACATGGACAGTGGCGATAGATCAAGTAAAACATCCTCATCCTTATTTTCTATTGTTAAATTCTCCCCCTGAAAATAAGGATGGGTGAAGTAAGACTCATGTTCATTGAAAGTGACATCTATTGAGACATAGAACTTCCTTGATGGAGGATAGTAGCACTTATACCCCTTTTGAGTTGAGGAATACCCCACAAAGACACATTTTATGGCCCTTGGATCTAATTTCCCTTTAGTTGGACAGTGAACATGAACAAATGATACACACCCAAATATTCTAGGAACAAGGTTATTTGTAGTTTGTAGGTTAGGGTAGAATGTGGAGAGTATTTCCATAGGACTTTTGAATCCCAAAACTCTAGATGGCAAATGATTTATGAGATGGGCAGCAGTGAGAACTGCTTCCCCCCAAAAATTTTTAGGCACATTGTTTTGGAACATAAAGGCTCGGGTTTTTTCAGGAAGGTGACCATTTTTCCTTTCCGCTACTCCATTTTGTTGTGGGGTATTGACACAAGATGATTCATGTACTATACCTTCTTTTTGAAAATATGGAGTTAGGGTTTGATTGAAATATTCCCTAGCATTATCTGACCTAAACCTTTTGATATTGATTCCAAATTGATTTTTGACCATGGAGAAAAAATTTGGGAGAACGGTAATAACATCTGATTTATGCTTGAGTAGAAAAATCCAGGCAACACGAGTACAGTCATCAATAAATGAAACAAACCATGTTGCTCCAGAAATATTAGGAATAGACGTAGGACCCCAAATATCACTATGAACAAGATAGAAAGGAACAGAACTCTTTTTGTTACTGGCTGGAATTGGTATACGCTTATGTTTAGCAAGTTCACATACCTCACAATGAAAGGTTTCAACATTTAGATTTTTAAACAAAGAAGGAAACAGAATTTCAATAATTCTAAAAGATGGATGTCCAAGTCGGCGATGATGGAGCCAAACTTTCTCTTTATTGGATGAAAGATTTTCTGACATAAAAGACTGGGATAATCTGCCCTTAGTAATGTTTAACTGACTTGGTGCTTCAAGGTAGTAGAGACCATACCGTTCTTTAGCATGTCCAATCATCTTCCCCGAATCCTTGTCCTGAAATTCACAATAGTCGTGATGAAAAACCACATTGCAGTATAAATCTTGAGTAAGTTTTTGTATAGAAATCAAATTTGTGGACAGTTTAGGGACATGGAGGACATTTTTTAGGATCAGTGATGGACCTATTTTAACATTCCCTAGACCGGCTACAGTGGTCACCGAACCGTCTGTTGTGGCTATTTTCCTACTACTTGGACATGGGGAATACGTGGAAAAAATATTTGGTAAGTGAGTCATATGGTCAGTAGCTCCTGAGTCCATGACCCAGGAGTTGGCAAAGGTTGTACCAGAAACATTTAACCCAATGGAGAATGGAAACTCACCTGAATATGCCAAAGAACAGGTACCTGAGGGTGTTTCAAGGTTGTTGATAAGTGATCCTGTCCTCTTGATCACTTCTTGGTTAGGACTGCCTATCTCCTTTGGGGTTGATTCACTTAGTTGTACTGCAGCAATGTGAGCCTGCCTATAGTTCCTTGGTTGTTCTCCTTTCTGTCCCCATTCTCGACTGGGGGGCTTTCCATGAAGCTTCCAACACTTTTCACGAGTATGGCGTGCCTTATTACAATAGGTGCACCACAAGCTGTCATGGTTTTGAGCTTTTGGTTGATTAAGCTGTCCACTTCCAAAATATGGTGCTCTGTCCAGATTTGTGACTAATTTGTTGTCACCCTAGCTATCATGACTGAGTTATCCATCATTTGTGATTCTAGGCAATTAAGGCCTTCCACGTGAAGTAGGGATCACTAGCAATAAAGGCTAGCAATCTATTTTGATGTCAAAGAAAAGAAAAGAAAATAGAAGGAAGAAGACTAAGAAGAGACCTGGCTCTGATACCATGTTGGAGATTGAAAGAGTAATAATCTTTCTTATTATGAATAATACATTAGACAATAGCTTTATAGATGCTAGACCTAGTAAAAAAAGGAAAGTAATAAAAGGTAAAAATACATCAAATCCCATAACTTATGGGACCTTAAAAAACCTACCTAAATTAGTTTATTTCTAAAGATATATTCTAAAAATAGCTAACTATGCACAACATAAGCCACTAATCACGTTTTCCTACAATAACAAAAAGACTGATGAAGACAAAAGCATTAAAGTAGGCATTTATTAACTTACATTAAACGAGGATTCATTAGAATTGGTACAAAAGTATGATAGTTGCTAACATTTCATAGACTTACCATAACAACCAAGAACCCTGCTTACCTCAGTCATCACTCCATAGTCCTTTGTATAATGGAGAATGGATCTTATTAGTCATTCCCACTTACCATAAGAGGAAGAAAGTTTGCAATAATTATGGTGCATTATTTTATCAAGTGGGTGGAAGTAGAACTTTTAGTCACTATAATAGAGGCTAATGTGAATAAGTTTGTTTTGAAAGTCATCATATACAGATTTAGAATCTTATAAGTTATCATCACAGATAACATAAAGCATTTAATGATGCCAAGTTCATAACTTTTTGTGAACAACTAGGCGTTACCTAAAATTTGTAGCTTTCAAATATCTCTAAACTAAAGGACAAGTTGAAATGACCAATAAATCCATAATCCAAGGCCTAAAAAAGATGTTTAGCAAACTCTTTTTGGCACTTGGCAAGAGTAGTTACTAGGGAAACTCCTTTTGCTTTGGCATTTGGATCAAAAACCATGGTGCCAGCTGAAGTTGGTGAACATGGCCACCACTTTGCCAATTTCTAAGAAGATGACAACAATGAAAAACTTAAGGCTAATTTGTATATGTTGGAAGAAGTCAAAGAACAATTTATGATTAACATGATAACATACCAGTAAAAAATGACTAAATATCATAACAAGTGAGTTTATGAATGACTTTTTATGGAAGGTAATGTGGCCCTTTGCAAGTGGGAAGCAAGTAAGAGTAAAGAAGGAACCTTTAATTTAATATCTAACTAGTAAGGTCTTTATAAGGTAGCAAAAGTCATTTAACTTGAAAATTATAGACTGGAATAACTTAATGGGACTTTGATTCTAAGGATTTGAAATTCAACCAATTTGAAAATTTATTGTTGGTAATGCTGTTGATATGAACTCCAATTATAATGAACCTAACCCAAGACCAAAATTAATGTCGCTAAGATTGTCCTAAGGCAGGTGATGAAATAAACAATTCTGACCCAATGATTATAAAGCAACTACGAACTAGAATTATCAAAGGATTAAACACCACTCCTATATAACAAAAGGTTGAAGAAGATAAGTCTATGAAAAACACAATCAAGCATGTAAATCAATAAACTCACAAAGAACCAACAGAAAAGAAGCTCATTTGTATTGAAACTTGAGAGAAAACAATGTCTTTTGTAGTTGTAAAGTTGTATTCTGATGTACCTTCACCCCTCCAAATTACACCTGTATTTATAAACATATACAATACACAAACCCTAATTACTATATGAACTTATGACTTATTAGTGAAATACAACACAAACTTGTAAAGTTTCCTAAATAATAAGCCTATATAAGGTGCTAAACTCTATATACATCGTAGGGTTTAAAATAAGTAAAAGCCCAGCCCAATTGGTAGTTAAAACCCTAAAGAATTAGTTTGTCCTAATGCTTATTGGTGTCTAGCCGTTGGACTTGCTGTGTTATCAAGGTTGCTGCGATCGTGGCACTTGATGCTTGCATGCTTTGGTTTGAAACTCATTCCGTAGCCCCATAACTTCCCTTACTCCAAGATCCCAGCCTTTGTCTTGCTCATTCATCACATAAAACATGTTAAAATGCCTTTAGGATGCTTTTGTCCTCAACCAATCATTTTCAGCAACTTCTTTCTCTTGGACTTGACAAATTAAACTATTAAGTACTTATTGAGCCTTTTGTAATCTCGTTCTTGTCATTGGGCCCCCAAGATTATGTAAAGCATTAATTCCTTAGTTATTTGATACTAGTACAAGTGGACCTTCATTAGTTATATCTTTTTTTTTGTTTTGAATAGCAAGAGCTTATACTCAATCCATTTGAAGGTAATAAATAAAAAAAAAAGTTCTCATAATAAGAGTGGTGTAGTGCTATCCTTAAAAAAAAAAAAGAAAAAAAAAACCTTAATTAAATTTGTGTTGAGACTAACATGCATAAAGTTGGTAGTGAGAAAAAAAAAAAGAAGTTAAAAATATGGTCAATTTGGCTAACCATTATAAAAATAGCTCCTCAATTAATGCTTTATGTTAAGATACAAATGCATGAGTTAAAAAAGTAAAAATTAAAATACCTAAAGATATGGACATTGAATACTCAAAGGTATAGGCATAAAAGACCCAAAGATATCTCCATAAAAACTAAATAATGTGTGCATAACTTAGCTAGCCACTATAAGAAGAGCCCTTGATTGCCATTATATATGGAATAAACATGATGCAATGCTCTCCTAAAAAACAAAAAAGGATAAAAAAAGGCACAAAGGATCCTAGGTGCATGAATTCCTTATGTGGTCTTCACTCCTAGCTTAATAAAGGCCGATGAAAATGACATAATTGGTGAAAAAAAAAAGGGAAAATTTAGGATGATTACTAGAAAAGATCATCTCCAAATGAAATCTTAACATGCACAAATTCCTAGCATAACCTTTACTCTTGGCTAGACAAAGACTAATGAAAAGTAAGCAAAAAGCAACTTAGTGAGTAATAACTTAATAGAATATAAAAAGATAATAGAAAAAATAATTCCTAAACATGACTTTTGATTATTGTATGGAAATCATCTCATGGATAAATAGATAAGACATGATAAGCAAATGAGAAAATCATAATATAGTTAGAGATTTGCTTAAATAGAGTTTAAAATGACAAGCACTCAAGATGATGATTAAGATTATTTCTTCAAAGTCTTAACAAGGTGAAAACAAAAGTTCTTGGCAAGTTGCTATTTATTTTGTAAATGATGAAAGTGAGATATAACATGAATAAGTTTTTATTTTATTAGTTTTCCAAAAACATAAGAGTAGCATTTCTTGGTTACCTAATTACACAAAAGAAAAAACAAATACAACAAGTATAAGTCTCTACCCTTAGCTAACTAGTTGTCATGAAAGCTAGCATTATGAAACAAACATAATGTGTGGATAAATATATAATCCATATAGGATATGGTTAGTCACCTTGCTCACAATCTATAATAAAGTAAGATTACTAGTAGACGACATAATAGAATACAAAAATACTTGAGACAAGGTCACTAGGGAATAAATTGGGTACTTGAAAAAGATATTGCAAATAGAATATTAACTTTTGAGAAAAATAACAAGGGTAAGGTCTTTCCTACTCATCTAAACATATAAATGCACAGAAAGGGAAAAAAGAGAAAATAATATAGACAAAGGTAGGAAATATTGCAAGCCACTAAGGAAAAAGGTAATTCAAGTCACATCCACAATCTGACTAACCACTTTGCATAAACAGGAAAAAATATGTCTAATTTGGTGAAGAGGGAAATCAAAGATAAATTAGTCCCATATTCATGAGAGAACATTGGATTAATCCATTAAGGATTCTTTCCCCATCAACTAAATAAAGGCCATGCTTTTCATAAAAAGAATTATGTGTCCATCTATTAAAAGTAATCTAAACTTAATTAAGTCACCTTGCTCTTGTTATTAATTACAATAGAGAGTTGTATGCATTTTTCATTTTCTAAAGTAAGGAGACAATGAATGTATACAACAAGAGCTTAAACATATTATCTAGTCTTAATTATTTAACGAAAAAAATACATCACCCACATAAGACTCTTTCAAGGAAATTCAAAATGGAGAAAAGCTACAAATAGTTTTGAGGATAGGATGAAATGTCTACTAAGACCTCATACTTTTAAGATTTAAGGGCCAATTAATAATCTTAGACATATATCATAATTAAAATTTAAATTCATCATCATTCAAGCATAATCGTTGCCCACATTAATGGAGATATGATAACCTATGGGAATGATGACCAATAAGGAAAGCCAAAACACAATCATACTATATAAATGAAGAAGGAAATCAAATAGCTAATGGAAACTACTCAGTTTTGTTTACCTATATGAAATGTAAAGCTAGGAAAACATTTGAAGCCAAAATGTAGCCTTTGGTTTTCTCCAAATCATAAAGTTGAGATTATGGTCAAATCCTTTCCACTTCATTAAGTAGAACTTGATGCATGGTTATACATCAATAGAAGATGAAACAAACTGCTAACTTCTATAAAAGGAGAATTTTGTTAGCAATTACGATGTAACTTTGTTTGTTCATACAATTACTAAAAAGGCCTAACAAATTCAATAATCTAGACTTTGGATGTAGTTCATTTAATGATAAGAGAAATTTAATAACAAAAGCACAAGTGTTTAATTTTAAATAAAATAGTCTCTGCATATATAGGACCCTTCAAACTAAGAGGACACCAACAAGTCTTATAAAAGGAAGTTCCTATTTTAATGGAAAGGATCGAGGTAGGTGATTCATATCAGCTATAAAGATTGTCATAAGGATGCCTTATCTACCTTGCTACAAGTACCAAGAGGCAATAAAAGCTTAGTGCTTAAGATATGAAGGAGGGCATGCCAAAGAAGTGGACAGTGAAATGCTAAGGCACAATTACACCATTATTGATAAATCTCTTAATCCTTACTTAAAGGTTGCAACACATCTAGGTCAAATTACCCATTTGGTAAGGATAAAATGCCTTATGATGAAAATCATTATAAATCTCATACTAAGAGGGGGGTGATCAGTGTGAGCTATCTTTTTTTTACAAATCGATCTGGATTTAACCTCTGTGACTTGTTAGAACCAATGATCCAGTTTTTAATTCTCCTTTATTGAAGCATGACCATACGAATAAAAATTAATGTGCAAACACCCAAGAACACAATATGTGAGGTACGTCTATGGTGTGATAGGATTACTTCTAAATCACACAATTCACTCTTGTTATCAAGGGATATAGTTATAGTATGGAAGGATCACTCCTTAACCACTTGTGGAAGGACTACTCTTTAACCACTTACAATGATCTCCTGATCACTCCAAGGGTATCCCACCCTTTTTCAAGATGTTAATCAAAAGTTTGTGATTAAAATCTTTCTTGGAGAATGATTACTTAATGTATATAAACTACTATAGCAAAATTTGGATCTTCTCCTTCCTTCACTGTTGGTGTTGTTTCACTTGTTGTCATTGCCCATGGGTGTTGTTGCTACTATTTGCATACGCTGTTGCTGCTATTTATGCATACTATTAATGCTGTTTGTACATGTTGCCGCATCTATCCACTACAGTCCATATGCGTTGCCCCGTTTGTTCACTGCTATTTGCATGCATAGTTAATACTGTCTGTTTGCATTGTCACATCTAGCTATTGTCCAAACATGTTGTGCTTGTTATCCATATGCACTATGCTCGTTGTCCTCACAAGTTGTGCTTGCTGCTTGCACAAGCTATACTTGTTATCCACTACACAGGCTGTGCTCATTGTTTGCATAAGTTGTGCCTACTATTTGTGCTCCTGCTATTTATGGTCTCTATCCTTACTGTTCATATGATCTGCACTTGCTGTTTGCTTGCATTGTGGCTACTTTCCATATACACTGTTCCTACTATCTACGCGTGGCGCTCCTATTATCAGCTCGCATCACTATTGCTATCTGTGTGCATTGCTACTACTTTCTCGCACCGCTACTACTATCTCCTTGTGTTGTAACAACTTTCTCACATAACTGCTGCTCTCTCCTTACGCTATAACAGTTTTCTTGTGCTGCTACTGCTCTCTCCAAGTGTTGTAGCTATTTTCTTATGTCGTTACTGATATCCCCGCACACTACAACTGTCTTGTCACACTACTGTTGGTTTGCTGGTCGATTCTCGAACCTATTGCTGCACTTTTTGCAGGTGGCTGCTGATTCTTAGACCTACTATTGCACATTCTAATTTTTTGCTGGATTTATGAGCATGCTTCTGTTACAGGGAAGCCTCTTAAGGTGTTGCAGGTGCTGGTATACCCTTTTGGAAGTGTAAGAATGTGCTGGTATACCCTCCTAGACCTGCAGGGACATCTGATGTTACTGGTATACCTCTTGGGCATGTAAGGACGTGCAGTTGGTGTTGGTATACCCTATTGGACTTGTTGTTACTAGGAAGTCTCCTGGATGTGTTGTTGCTGCTAGGAAGCCTCCTGGATGTGCTGCTACTACTGGGAAGCCTCTTAGATATGCTGGTGTGGTGGTCAATTGTTGCTTTCACCTTTGTGAGGGCTTGCTGGTGCAATGGCTGTCTTGGTGATGGTTTGCAGGTATGAGTGGCCAACTACCTTGCTTTTTTCTTTCCTCTTTGGCTAGCTGTACCTTGTTGCTTCTCTTTGGTGGCTACTGCACTCTTCTTGGCTAGTTGCCTTATTGCCTTTCCATGGTGACCGTTGCACTCTCCTTGACTGGTTGCCTTGCCCTTTTTCTTTCTCTTCTTGGCCAATTGCCTTGCTCCCTCTCCTTGGTTGCTGCTCCTTTCTCATTGGCCAGCTGCCCATTAATCTCTTTCTCTCCTTCTTGGCTAGTTGCACCTTACTTGGTGGCTTCCTTCTCTTTTGCCATTCACCTCTCTTTTTCCCTAGGTTTACTGCTCATCTCTCTTTTTGGTCGGTTTTCTCAATTTTTTGCAAGACACATATTCTTTTTGCAAGACTCCTAAGGGTATTTATAGAGCATTCGGATTAGGGTTACATGATCATTAACGGTCATTGTTAATTTCCATATGTTACCCTACAATCAACAACTAGATTTGATTCCTAAAATTTAGGGTTAATGGTCAACATTGACTTCCTAAAATTTAAGGTCAACAATCAACATTCAATCTTGACCCTTAAAATTTAGTGTCATGGTCAACGTTAATTCATTAATGGTCAATGATCAATAGTCAAACTTGACCCTTAAAAGTTAGGGTCATGGTCAACATTGATCCTCAATGCCAGGGTTGACCTGCCATCACCTTTTTCTCCCAATGATCTTACAACATCTTAATGGCATTCATAATATCAAGTTAACACATAACCATGTGAGATGGTGTTAACAACAAATCTAATATTAACCATTAAAGATGGGCTCAACAATATCCCTTTTTGGATTTGTTGGTAACACATTAAATCTAACCATGCACATGGTCATTCATAGCTTCCCCTGAACCATGCATCTCCCTTAACTTAGTTTAACTCCCTTTTTATGCTTTTTCCCTTTGACATCTTCTCCCCCTTTGACAACAAATCCAAAGAAAAATAAAAGAGGGAAGGGGAGAGGGGTTAGAGAATACCTTAACCTCTAGGGTATGGTTGAATACTTAAGTTCAGCCTTTTGTCCAAGATGTCTTAATCTTCCATGCCACAACAAATTCTCATCTTTAAAGCTCATATAGCATGTGTTTTTGCTTTTGGAAACTTAATATAAGTTTCCATTTATTCTTTTACCCTTAGTAAGAACATCACCATCTCTTAATCTCTTTACTGTGCAACCACTCTTATTGAAAGTAACTTCATGTCCATCATCACACAGCTGGTTAACACTTATAAGATTATGTTTTAACCCTTCAACATAAAGCACTTTCTTTGATTTTAGCTTTTTTGCACCAATTTTAGTAGCATCGATACCTTGAATCTTTATGATGCCATTATTGCCAAATCTGATGGACCCTCCATCATATTTTGCTACTCCCTTCAACATCTTGGAGTCTTTTGTCATGTGTGAAGAGTAGACACTATCTACGATCCATGGTTTTTCTTTCTTGGAATTTTTGAAGGCTACTTCCATAACCATATACATTTCTATTCCTTTTTTACTTCTTTGGTCGAAAGTGGGAGATGTATAGGTGTTCTCTTTTCCACTCTTTGACTGGCAACAATGGTTGGCATGTTCTCCTTTGCACTTCTTGACTGAGCAACAATGTCAAGCAATCCTTAGTAGTGTGTCCAACCCTTTCACATCTTCCATAGATCTCTCCTAATAAATCAAAATTTTTTCTAAGTGGAATATGTATTCTTTCCACTTGAGACCATCTCCTTTCTTGACAAAGTCTCCTCTTAGACTCTTGCCTCACATTCCTCTTCATTATAGGCCAAATACTCCAACAAGTGTTAGCCTGTGCCTATACTTACCACAACTTTAGCAAAATCGTTTAAATTTGGATTTACTTCTCTTAACAAGTCCATGTCTTATTTCTTTAGCAGTTGGTTTGACAATCTTCTTTCCATCTTTGATAGTTTGTCTCCTATGGGTGGGAGCTACCACCAAAACTTTCCTAACCCATTTTAACTTGGGTTGGTCTCTCTTCTCCATCACATCATTAAGCTTGTTTTTAGGCATAAACACAATTTTTTTTTTTTTTCTACCTTCTCACTTAGCTTTTCAATGTAGCCAAGTCCATTCTTTCCCATGAAATAAGGTCTTTATTTGCTTAGACACTCATTCAACTTTTTGGTATCATCCTCTTTGATGAGATTTGTTGATGATGACTCTCCTTTACTTTTATGGCCTGTATAAAGCTTTTTTTATGCTTTGTTAACTCAAACTCGACCTTGTGGAGCTTGGCTTGCAAAATTAACACCTCTTGCTCTTATGCAATCACCTTAGCACTAAGATCTTCATGTATCTTTCCTTGCATTTGCCTTAAGTACAATCAGTTCCTCAATCCTTTTTAAGTACTCTTTTTGTTTTTGCTTCAAACTCATTTTCTTTCACTTAGAGATTAGATTCATCAACAACAAAATTTTCATACAGTTTCTTGAGATGTTTTACCTCCTTTTCTAGCTTGTTGTTTTTGTGCAAACAAGCTCTCAATTCCTTCTTAAGTTGTTACACTAACTCATTCTTATCCTCTTTTGTTAATTTCTCATCACTTAAAGAGCCTTGATCATCATTTGCTTGAGCGACTAGCACATCCTCTTTATTTAGCTTGCTTAGAGAATTCCTTTTTTTGGATATGAAGAATTTCTTTTTTCCTTTGGCACTTGAATTTTCAGCTTTAGAGTAGTTGGATTGTTTTGTCCTCCTTCTTAGGACTAGCTCATCATTATCCTCATTGTTTGGTTCTCTTCTCTTTGGGCAGTCCATGACAAAGTGCCCAATTGCTCCATAGCTAAAGCATTTCAAGGGTAGTTTCCCCTTGTACTTCCCTTTTCCTTTTCTCATCTTTTTCTCCAGAGTTGTTAACAGATTCCACTTCTTGGTCTTTAATCCTTAATTACTTCCTTGCCTTGAAGGCCAACTCATTCTTTGCCTTAAATATTTCCTTCTTTATTGGGGCTATTCTTATTTCATAAGCCACCAATATGCAATGTAGGTCATTTAAGGGCAGCCTATCTAGATCTTTATCTTCTATAGAAGAGACTTTGGCATTGTAAGCTTCTGGTAAGGTTCTAAGTATTTTCTTTACCATAGTAGCATTGTGTATCCCCTTTCCATAGCCTCTGATGGAGCACATAATTTTGTTGACTCTTGTGAAGAATGCATCCATAGTCACATCATTTTGCATCTTTATGTCTTCAAATTTGCTCCTCTAGATTTGTAACTTAGTCACAACCTTGTTTCCTTTATAAATATTCTTCAATTTGTCCTAAATTTGCTTGGCTGTGTTACACCTCATCAACTTGGTTAATTCTTTATTAGACAAGGAGGCATATAAGGTATTTCTTATCTTTCCATCACATTTCAAGTTCTTCTTATTAGCCAGCATCATAGAATCATCTTCAACAATAGGGATGAAGCCATTAACAGTAGACTTAAACACATCAAGACCAAGGGACATCAGATATGGGAGCATTCTATTCTTCTACAACTAATAATTTTATCCATCAAAGATAGGAATGCCCTTGCTGTTGACACTATTTATACTATCCATGATCTCAAGTAGCAGTAGAAATAAAAACTCATATAACAATCCACAACTTCACTTCAAAGCAAAAATTGGATCAATAGAAGAACCAACTTTGATACCACTTGATGAGGACCATTGTAGGTCTCATACTAAGAAGGGGGTGAATCAAAGTGAGCTATCTTCTTTTATAAATCGATATGGATTTAACCTCTATGACTTGTTAGAATTGATGATCTAATTTTTAATTTTTCTTTTATGTGAGGGCAACTGTACGAATAAAAATTAATGCATAAACCCCTAAATACACACGATAATTTTTATGTGGTTCACTCACAATGTGTGAGCTACGTCCATGGTGTGATAGGATCACTCTTAAATCACACAATCTACTCTTATTAACAAGGGATATAGTTATGGTGTGGAAGGATTACTCCTTAACCACTTGTGGAAGGACTACTCCTTAACCACTTACAACGATCTCCCGATCATTCCAAGGGTATCCCACCCTTTTCCAACACATTTATCATGAGTTTGTGATTAAAACCTTTCTTGGAGAATGATCACTCAACATATATGACTGCTAAAGCAAAATATGGATCTTCTCCTTCCTTCACTATTGGTACTGCTTATGTGCATTGCCATTGCTATCCGCACATGTTATTGCTACTGTCCATGTGCGCTGTTAATGTTATTCGTACACGATGCCACATTTTTCTATTGCTATCTGTACGCATTGCTGCGTCTATCCACTGCTGTTCACGTGCATAGTTAATACTATCAGTATGTGCTGCTGCTGTTGTCCATACTTGCTGCCACATCTGTCTGTTGCTATCTATGTGCACAGTTAATACTGTCTGTTTGCGTTATGATGTTTGCATTGTGATGCCCACTGTCCCTACAAGTTATGCCTATTGTCTGCACAAGTTATACCTGCTGTTCACTACACACACTATGCTCGCTATTCACACAAGCTATACTTGCTATTCGACACCCATGCTGTGCTCGCTATCCGCACAATCTATACCTACTATCTGCAGTCTCTGCACCTGCTTTCTGCTCACACTGCGGCTATTGTCCACATTCCTATTGTCTACACACGGTGTTCCTGCTATCCATGCATGCTGCTTCTACTATCGGCTTGCACCACTATTGCTGCCCATGCACGTTGCTACTACTTTCTCACACCACTATTGCTTTCCCCTTGGACTGCAGCAGTTTTCTTGTGTTGCTGATGCTTTCCTTGGGCATTACAGTTGTTTTCTCGTGCCACTACTGCTATCCCTATGCAATGCAGCTATCTTTTCGCACTGCTATTGGTTTGCAAGTTGATTCCCGAACTTGCTACTGCACTTTCTGTAGGTGGTTACTAATTCCTGAACCTGCTGTTGCATGTTTTGATTTTTTGCTTGATTCTCAGGTGTGCTTCTTCTGTTAAGAAGCCTTCTAAGGTGCTGCTGGTGCTGGTATACCCTCTTGGATGTGCAAGGACGTGCTGCTGCTTCTAGTATACCCTTCGAGATGTACAGAAACGTGTTACTGGTGCTAGTACACCTTTTTGAACCTATAAGGATGTTTGCTACTATTGGTATACCTTTATGGTTGTGTGTGCTGCTATTAGGAAGCCTTCTGGACATACTGCTAGTGCAAGGAAGCCTCTTGGATGTGTTGTTTTTGTGGTCAGCTGTTATTATCACCTTTTTGAGGGCTTGCTAGTGTGGTGGCTGTCATGGTGAGGGTTTGCTGGTGTGGGTGGCCGATTACCTTGCTTTCTTTCTTTCCTCCTTAGTCAGCTGCACTTGCTGCTTCTCCTTAGTGGCTGCTGCACTCTCCTTGACCAGCTACCTTACCACCTTTCCTTGGTGGTTGTTGCACTCTCTTTAGCTGGCTGTCTTGCCCTCTTTCTTTCTCTCCTTGGCCGACTGACCCTTGCTCTCTTTCTCTCCTTCTTGGCTGGTTACACCTTGCTTGGTGGTTGCCTTCTCTTTTGCTGTTCACCTCTCTTTCTCCCTAGGTTTACTGCTCACCTCTTTCTTTAGTTGGCTTTCTCAATTTTTTGTAACACACATATTCTTTTTGCAAGACTCCTTAGGGTATTTATAGAGCCTTGGGATTAAGGCTACACAATCATCAACGGTCATTGTTAATTCCTACATATTTTCCTACAATCAATGACTAGATTTGATTCCTAAAATTTAGGGTTAATGGTCAATATTAATTTCTTAAAATTTAAGGTCAACAGTCAATGGTCAATAATCAATTTTGTCCCCTAAAATTTAGGGTCACGGTCAACATTTACTCCTTAACAGCAAGGTTGACCTGTCATCACTAGTTTCTCCCAATGATCTCACTGCATCTCAATAATATTCATAATATCAAATCAACACATATAATTGTGTGAGATGGTGTTAACAATAAATTCAACATTAACCATCAAAGATGGACTCAACACCTTAACAAGGAAGCATTGGAACTAGTTCACCAAAGTAGTGAGATACACTTCATTAAAGAGATTTTAAAGATGATGAAGTCCACATAAGCTTATCTATAACATAAGCCAAGCTTACCGTGAGGGAGGTTAAAGAACACAACTTTCTTTAGGATAAATTTTTCTTGCATTACTATCACATATAAATCTTAAGTAAGGATATTTAATGTGTTTCTTAAACTATGATTACCCATATAGATTGGATAAAGATTATACAGGAGGATAATTATAATATCAAGAAACATGTCAGCCCTTTTAGAAATAACATGATAAGTAACACTTATGAAATAAGCAAATGCTTTATATTCTCTTAAGAATAGAGGGGTAATGGCAATAAAGAAACAAAAGGGAGAATGTAGAAGAAGAGTTAGCAACCTCTAAATTTATATTGAAAGGTAACTAGTGAGAGGTCCAACAAAACTAATATTAAAGAGAAGGTACACCTACCTTATAGTTATAAAGACTTGACAAATATAAAAGAAGAAATAAAGTGTTTAATAGAGCAAAATAATTGTGACAAATATAGCCTTAAGGAAACAAACTACAAAAAAAAGTCCAAAAGCATGTCAATAAACAAATCATTCATAAAATGGATGAAGTCCATGGGTTAAGCAAAATAAAAGCATGAAAACAAAAAGCAAACCCTAGAAAACTAGGTAAGCTCATTATTACTTAGTAGCAAAAGGATTTAGGAAAGGAAGCCTACGTGCATTGTCTAAATTTGTAGTAGAAAAATCCTTCTTTAAAGAAAGAAAGTTTGAAAAAGGGTGAGTCAAACCAACCTTCCTAGCATTGGAAAAATTTAGCTTTAAATCTTGGTGGCATCAATTATACTACAAATTACTTTGGATAGCCACTCTCGTATTGGATTCTTAAAAGGGGATAAACCCATTAGGAGTTCCCACCCATTCATTAGCACTTCTTTACATTGGGAAACATCCTTTAAGGTTGTTTTAAGCCTTGTTATCTTGATGTTTGCCTCTGAAGCTCGCTTGGATGTATTAAACTCTAACTAGTAGTGACAAAGGGGTAATTCCTTGAAGTCACTTTTAAGTCTTACTCTTTGGCGTTTGAAGCCAAAAGAAGGTTGTCCTGATTGACTACACTTTTCTAAATATTTGCAAATTTCTTTTTCAACACTTGGATAGAAATCTCCAATTTTCCCTTAGTAAGAGTTAATTGCTTGCTTTGGCCAGCAAGTCTAGAATACAATCTTCAAAGATCATTTCTCTCCTTTTAAAGTGACTATTTTCCTAAAATCCTTCTTAAACTCTATTTAGCACTAGGCAAGAGTCAATTGTTTGCTTTGGCCATCAAGTCTAGAATACGATCATCTTTCTCCTTTTGAAATGAGTTTGCCTTGATGAACTCCTTTTCAAACTTTTTCAATTGTTTAAGTAAACCCTTAAAACCCAATGTAATTAAAAAAGCACTTACCTTAGAGCAAGAAACAACAAGATGAAGCTATAACTTATAATGTGGTTTAATGCCCCTACCTTCTACCTTATAAACAAGAATAGTTATGCAGTCCCAAGAGTTAGTGATAGGATCAATACGTGCACCCTTATAAGAGCTAGGTAGCATAGTGGCAAAGACATCAAAAGCCCTAAACATATCATCTTTGGAAAGGCTTATAGCTTTTTAAGAGCCTAACTTCTAGTTGAGTAACTCCAAGGAGGGATCTTAGGCACTTAATGGGGGATTATTGGAACTCTTACCTTAGTTAATTGTAAAAGTAGCTGCATTGGCATACAACTTCTTAATCATATTCTAGGGAGCCATAAATCCATCTAAAGAATCCTAAAATGAGCTAACATGGGTGAGATCTAATACAAAAGGTTCCTAATTGCCAACTAACTTAATAATAATGTGAGGGGACTTGACAATAGGTTCCTGTGAGAGGTTATTCCATCACAAAAGTGCTTTGTATGATTGGTCTCACGAGCATAATCATTAAGGCTCTTTTAGTTAACATATTTTTTTTCTTACCTATACCTATTTAATCTAAAAGCTTTAAGCTAATAACTCGAGCTTGCATATATTTAGAAGTGGTAGCAAGTTTGGAGTTGGACACTTGACCAATGAACATGCTTGCATTAAGAAAAAATAAATACTTAAGTATATTAGATTAAAGCTATTATAATGCACCTTTTCACCAATTACAAATTTTTTAGGTTGGCTTTTTTGGTTATTGGATTTTGGTATTTGTATTTAGTTTAATAATCATCTATTATATCATTGAATACAAATGAAAGGACATAGGAATCTTTTGTCTTATACTAACAACTTTGTTTAAAGTCTCTACCATTAGTTTTAGGTGTTATTAGACACCATTTTGTCAGTTTATGGAACTCTTTTTCTTCATAAGCTATCACAACTCGATTTGCATAGTCAAATTCTTAAAATTAACTACCTTTACTTCTTATTCTTCTTTTCTTCTTCATCTACTTTTTCTATTAAGAAATTATTATCCTTTTTATATTTGTGAGTTTTTTTCTTATGTTTTTATTGCTATTTTGAATGCTTGCTATTTATAGCTAGTTTATGGGGGTTATTTTACAATTTTTTTTCTTTATTTTGTAGGTAGGTATCTTTTAACTATGAAGTTCCCGACTCCACCCTAGGATCTACTAGTTTATGATACTAAGAGGGGGGTGAATCAGTATCACCACAATTCGCAAATATGTGAACAACTTCAACCTCTTCTTAAAGGCAGACTCTTTCTCATATTCGGCTAAGGTAAATCTATTGCTACCTACTAATCACAATAGTTCCTAAAGTCACCTTTCAGATAGGTCTTCATTAGGTTATGGGTTGGCTGATACTTTTGCTATGTTCACACAACTCAATTCAAAACACAGAATGTAAAACAAAGTAAGGACACATGAGATTTACATGGTTCTGTCAACATGACATACATCCACGGTGGTAGGGACTCTCCCTCTACTAAGACAATCCACTATACTTGATAATACCAGTTACAATGGATGTCTTAGTCCTCTGCTCCTTTCACTATTGCAAATACTAAGTAAGTACAATACAAAGAGTGTCACTCACTGTGTCTACCCTTCTTTTAGCTTGTCTTGCCTCTGTTGAATTGAATGGCTGCTTTATTGTTGCTTAAAATTCACCACAATGCTCTATAACCTGTCTTAAAGAAATTTGGAAATACGTTGAGTTTTTTCGATGCTTCGCCGAATTCCTTCTTTAGGTTGTCTCACACAGCTCCAGCTTTCACTGTCTTACGGTCTGACCTATCTCCTATTTCACGATCTCACTGTCTCATGGCTTGCCTCACATTTCTGATTTGTCGTTCCATGTCTCACAGCTTACCTCACATTTTTGGTTTGGCGTTTCATGTCTCATGCATGTTTCTAGTTCGCACGCTTTACTAGTTTCACAACTCACATATGTTTTTGGTTTGCCCTTGTCTGTTTCACACCTCCGGGCAGCTTGGTTTGCTCTCTCTGTGGCCTATTCTTTCACGGTTTCTCCTTTCTTCTGTTAAGGACTATGTGCTATCTCCTCTCTTACAACTAGTGCGTTTGCCTCTCCTCTTACCATGAGTCACACGGTTTCCTTCTAGTCTTTTCCCGATTTCCCTTGCTATCCAAGGTCTCCCTTGGTTTGCCGTGTGTTTAGTCTTGCAGTCTAGTCAGCTTACTCTTCCCTGTTGTAGGGTTTTGACTCACCAAGGTCTCACTTGCCATTGGTATGTTGTTACTGTGCTCTCCTTATTGTCGTTCATCTTGCCTTGGTCGTTCTCCTCCTTGCCATCCACACCTCTTTTGCTGGTTGATTGCTTTCTTGTTAACTTGTGTTGAACAGTTTCTGTCTTTGGATGGTTTCTCATTGTGTTGGCCAAATGGTTGGTTGGATGTCCTCTCTTTTTGAACCAGTGGTGGTTTTACTGTTCACTCTTTGGTTTTGGTGTGCTGTTTTGTGTTTAGTCGTTCCTCCCTTTTCTGATTTGTGATTTTCCGTCCACCCTCTCTTGTTGTCCAGTTGGTTTACACTTTCTTAGTTGTCTAGCTGTTCCTCCCTTGTTTTCTATTTGGCCGATCACCCACCTTTGCCATTTATGGTGTTTTCCGTGCAGGGTAGGGTTTTTCTTGATTGTCTCTTTGGTTGGCTGGTTGTATAGGTTTTTCGAATGGTTGAATTGCCGACCCCCTCCTAGCTTTGTCTTTTAAGGCCTTTATATACTCTCTTCCATGAAACCCTAATAGGGCTTACGTGGCAGATTTACATTTTTGACCTTACACGATGGATTTACTTTCTTGCCTATCTATGTGGCTTTATTTTCTTGCCCATCCATACGGCTTTACTTTCTTGTACACTTAAACCTAGTTGACAACAATTACAAGCCATACAAGGCTGTGGGAACAACAATCTCCCCCTTTGTAATTGTTGGCAACACTCACAACAAAAGTTATTATGCAGTAATTTCAACTCCCCCTAAATATACACTCCCCCTTTCTTAACAGCTCCCCCTGCACTGTTGCTTCTCTCCCCCTTTGCCAACCAATTACAAATCTAAAAAACTCACAAAGTAGAGATGGAGGATTCACCTAGTCTTTAGGCTTGATCAGCAATGGTCCACGTTTTCTTTATCCTTCTTTCTTACACAGTCTTAGTTGCAAGAGGATCTCTTTCTTCATCTTTAGACTCACTCTTCTTCGAATCTAAACTTACTTCTTTTCCTTTTCTTCAAGTTGGTTTGATTCTTCATCTATATTGAAGTCATCTTCTTCATTGTCCTCAACTTCTCCATTCTGCATTGTTTTCCAGTTTTTATCTATTCTCACATCACTGGACGTGATCACTTTTCCTAGCTTATGCAGGAAAACTCTGTAACCTTTTGTCTTTGTTGAGTATCCCACAAAGATACCTTTATCAGACCTAGCATTGAATTTTTTCAAGTTTTGTTCCTTGTTCTTCACAAAACATGGGCTGCCAAAGATTCTGAGATACTTGGCTGTTGTCTTCTTCCCACTCCATATCTCATATGGAGTCTTATCAGTATTGGGCTTTAGTAGAACTCTGTTGCCATTCACCTTGCCTTGGTTGTTCTCCTCCTTGCCATCCACACCTTTTTTGCTAGTTGATTGCTTCGCTGTTTAGCTTGTGTTGGCTAGTTTCTCTCTTTGGACGGTTTCTCTTTGTGTTGGCCGAATGGTTGGTTGGACATCCTCTCTTTTTCAACCGGTGGTGGTTTTACCATTCACTCTTTGGTTTTGGCGTGTTGTTTTGTGTTTAGCCATTCCATCCTTTTCTAATTTGTGATTTGTCATCCACCCTCTCTTGCTGTCCAATTGGTTTACTCTTTCTTTGTTATCCCTTGTTTTCTATTTGGCCGATCACCCACCTTTGTCGTTTATGCTGTTTTTCTGTGTAGGGTAGGGTTTTTCTTGATTGTCTCTTTGGTTGGCTAGTTGTATAGTTTTTCTGAATGGTTGAATTGTTGACCCCCTCCTAGCTTTGTCTTCTAAGACTTTTATATACTCTCTTCCATGAAACCCTAATAGGGCTTATGTGGCAGATTTACGTTCTTACCCTTATGCGGTGGATTTATTTTTTTGCCCTTCCATGTAGCTTTACTTTCTTGCACACTTAAACCTTGTTGACAACAATTACAACCTATACAAGGCTGTGGGAATAACAAACTAATAGGAGTGTAGGCTTTTATTGTCATGAATTAGAAATAATGGGTAATGAATCTATTACCCATGTGAAATTTAGGTAATTATTTGTTAAGGAATATTTGTAGTAACCCTTATAAGTTGTAATTTGTACAAACAACCTTTTTAGTCTTTATAATGTAGGGAAATCCCTCCCTTTTAAATAATGGACCATTTTACCTATGTAATTTGGGCTATTATATGAGCAATAAAATTTAATAAGGCTTAAAACCTATTAAATTTATTTGTTTTCTATTGTAGACAAGTTGTAAAATGATCTTAACCCATGCAATATTTGTAAAATTATGTCTTATGCCCATTATTATAAAAAAAATTATCAATTTTTTATTTGTTATTTTTTTTGTATTTTTGTATTTTTCTTTTTGAATTAGGTCATAACTAAACAAACTAAATTAAACATAGTTAGGTCTTACACTTAACAAGCTAAAACCTCTTTTGAACCATTTATTTACATTATGGACTAATCCAAATTTAACGAACTAACTCATTTTATTTTTTAACTTGATTGCTAGTTAAAAATTAGGTCAAAAAAGGGGGCTAATAGATGCCTCTCTCTGCAAACCATGTCAATAAAGGAGATGAACAAAGATAAGAGACACCATTTTGTTTGGGCCACTCTTTATTGTTTATTTTATTTTATTTCACTTTATTTTTACTATTACATGAACTCTTAGCAATTTAATAAAGTGCCTTCTTATGATACTCCATTAGAAAACTTAAGGTAAATAATCAAGAATGTGCCATGGACTAGGTGAAACAAATTTATCCAAAGTTTAAATATGAAAATGTGATGGTTCGGTGAAACTAAGTTGATCAAAGTTTCAATGTGCAAAATGACATGGTAAAACTATGCCAACCTATGTTTTAATATAAAAATTTGATGACTTAGAGAAACAACGTCAATTGAAGTCTTAGTATGAAAATTCACTTGGTGAAACTATACTAACTAATCTCTTAACATACAATAAGACGACTTAATGAAACAAAGCTAATTAAAGTCTTAATATGCAAATTGACCAGATAAAATACATTAACCAATGTCTTAACATGGAATGAGATGACTTAATGAGATAACGTCAGTTAAAATCTTGATGTGTAAATTGACCTAGTGCATTAACTAATTTCTTAACATGATATAAGATGATACAATGAGAACATCAAAATCTTGCTTATTTATGCAAGAACAACCGTATGAGAGCTACATAATTTTTACATCTACGGTGTGATATGATTACTCCTAAATCACCCAATCCACTCTTGTTATCAAAAGACACAGCTAATGTTGTGAAAGAATTATTCCTTAACCACTTATAATGATCTCCTGATCACTAAAAGAGTTGATCTCTCAATTACTTGAAAGATTGATCTCCTGTCACTCTATGGGTTTCCTACCCTTTTTCAAGAAGTACATAAAAAGTTTAGGACAAAAATTCCTTGAGAAAGATCATTCAATGTGCATAAGCTGCTATTGTAGAAAATGGATCTTCTTTTTCCTCACTATCAGTTTCTTTCCTTAAGCCTTATCGGTCTTTCTTTTATAGGTCCTCTCCATTACATGTTCTCTTTTCTGTTGCTAGTTCTCTCTTTCCTTTGTAGGTTTCTCTTTGTATCTTTATAGGTTTCTCTTGGTGCCTCTATAGTTTACTCCTTTTGCCTCTACAGGTTTCTCCTTTTACAAGTTCTCTTCTATACTATTGGTTCTCTCCTATTTTTGCAAGTTTCTCCTTGTGCCTTTGCAAGTTCTTTTCTTAGTTGTTGGTTCTCTCTTGTCTCTACAAGTTTCTTCTTTTGTAGGTTCTCTCCTTATGCCTTTATAGGTTCCTCCTTTTATAGGTTTCTCTTATTTGCTACTACTTCTCTCCTATATTGTTGTTGTTGCTTCCTTCTGTCTTGGTAGGTTTTCTCCTTTGTTATCAGTGCTACCTCCTTCTACCTTGGCATGTTCTTTCCTCAGCTACCGATGCTGCCTCCTTTAATCTTGGCATGTTCTCTCCTCAACTGCTAATGCTACCTTCTTTAATCTTGGTAGGTTCTCTCCTCAACTGTTGGTGTTGCCTTTTTCTGCTTTGGTAGGTTTCCTCCTTTGCTGCTGGTGCTGCCTTTTTTTGCCTTGGTAGGTTTTCTCTTCTACTATTGGTGCTGCCTCCTTCTGCCTTGGTAGGTTCTCTCCTTAGCTGCCAATGCTACCAGGTTTTCTCCTTTGTTATCACTGTTGCCTTCTCCTTACTGCTACTATTGCCTTCTCCTTGTTGTTGCTATTGCCTTCTCTTAGTTGCTATTGCACTCTACTTCTTCCTTTGGTGTTGTTGTTGTTTTCTTTTGCTGTTGCACTCTCCTTCTTCCTTTGGAGCTACTACTATTCTCTTTTCCTAAATGCCATTATCGTCTTCTTCTTACTATAGTTGTTGTCTTTTCCTTGATGTTGCTGTTGCCTTCTCCTTGTTATAGTTGTTACTATCTCTCCCTAGCACATTCTCTCCTTTTCTTCTGCTATTGGAGGCTGTCTCTCCCTCTTGCTACAGCTACTGCCTTCTCCTTGCTATAGCTGCACTCTTCTTCTTCCTCTAGTGTTGCTGCTATTTTCTTTTGTTGTAGCACCTTTCTTTTCTGGTGGTGCTACTGTTTTCTCCTCCTAGATGCCACTACACTCTCTCCTTCTGGATATTACTGCACTCTCTTCTCTTGGATGCTGCTCTCTCCTTTTGGATGTTACTGCTATCTTTCCTTATAGATGCTACTACACTCTCCCTTTTTAGATGTTATTGTTGTCTTTCCTCCTAGATGCTACTGTTGTTTCTCTTTTCTGCAGCTTACATTTTTGCAAATCTTGTTTTTGCAACTAACATTTTTCTCTTCTATTTTTGCATCACCCATGTTTCTATCTTCTGTTTTTGTAGCAACCACATTTCTCTCACTTGTTATTGCAGCAACCACATTTCTTTCATCTATTTTTATAGGAACAATGTTTCTTTCTTTTATTTTTATAACAACCATATTTCTTTCTTCTATTTTTGCAGCCACCACATTTCTCTCTTTTGTTTTTGTAGCAACCATATTTCTCTCTTGCTGTTATCTCTTAAATTTTTTGCAGAGCACTCTCTCTTACCATTCTACTCCTCTTCTTTTTGGTGGCTGCCCTATATCGTTTTTCTCTATTTCTCTATTACGTTTCTGCAGCATACATCTCCCTTGATAGTTGCGTGGATATATTTACAAGTCTTAAGTTTAGGGTTGCCCTATTAACAATGGTTATCATTGATTCCCAAGGGTTGACCTACAATTAACAATTAGAATTAATCATCAAGGGTTGCCCTCCAATCAACAATTAGCATTAATCCTTAAAATTTAGGATTAAAGGTTAAGGATTAATGGTTAGTGGTCAACAATTAGTATTGACTCCTAAAATTTAAGGTCAACAGTCAATTTTGACTCATTGACTTTGGAATTGACTTGCCACCAACGATTTTGACCAATAACCTCTTTGCATCTCAAGCACTTTGACAATGTGGGTAGCAAACACATCTCAACAAATTTATAAGATGTGGACAACAAATCTAACATCAGCTATCAAAGATGAGCTCAATAATAATCAATGACTATTGGTAAGAATCTATAACCATTTGATGCATTCAGTGTAATAAGGCTAATGATGTTCATTTCCTATATTGAAAAAGGCCATGTAGTAGTAATTATATATAAGGGCATTTGAAGTGCTTATATATATATATTTTTTTGTATTTGCCATATATGGCATTTCCAAGTATATTCCAAGCATCTATTTCTATAGTTGGCAAATTATAGCTAGCTTTTATATTTTTTGGCCATAAAGACTTTAACATGAAACTTGCAAAATCCTTGTCGATTTCTTGGTCTTCCTTGCCATTTATGTATTAAAGTAAGATAGTGTCATGGTTTCACTTATAGAGAACTTTGTTTATGAAGAAATTTATTGTTAATCTCTTTATAGTTCTTTTGATATTCTTTATTGCCCCTAGAGGAATTGTCATTCTTATATATATATTCTTTAATGTCATAATACAAATATTTATTATTTGGCTCTTTTACAACAATCATACAATACATAGGAATGCAACGCAGACCTATGTTGATCAGTTACACTTTGATTTTAGGGTTTGTTTTAAACATAATAACTAGAGTTACTAGTGCATTTGAGATTTGATAATGTTCCCAAGATATATGATCAAAGTTCACTTGGTCAAATTACTTTGCCAACATTTTAATGAATTCTTAATAGGGTATAAGTTTAACATGTTAAGTTTCTCATTCTTAATACAACTAGTAAATCACCTATACAAAGTCTTTATATACTTTAAGGTTCCTTACGCCTATTTCTATTGCAAATAATAACTTTAGAGCACATACTTCAAATTTGGCAATGTTAGTAAAATCAAAGAGAATTTTTTTTGTAACTAAAATATTGATTTTGATACTATGGTACAAGTAGTTATGGGTTAGGTGAGTAGTAAAGTTTTTGTAAATATTGGTATGAATATATGGTAACATTATTAATAGGCACATATATTTCATGCAGATGATTCATTAAAGGAGTTGCATAATACTATTATACCCTAAAACTTTGGTAGGGGTAGCGAATCCCTTACTAATAATGGTGTTCCACCATTTTCATTTCTCTTTCTTTTTTGCTTAACTTTTTTAGTGTTAAGGACTTTATAGAAGTATCTATTATCTTAGGCTTTATTGTTCCTTCATTAACTCTTTCACCCATGATTACCAATTTTGTAAAACTATCAAATGCACTACCTACCATATAGTCATAATATGGGGCACATAATGTACTAAGAAAAGTACAATTAACTCTTTTTCATTAAGTTGTGGCTAAACATGTATAGTTGTATCATGCCAACATTAGGCATATTGTTTAAATGTCTCATTAGTTTTGTTTCTTCATCTTCAAGGTACAAGTAGTTATAGGTTAGCAAAATGGTAATGGTTTAGTAAATATTGGTATGAATATGTGGTAACATTATTGATAAGCACATATATTTCATGCAAATGATTCATTGAAGGAGTTACATAATGTTGTCACACCTAAAACTTTAGTAAAGCCAATGAATCCTTTGCTAATAAGGTTGTCCCACCATTTGTATTTCTCCTTTTTTCTTTTTGCTTGACTTTATTAGTGTTGAAGACTTTGTAAAAGTATCTTTTATCTTAGCCTTTATTATTCCTTCGTCAACTCTTTCACATGTGATCACCAAATTTGCAAAATTGTCAAATGCACTACTTACTATGCAGTCACAATAAGGGGCATGCAATGTACTAAGAAATGTACCATTAACTCTTTCATTAAGTTGTTGATGAACTTGTATAATTATATCTTGCCAACACTAGGCAAATTGTTCAAATTCATAATTATTCTTGTTGGTTCAAGTTTAGAAAGTAATTAAACCTTGCTTTAAAGGCCACAGTTAGATCCCTTCACATTCTGATCTACATCTTATCTAATTTAGCATACCATTAAATGGATACTCCTTTCAAATTGTATGGGTATCAGTATATCAATAACTTTTCATCATTAGCTTAAGTTGCCATTTTTCTACTACATATTGCTAAATAGATGGCAAGTGAACCGATTTAATCATATTTTTCGAATTCATAGCCTTAAATTTTGGTGCTAAAACCACATTAAGGATGAGACAAAGATCCTAGGCATCTAATAAACCATACATGTCTATTAACACTTACATTTGATCTTGGAATTCTATAATCCTACCTTGCATTCCATTCACTTTTCTAGATAAATCCTTAACTTTTTCTTCCATTTGCTTAGTTATATGGCTAGTTTGATATAGGCTTTAAGACATTTCAAGGATTTTTCCTTTTGTAAATTTTGTTATTAGTGATAAAATGTGTTCCTTTTTAATGTTTGATGATGCAATGCATATCATGCTTATGTTATGCGATCCTTAAAGAAAAATGCTTAAATGAGTAATGCATTAGAACATTTTACAAGAAAATTTTTGAAAAGGGGTCTTTCATATTGCAATAAAAATTATTGAGGTTATAAACAACACCTAACTTTCCTTTTACACCTTTCACACTTGATATCCTTCCTTTTTATATATATCACAAGACCTAAGGATGTAGCTTCACACCAACTTCCTCTTAAAAAGTTGTTCTTACATTATTTATATTACATCCTCTTAGCTTATTAAGGCCATCCTACTATTTCTACTCCTTATTAACTATCCCATTGGATAGTTTTAAATGATAAAGCATAAGGTCATAGCTAAGGTAATAGATGTAGTGCTTTGGGAAGCATTCCTTAAAAAGTTTAATGTGGTCATCATTATGATAATTACTTGCCTTAAACCAAGATAGCATAAATCATTTAGATTATGACCATTTTGAAGGAACAATATTTACTTGATATTCTTTTAGAGGTTTGGGAAGTGATATGGTTCCCTAAGAGGATTTATAATGAAATTATGAATTTCATGAAACAAGGTGTTATATTGGCATATGGTTCACCATTGCAAACTTAAAACCTCTACTATAAGTGGAATGTGCCAAATATGTAAGGACTTGTAAATATGCCATCCAAAGCCTCCTTCCATTGGGTAATGGACTAGAATAAGCTAAACCACTTGTAAAGATATGAGTGCTTATTAGGATTTATGTCTTAGTACTATATGCATATACTAACCCAAGGACGATAAATGACCATGTTAATGTTATGTGACTTTTCCAAATTAAGGAGCAAACAACAAGCTTTTTTTTTTTTTTGAAAAATCATGATTTTATTTATTAGGGATAAAAAAATATTTCATATACAAGGTAAACAAAGGTCAATCAATATATTTGACTAGTGCATACTAATTCTAAACCATTATAGAAGTATTCATTATAGATGTCCTATTATATATAGTTGAGTTCTTAGCAAAGTATCCTTAGCAATGATTTCCATTGTTCTAGTTATGTGCAAGTTTATAACAAGATTGATTTGATCTCTAACTTTTACACCATAATGTCTCAAGCATAGATAAACTTCTCTAATTATTAATTTATAGTATTTTTTACTGTAAAGATTCAAGTTTTTCTCATTTAAGGATAACTGTCATCTATCCACCTTTTAATTAACCTGTTAAAGGCTCTTTATACACCATTCCAATTTAAACTATAAGCCTAATGTCTTCATCTAACCCTAAATCGAAAACCTAGCTCAAGTTGAGCTATAATTCACCATTTATTACATTTTCTATAAGGAAATCTCAAAATGTTTGGCATTTTAAGGTAATGTGGTCCTTTTTTAAATGCCATTTGTATCAATCCTCCAATTCCTTTGTTGGGAGCTATATTAAAATGATCCCTTGAACACATATCAATTCATAGAAAACATAGTTAGCTAGAAAAACTCATTCAAAAGACTTTGACTATGAGTTTGGCTTGAGCTAGCATCCATTTGTTAAGGATAGGTGATAGAAAAGTTCCTCTAGAAGTTTCAAACAATGCAATTGTTATATGGTATGAAAAAGAATTATTATAATATTAAGAATCCTATCATGTAATATAATGTAATGTGATGGGGACATTATCTGTTGTACATGCTACTCAAGATTTTAATTTTAGGTCCTAAAAGTGGTAAACATTAGCTATTAGCAAAAAAGCTTTTTCTTATATTATTACAACTCCTTTTTTATATCATAAGCAATTAATGTTAGATTATATTTTCTTAAAAGAAATGCCTAATGCAATTATATTGGTATTATGCTTTTACCCAAAGTTAACTAGGCATTTTTCATAATAGTAATGTAGGATTACTTTTTGACAACGACTTTTTCCTTTAATGGCAAATCATAGGGCTTATTGGGTAATCTTCTTTATTTCCTTTATTAGTTTTAGAGCTTGCTCTCATACTTTTCTAGCATTATTTATAACCATCAATTATTGGACTTGTTTATGCAACCTTTATTAGTTCCCTCCACTTCTTTTATGCATTCTATAAAGCTTTGCACCCTAGCATTGTAATTGTGATACTTTAACTTCTTTTCATTTAAAGCTTTTTTAAAGAAATGCATTCCTAGCATTAGAATCTTTAAGTTCTAAATTGAGAGTTTCATTTAGAATTTTTAGTGCTTCAAACTCTTTTTCATGTATATCCAACTTTATTTCTAACTTTCTAAGTGATAAGGACCTTTTTAGGTCTCATACTAAAAGGGGAAAGGGGTGAATCAATATGAGATCCTCATTTTTTACAAATTTTTTTGGATTAACCTCTGTGACCTTTTAGAGTTGATGATCTAATTTTTATCTTTCTTCTGTATGTGAGAGTGGCCGTATAGATATCAATCAAACGTAAGCACCCAAGAACATATGACAATTTTTACATGTTTACGAGGTGATAAGGTTACTGCTAAAATTAACGGCTAGTATTAATTCTCTAGGGTTACCCTACAATCAACGACTATATCTGATTTCTAAAATTTAAGGTCAACAATTAATATTAACTTATTGACCTTATAATTGACCTACCATCAATGGTATTGATCAACGACTTCTTTGCATCTTAACAACATTCAAAATATCAAATCACACGAACAACTATATAAGATGCTATTGACAACAATCCAATATTAGTCATCAAAGATGGGGTCAACATTCTCCTCCTTTGGATTTATTCGTAACACATTAAATCCACAAATCAATAATTAAGCATAAACGCAGCTCTACCTATACCATACATCTCCCTTGTTGCATGTACTTGTACCTTTAACTCTCCTTTGTTTTTTGCTTCTCCTCCTTGACAATTTCTCCCCTTTTATTCATCAAGCTATTCCCCCTTTTAATCAATGTACACTCTTTTTAGATTTATGCAAAAGATCTCCCTCTTTGACAACAAATCCAAAGAATGAGAGAAGAGGGAAATGGAGAGGGGTTAGAGGCATACCTTAGTCTTTGAAGGTTGGTTGAACATATAAGGTCAGCCTTAACTTCTAAAACATCTCTCTTAACAGAGGTTTGGTGAATATATTGGCAATTCACTCTGCAGTAGGCACATACTTCAACTTTACTTCATTTTTCTCCACTCTTTCTTGAATGAAGTGGTATTTGATTTCAATATGTTTAGTTCTGGAGTGTTCGACAAGATTCTTTGACAAATTGATGATATTTTGGTTGTCACAATTGATCAATAATGGCAGTTGCACATTTACCTTCATATCTTTAAATTGTTGTTTTATCCATAACAATTGAGTACAAGCCTGAATAACAGTTGCATATTCAACCTCTACAATACTTAGAGTTACTAAATTTTGTATTTTGCTGTGCCATGAAACATATTTATTGCTCAAATAAAATGCACTACCTGACATTGACTTGTTATCACAATTTCTAGCCCAATTAGCATCTATATACCTACATAAATTAAGCTATCCACTTTTATCATAAAGTAGCCCATAATTTGTTGTGCCCTTCATATACCTCATAATCCTTTTAGCAGCCATGAGGTGAGATTCTTTGGACTCATTTTGAAATTTGGCATAAAGTGTTACAGCAAAAGTAAGATCAAGCTTTGATGTTGTTAAATACAGTAAGCTTTCAATCAAATTTTTTTATTCCTTTTGATCAACCATGTTGCCTTTTTATCTTTGCTAAACTTTGTTCCAATCATCATAGAAGGGCTTACTTCTTTAGAGTTCTCCATCCCAAACCTTTTTAACAGTTTATAGGCATACCTTTATTGGGAGAGAAAATTTCCAACCTTGCTTTGCAAAACCTATAACCCTAAGAAGAATTTCATCTCACTTAGCATCAACATCTTAAACTTCTATTTCATCTCACCTAGCATCAATATCTCAAACTTCTTTTTTAATTTGCTTGGAGAAGGTAGTGCAAAGGGCCTCCTTTTCTACAACAAAAATTATGCAATTAACATATACCACAACAATTAACTAGCCCTATTTATCTTCCTTTATGTACAAGTTATTGTCCATATACTCTTTTCTGAACTTCATATCTTTGAGGCATGTATCTAGCTTGGAATACTATGCTTTTGGAGCTTGCGTTAAGCCATATTGAGCCTTGTTCAATTTGCATATACTTGAACCATCATGATTAAGTATAAAACCATCAGTTTGTTCAATAAATACCTCTTCTTCAAGCTCTCTATTTAAAAATGTAAACTTCACATCCATCTAATAAACTTTATATTTTCTTTGAGTAATAATGCTCATGAATACTTTCTATAAGAAACAATGGACATGAATATTCTAATCACTTCAAGTCTGGCCACAGGAGCAAAAGTCTTTTTAAAGTCAACACCTTCTACTTGTAAGTAACCTTTGTAGACAAGCCTTATGTTAAGCCCATCTTTGATAGCCAATGTTGGATTTGTTGTCAATAGCATCTCATATTATTATTTATATTAATTTGATGTTTTGAATGTTGTTAAGATGCATAAAAGTCATTGGTCAAAACTGTTGATGGTAGGTCAACTAAAGTCAATGAGTCAATATTGACCATTGACCTTAAATTTTAAGGGTCAAGGTTAATCGTTAACCGTTGACCATTGACCCAAAATTTTAAGAATCAAATCTGGTTGTTGATTGTAGGGCAACCTTTGGAAATCAATGATAACTATTGATGATCGTGTAATCTTAATCTCAAGGCTTTATAAATAACCCCATGTACCTTGCAAAACAAGGGTGTGTTGCAGAATTTTAAGGGAAGAATGACAAACCTAATTGCAGCAGCCAACCAAGAGTGTTGTAGTTAAGGATAAGAGTAGCTGACCATTACAAGGAGAGGTATAGCAACTAGCCACACCAACTAGGAGGAGAAGAATTGTAGCAGCTACACCAAACCAGAGGAGAACATGCAACAATTAGAGGCCACACCAAACTGGTAAAGGAGACATGCAGTAGCCAGTAGCCATACTAAAGAGAGAAGAAGAACTGTAGTAGCCACACTAAACTAGAGGAGAATGTGTAATGGCTAATAGCCACACCAAACTAATAAAGGAGGAGTGCAATAACCATACCAAACCAGAAGAAAGGGTGTGCATCAACCACACCAAAGAAGAAGAATGCAGTAGCCGACTAATCTAAAAGGAGAAGGAACCTATTGTAGTAAGGGTAGGGAGCTACACCAATAGCAATCGGCAACACCAGTAGTAACTCATAACAACCAACAGTAACTCTCAATCTTAGCAATTACAAAGTAAGCAATTCCAATAGTTGCAACACATTTATTAGGCAAACCAGCAACTACAAATTGCAAGAGCCATAGTAAGGTTTGGGTACAAGAAGCAGCAACAACGTCCGAGTAGAAGGTGCAGGCAAACCAGTAGGTGTAAAAAAACCAACAATTATAGATTTCAACACCAATAGCACATCCAACAACCTGTAGCAGGCATGACCAGGAGCAACTACAACTAGCAATTGCAGTTGTGGGAGAATGCAAGGGTAGCACAACCAAGATATGCAAGCAGTGATAGCAGAACTAACAGGTAGTGACAGTAGAATGTACAGGCAGCGATAGTAGAATGTGTGGACAGCAATAGCAGAATGGGCAGGTAGTGATAGCAACACATGCAAACAATAATAGTAGCATGTATAGGCAACAATAGTAGAATGTGTATGTAGCAATAGCAGCACGTGTGGACAGCAATTGTAGAAAGTGCGGGTAGTGACAGTAGCACATGTAAGCAATAATGACAACATATATAGGTAGTAATAGCAGACCATGCAAGCAGCTATAGCAGCACGTATATGTAGCAATAGTAGTAGGTTTGGCAGCTTGCTGTAGTAGAGGAGAAAATGTGTCCTAATAGCAAATCTGGTAGCTTGCAGTAGTAAAGGAGAAAACATGTGATGACAGCAGGTTGAGTAACTTGTAGTAATAGAGAAGAAAATGTACTTAGTAGCAAGTTTGATATCTTGTAGCAATAAAAGAGACAACTTGCTAAGGCAGTAGGTGAGGTAGTACTAGTAGAAAGGGAAGAAACCTATCAAGGCAGTAGTTAAAATAACATCGGCAGCAAAGGAGAGCTTGTCATGGTTAAAGGAGGCAATAAGAGGAGAGAACTTTTCGAGGTAACAAGTGAGGCAACACTGGTAGTAGAGGGAGAGAACTTGTAGTAGAGATAACCTATAGAGAAGAGATTGGCAAAGCTTGAGCAAAGACCAGCACTGAGGAAAGAGAAGATCTACTTTTTGCATTAGTAGCCTATGCACATTGAGTGATCCTTCTAAATAATGTGTTAGTTACTAAACTCTTGATAAACTTGTTAAAAAGGGGTGGGATTGGGAGATTATTCCATTAAGTGATTAGGAGATCATCTCATCTAGTGATTAAGAGATTAAACCTTTAAGTGATCAGGAGATCAACTTAGTGATCAAAAGATCATTGTAAGTGGTTAAGGAGTGATCCTTCCACACTGTAACTAGATCCCTTTATAACAAGAGTGGATTATGTGATTTAGGAGTGATCCTATCACACCATGGATATAGCTCACAATTATGAGTGAACCATTTAAAAATTGTTATGTGTTCTTAGGTGCTTATGTTTAATTAATATCCGTACAACAGCTCTTACATAAAGGATAAAGATAAAAATTAAATCATTAACTCTAACAAGTTATAGAAGTTAATATGAAAAGATTTGTAGAAAGTGAATATCTCACACTGATTCACCCCTCTTTTAGTGTAAGACTTAAGAAGGTCCTCATCAAATGGTATTAAAGCTAGTTTCCTCTATCAATCCAATTTGTCTACTTTAATCTGATAGTGTTTATTGCTACTGTGAATCTTTACTAGTTGATATCATGGATAGTTTGAGCAATGTTAATGACAAAGGCATTCCCATTTTTTATGGACAGAATTATCAGTTATGGAAGAATAGAATTCTTTTATATCTAATGTCACTTGGTATTAATGTGTTTGAGTTTGCAGTTAATGGCTTTATCCTTGTTAGTGAAGGTAATTCTATGATGCTTATTGATAAGAAAATTTAGAGTGTGATGGAAAGGCAAGAAATGCCTTGTATACCTCTTTGTCACACAAAGAATTCATCAAAGTGACAGGGTGCAACACAACTAAACAAATTTGGGACAAACTGAAGAATATTTACAAAGGAGACAAGTTTGTGAAGGAAGTTAAAAGACAAATCTGAAGGAGCAAATTTAAAGACATAAAGATATAAAATGATAAGACTGTAGATGCATTCTTTACAAGAGTCAACGAAATTGTGTATTCCATTAGAGACTATAGAAAGAAGATCCACGATACTACTATGGTAAGGAAAACACTTAAAACCTTATTGAAAGTTTACAATACCAAGGTTTCCTTTATAGAAGATATAGACTTAGATAGGTTGCCCCTAGATGATTTGTATAGCATATTAATGGCCTAAAAAATGAGAATAACCCTAATGATTTTCAAGGCATTGAAGAAATTAAAGATTAAAAACCAAGAAGAAGAATCTGATAGCAGTTCTAAAGAAGAGGATGGTGATACTGAACTGGATAAAGTCATGACATACATTACCAAAAATATGAGGAAAGGAAAAGGGAAGTACAAGAGAAAATTACCCTTGAAATGCTTTAGTTGTGGAGACATCAAACACTTTGACGTAGACTACCCAAAGAGAATAAAAGCAAATAGTAGTGATGATGATGAGCTAGTCCAAAGGAGGAGAACAAAGCAATCCAACTATTCTAAAGCTGAAAATTTAAGTGCTATAGTGAAAATCAATTTTGTAGATCCAAAAAAGGGATTTTTTTGAGCAAGCTAGATGAAGAAGATTCTAAAGAAGAAGTTAATGATGATTTTAATGATGATGGTAAAAAATCTTTAAGTGATGAGGATCAATAGAAGAGGAAGAGGATGAGTTGGCGTAGCAACTTGAGAATGAGTTAAGAGTTTATTTACATAAAAATAGCAAGCTGGAAAAAGAGATAAAACATCTTGAGAAGTTGTATATAAATTCTGCTGTTGATGAATCTGATCTGTAGGTGAAGGTAAAGGGGTTTGAAGTAAAAAAGGAGTACTTGAAGAGAATTGAGGAGTTGATTGTGCTTGAGGTAGAGCAAGGTAAGATACACGAAGATTTTGGTGCTAAGGTGATTGCATAAGAGCAAGAAGTGTTAACTTTGCAAGCCAAGGTCCACAAGGCTATGTCTGAACTGAGGAAATATAAAGAAAGCTTTATACAAGCCATGGAGCTGAAAGGAAAGTCATCTTCAGTAAATGCCATTAAGGGATGCTACCAAAAAGTTGGATAAGTGTCTACGTAATTAAAGACCTCATTCCATAGGGAAGAAAGGACTTGACTATATTGAAAAGCCGAGCGAGAAGGTAGAAGAAAAGAAGAAAATTGCGTTTATACTTAAAAGCAAACACAATGGCATGATGGAGAAGAGAAACCAACCCTAGATAAAATGGGTTAAGAAAGATGTGGTGAAGACTCCTATCCAAAGGAGATAGGCTATTAAAGATGGAGAGAAGGTTACCACAACATTTGTTGAAGAAAGGAGACATGGACTTGGTGAAAAAGGAAAATCTAGATTTGAAGGATTTTGCTAGAGCTGTTGTAAGTATGGGCATAAGGTTAATGTGTGTTGAAGTACTCAGCCTATAATGAAGAGGAATGTAAGGCAAGAGTCCAGGGGGAGACTTTATCAAGAAAGGAGACAATCTTAGGTGAAAAGAAGTCAAATTCCACTAAGAAACAATTTTGTTTTGCTAGGAGAGTTTTGTGGAAAATGTGAAAGGGTTGGATACATTGCTGAGGATTGCTTCACATTGCTTCCCGGTCAAAGAATGCAAAGGAGAACACCTACATATAAGCTTATATTCGGCCAACCATTACTACTTGGTCAAGGAGTGCAAAGGAGAACACTTATAAGTGCTCCCATATTCGACCAAAGAAGAAGAAAAGGAAGAGAAACATCTATGGTTGTGGAAATAGCCTTAAAAGCTTCTAAAAAAGAAAAACCATGGATCTTATACAGTGGCTGCTCTTTATACATGACAAAAGACTCCAAGTTGTTGAAGAAAGTAGCAAAATATGATGAAGGGTAAGTTAAATTTGGCAATGATGGTGCCTTAAAGATTCAAGGTATCGATGCTGTTGAAATTAGTGCAAAAAAATTGAAATCAAAGAAAATACTTTATGTTAAAGGGCTAAAACACAATCTCATTAGTGTTAGCTAGCTTTGTGATGATGGATATGAGTTACCTTCAACAAGAGTGGCTGCATGGTAATTAAACTAAGAGATGGTGCTGTTCTTACTAAGGGTGAAAGAACAAATGAAAATTTATACCAAGCTTCTAAAAGCCAAAACACATGCTTCATGAGTACTAAAGATGAGAACTTGTTATGGCAGAAAACATTGGGACATCTTGGACAAAAAGGGCTAAACAAGCTATCCAAAAATGAAGTTGTGAGAGATGTACTTAAGCTAAGAAGTGAGAGAGATGCAATTTATAGCACATGTCAAAAAGGGAAGATGGTGAATGCTCCCCATAAAAATGTGAAACTTCAAACAAAGAAGCCATTGGAGCTCATCCATTTAGACATCTGTGGGTCTAATAGACAAAGATCAACTAAGGGTGATAGGTACTTCATCTTCTCCATTGATGATTTTACAAGAATGGCTTGCATTATGTTCTTAAAACATAAATCAGAGGCTTTTAATAATTTTAGGAGCTATAAAAGGCTAGATGAAAACTAGTTAGGGGGAAAATATCAAAAGCTCAGGATAGATAATGCGACAAAATACACATGTAGTGGATTTGAAGATTATTTGGAGAAGCATGGAGTGAAGCATAAATATGTTAATCCTTACACACCCTAAAAAAATGAAGTGGTCAAAAGGAAGAATAAAAGCCTAATGGAGATGGTAAGAACCATGTTGGCTGAGCATGGTACTTTATATGGCTACTAGAGAAAGGCTATCACCACTACAACTCAGATTTAAAACAGAGAAGATACCCTGTGAGTTATAGTCTGGAAAGAAGTCAAGTGTAAAACACTTTAAAGTGTTTAAAAACCTATGCCTTATTAAAGTTAAAGGTAAGCATCTCGGTAAATTTGATGAGAAGGTTGATGAAGGCGTATTCTTAGGCTATGTACCAAATGGAAGAGGCGTTAGATGTTACGACAAAAGGTTATTAAAAATGGTAGATAGCTTTGATGTTGAAGTGATTGAAAATGGTGCGACAATGCAATTACAATATGAGGAAGCTGAAGATGCCATGTATGACAGTCAAAAAGAGTCTAAAAATGATGAATCCAAGGCTATTCAACATCAGGAAGATGTTGATTCTCAAGTTACAAGTGATGAATAAGAAGAATCAAGGCATTTCCAAATTCATAGAAGAGTTAAAGTTGAAATTGAGGCCAAAAACATTATTATTAAGAAAGATGATTTTGTGCAGACTATAAGAAGACTAAGAGGTGGTGAACAAACCTCATTAATTTTCGAGCTTGAACCCAAGTTTCTGGAAGAAGCATTAAAGCATAAGGAATAGGTGCATGCTATGAATGAAGAGCTTGACCAAATTGAAAAGAATAACACTTGGTGTTTAGTACTTAGACCTAAAGGGAAAAACATCATTAGAATCAAATAGGTGTTCAGAAATAAGCTCAATGAAAATGGTGAGGTTGTAAGAAACTAGGCAAGACTTGTTTATAAAGGCTACTCACAAGTAAAAGGTGTTAACTTTGAAGAGACCTTTGCTCTGATGGCTAGACTTGAGGTAATCAGAATATTCATGGCCATTATTGCTCAAAGTAAATACAAAGTTTATCAAATGGATATGAAGTTTGCATTTCTGAATGGAGAGCTTGAAGAAGAGATATTTATCAAATAGCTTGATGGTTTTATACTTGATCATGATAATGTAAGTATGTGCAATTTGAATAAGGCTTTATATTGCTTAAAGCAAGCTTTAAGAGCATGGTATTCCAAGCTAGATACATGGTTTAAAAATATAAAGTTTAGAAAAGGGAATGTGGATAGTAGCTTTGAAGTTCCCAACTTCATCCTAGGATCTACTAGTCTGTGATACTAAGAGGGGGGGTGAATCAGTATCACACCCTTTAAACACACTCTAATAATTTAAACCAAAGTATTATACTTATTTAGTACTCTAACTCTCGTCAATACGCAGGTATGTGAACAACTTCAAATTCTTCTCAAAAGTGAACTCTTTCTTAGATTCAACTAAGGTAGATCTACTGTTACCTACTAATCACAATAGTCCCCAAAGTCACCTTTCAGACACCTTGCCTATTAGACAGATCAGATGTTCTTGATTAGGTCTTCTATAGGTTATGGGTTCGATGATACTTTAGCTATGTTCACAACTCAATTCAAAACACATAATGTAAATCAAAGTAAAGACACAAGAGATTTATGTGTTTCCGTCAATGTGACGTACGTCCACAGTGGTAGGGACTCTTCCTCTATCAAGACAATCCATAACACTTGACAATACTAGTGTGGTACTCACAATGTTCCTAATGTAGTTATAATAGATGTCTTAATCCTCTATTCCTTTTACTATAGCAAATACAAAGCAGGTACAATACGAAGAGTGTCACTTACTGTGTCTACCCTTCTTCAAACTTGTCTTGCCTCTGTTGAATTGAATAGGCTACTTCACTACTGCTTAGAAGTCCACCACAACACTCTTTAACCTCTTTTGAAGAAATCTGGAAATACGTTGAGTCCTTTCCAATGCTTCATTGAATTCCTTCTTTATGTTGTTTCACACAACTCCTACTTTTACCATCTCACAGCTTCACAGCTTGCACTCACGCTTTTGGTTTGCCATTTCACGTCTCACGGCCTGCCCCACACTTCTGATCAGTCATGCTGTTGCACGTCCTGGTCTCATACTAACGCACATTCTGGTTTGTTGTCTTCTCTTCCTGGTGGTTTATACTGGTATTTCTGGTTTCTTCTCTTTGTGGTTGCACGGATTTTTGCTCTTATAGGTGTCTTTCACGTTTTGCTCTCTCGGTTGTCTTTCACGTTTTTCTCTCCTCATTGTCTTTGTTGTCCACACCTCTGTTCTAGCCATCTTTGATTTTTTTCTTTTGCAACCCCTATTCTACCATCCAACCCTGATCAAATTTTGGCCATATCGTCTCTTTTTCGTTCAACCACTTAGCCATCATGGATTTCCTTCCTTTTCTATCGGTAGTCTACTTTTCTTCATCCTACCATCCAGCCGTTGTTTGCTGTCACTCTTCTTCAGCTGTATGTCATTTTCTCTTTTTCAGCCGATCACTTTATTTGTCCGTTTCAAGTTTTCTCTTCTTTGCCATCCAGTCTATTTGGCTGTTCCAAGTTTTCTCTCTTTCAGCTAGTTATCTGTTTTTCACTGTCCACTCTTCATTCTGCTGTCCAGCCCCCTTTTTCCATGTATTCTCTTCTTCCCATCCAACCAGATATCTCTCACCGTCCACCCTTACTTTGGCTGTATCTATTCTATTTTTCTTTTTGGCCATTCTTTTTTCTCTCTTTCCCCTAGTGGTCTGTTTTTGGCCTTGTCGGGTTCTTCCTCTCCTTCGCTGTCACTCTGATTTGGCAGTATATTTCTTTGCTGTCCACCCACATCCAGCCGTTTCTAATTTTCTCTTTTCTACTGATAATTTAGGGTTGTCGTGTGGTTTTACTTCCTTGCCTCTCCATATAGCTTCAAATTACTCTTTTGCCCCTCCATGTGGCTTTACTTTCTTGCCCATCCATGTCAAATTACTTGCACACTTAAATCTAGTTGACAACAATTATAACCCATACAAGGTAATGGGAACAACAATCTCTCCTTTTGTAGTTGTTGGCAATACTTATAACAAAAGCCATTATGTAGCAATTACAACTCTCCCTAAATATGCACTCCCCCTTTCTTAACAACTCCCCTAGCACTGTTGCTTCTCTCCCCCTTTGCCAACCAATTACAAAAAAAACTCACAAAGTAGAGATGGAGGATTCACCTGAACTATAGGCTTGAGGAGACATTTGCACAGATAGACTCATTCTGTACTTTTCAAACAACTCTTTAGTGGGTCTTAGAACCAGATCCCATGTTTCATTCTTCTTTATTTGATCTAGCTCCTTATTGATAGCTTTGACCCAAGCTTTATCTTGTGTAACCTCTCCAACAGATTTAGGTTCAACTTGTGAGAGTAAAGTAGTAGCTCCCACAATTCTTCCTCTTCTTGTAACTCCTACTGATGGGTCACCTATGATCTGATTTCCTTGATCAGCAGTGGTCCACGTTTTCTTTGTCCTTTTTTCTTACACAGTCTTAGTTGCAAGAGGATATCTTTCTTCATCTTTAGACTCACTCTTCTTCGAGTCTAAACTTACTTCTTGTTCCTTTTCTTCAGGTTGGTCTGATTCTTCATCTATATTGAAGTCATCTTCTTCATTGTCCTTAGCTTCTCCATTCTGCATTGTTTTCCAGTTCTCATCTATTCTCACATCACTGGACATGATCACTTTTCCCAGCTTATGCAAGAAAACTCTATAACTTTTGTCTTTACTGAGTATCCCATAAAGATGCCCTCATTAGACCTAGCATTGAATTTTCCCAAGTTTTGCTCCTTGTTCTTCACAAAACATGGGCTACCAAAGATTCTGAGATACTTGGCTATTGTCTTCTTCCCATTCCATAGCTCATATGGAGTCTTATCAGTATTAGGCCTTAGTAAAACCTTATTCAGTAGATGTACAGCTATAAATGTTGCTTATGTCTAAAATCTTGTGTGAAGCTTAGATTCCAATAGTAGAGTTCTTGCCATTTGAACCACATCTCTATTTTTCCTTTCTACCACCTCATTTTGTTAAGATGTTCTTGCTGCTGCCATTTGATGATGAATTCTATGCTTCTCAATGTAATCTTCAAAAGCTTTATTTGTAAATTCAGTGCCTTGATCTAACCTCAATACTTTGATCTTCCTTCCACTCTTATTTTTAGCCAATCTTCTGTATATCTTGAAGTAATTTAGAACTTTTGACTTGTGTTTGAGGTGCATGATGCAAGTCCTTTTGGAATAATCATCAATAAACAAGATGAAGTACCTTTCTCCATTTAACCCTTTTGTCTTCATTGGTCCACACAAATCAATATGCACAATGTCAAGCACTGCTTCAAAACTAAACTCTTTGGTCTTATACTACTTTTTGGCATGTTTTCCTTTAGAGCATGTTGAGCAAGCATACTCTCTTTCTCTCTCTTGAGGTTAGGAATGTCTCTGATTGCATGAGTAGTGGTCAGGTTCCTAATGTTTTTCTGTGTTAAGTGTCCCAGCCTCCTATGCCAGAGTTGATTTTTTTCTTCTTTGGTGAGTAAACAGCTATTTTTCTTGTTCTCATCAATGACATAAATTTCTAGCTATTCTTTTCTCGGCTACAACAATATTGCCTTCTTTACTCTTTACTTGGCAACCTGTTTTTGTGAATATCACTTTATGATCTGCATTGCATAGTTGGCTAATAGATGTTAGATTATATCTGAGTCCTTCAACATGCAGAACATCTTTTAACTTTCCTTTTCCAATATTTACTAACCCCTAACCACTGATGTTGAGTGAATCATCATTGTCAAACTTGACTCTGCCTTCTCTTAACTTGTTTAGCTTTGATAATTTACTCTTGTCATGTGTGAAGTGCATCCACTATCAAGGATCCACTGCTTATCCTTGTAATCAACCTTTATTACAATTTCAGCTATATTAGCCACCTCCCTTTTAGTTTTATATTCCTTCTTTTGAACTTGCTAGAAGATAGCTTTTTCCTTTTTCTCAGCTTTGACTGCACCACTTGTTTTTACTGTGCCATCGAGTGCCTTCTCATGCTCAAGGAGAAGTGTCATACATCTCTTGGCATTACGGCAATCTTGGTTGCAACTTTCACACTGCTCCAAGTCTGCTAATACAACAAACTTGTTCTTTGAAACTACTAGTTTGGGCTTCCACCAACATTTTTTGTCAGTGCGTCCTTGCTTTTTCTAGTATGTGCAAGAACTCACGATAAGTGTGCTCCTCTGAATTTTGTATTGTCTCCCCCTATATGTAGCATCGTATCTTCTTAAGTTGGAGACGCATACTAGGCTTCTCCACCAGCATTTACTTGCCTTATGACCCCAAACTCTACAATAAAGACAATAACCTTGAAACTGCCTCTTCTTAGGTCTAATCACAGCTTATTTTCTTTGGTTTATTACTTACTGTGTAGGCAACGTAGCTAACTTCTTTGCTTGTGTGGCTTTCATTTTAGCCATCCTCTTCTCCTTCTTTTGTTTAGCCATTGCCCTTGGCTGGCTAACTTTCTATTCTTTCTGAGACATAGCAGCTATAGGCTACTGCTCTTTAACCACATACATCATTTTTTGCCCTAACTATGGTTTGATAACTGTCTTCTCTTCTTCAGTTAGCTTCTCTTGAGTCACAGCCTTCTCTTTCAACTTCTGTGACAAATTCTCATTCTCTTTAGTTAATGCAACCTCAAATTGCTGCACTTTCTCTTTATTCTTCTTTTCTCTTGCAGAACTTGTTTCCCCAATCATTTCAATCCTCTTTGTCCATTCCTTCAATTTTTGAAGTCCTTGACCAAGCTCTATTGTAAGGTCATTACATATTTTGATCTGTTCTTCAAATCTCCTCTTCAAGTCAATATGTTTAGCCCTTATTTCATCCTTTTGACTTTCAGCTTCCTCAAACTTTGCTTCAACTTGTTTTATATAGGCCTCAATCCTTCTTATGGTTTTCCCCCTTCTGATTATCTCCTTTGAAGCTGCTTCCAACTCAGCTTCAAGATCTGGTTCTTCCTCTTCAGAGCAACTACCACCATGAGCTGATGCCATAAAGGCATGCTCATCTAATGAGTCTTCATCTTACTTCTCATTAACTTCTTTTATCTGACTCACATAACTCTTGAATGAGCCTCTTTTCTTCTTCTGTGGGTTAGCAGTCTTCTTGCTGGACTTCTTTGATTTGAATGATGGTCTTCTCCATTTTGAATTTGCTCATCATCACCATCCTTATCTTCATCATCAAGTTTCACTTTGCACTGAGAAGCAAAGTGTCCAGTCTACCCACAATGATAACATCTCAAGGACAACTGTCCTTTTCCCTTCTTAGACCCCTTTTTGAGTTTCCTTGTGAAGTAAGCCAACATTTCACCTTCACTTTCTTCCTTATCATCGTCATCATCCTCACTGGATGATTCTTCCTCTTTTTTTATCTTCAAGTGTTTTATAGCTTTGAAAGCTGCCTTCTTTGATACCTTTGAGGTTAAGGAACTCTTAATTGACTATATTCTCATCTCATATGCAATGAGATTGCATTGGAGATCATGCAGAGATATAAAATTTAGATCTCTACTCTCCTTTATGGCTGCCACTTTTGAGGCAAAACTCAGGTAGAATTCTCAAAATTTTCTTCACAATTGATGAGTCCTTCTTGTTCTTCTTGTAACTTCTAAGATCGTTTACAGCATTAATAACCCTAGTGAAGAACTCTTGGACTATCTCATTTTTCTGCATTATGAGAGATTCATATCTCTCCTTGAACACTTGAAGCTTGACCTCTTTCATTCTGCCATCACCTTTATAGAATTTTTGCAGTCTGTCCCATATCTCCTTAGCAAATTTACAGTCCATAACTTTAGCATACTCAGCATCTATCAATGCTGAAATGATGATGTTTGAGGTCTTCCCATTTATCACAAACTGCCTTAATTCCTCTGGGGTTGGATCTTTACCTTCTCCCCCGGTGGTCTGTGCTAATGTTTCTGATTTCATCTCTCTTGGTGGTCTGTGTTGGTGTTTCTGGTTTCTTCTCTCTTTCAGGTGTGCTGTGTTTGGTTTTCTTCTCTTTGTAGTTACACAGATTTCTGCTTTTACAGGTGTCTTTCACATTTTGCTCTCTCGGTTGTCATTACCGTCCACACCTCTGTTCTAGCTGTCTTTGATTTTCTCTTTTACAACTCCTGTTTTACCGTCCAACCCCGATCTGATTTTGGCCGTATCATCTCTTTTCAATTACCCACTTGGCCGTTACAGATTTCCTTCCTTTTCTATTGGTGGTTTACTTTTCTTCATCTTACCGTCTAGCCTTTGTTCTGCCGTCACTCTTCTTCGGTCGTATGTCATTTTCTCTTTTTTAGCTGGTCACTTTATTTAGCAGTTCTGGGTTTTCTCTCCTTCGCCTTTTAGTTTATTTGGCCGTTCTGGGTTTTCTCTCTTTCTACTAGTTGTCTGTTTTTCATCGTCCGCTCTTCATTCTGCCATCCAACCCCCTTTTACCGTGTCATCCATTTTCTCTCCTTCCCCCGATGGTCTATTTTTGGCCTTGTCAGGTTTTTCCTCTCCTTCACCATACTCTGATTTGGCCATATATTTCTTTGTCGTCCACCCATATCCAGCCATTTTTTATTTTCTCTCTTTTCTACTGATGGTGTAGGGTTGCCGTGTCATTTTGCTTCCTTGCCTATCCATGTAGCTTCAAATTACTCTCTTGCCCCTCCATGTGACTTTACTTTCTTGTCCCTCCATGTCAAATTACTTGCACACTTAAATCTAGTTGACAACAATTACACCCCATACAAGGCTGTGGGAACAACAAGCTTGTACATAAAGGAAGACAACCTGGGCAAGTTAATTGTTATGGTTTATGTTGATGACATAATCTTTACTGTAAAAAAAAGGGCCCTATGCATTGCCTTTCTCATGCAGATGAAGAAGAAGTTTGAGATGTCCATGCTTGGTGAAATGAAATTCTTTTTAGGATTATAGGTTTTGCAAAGTGAGGTAGGAATTTTTCTCTCCTAAGAAAAGTATGCTTGTGAGCTATTGAAAAGGTTTGGGATGGAGAACTCTAAAAAAGTAAGTTAAGTAAGGATAAAGAAGGCAACACGGTTGATTAGAAGGAATACAAAAAGTTGATTGGAAGCTTATTGTATTTGATAGAATCAAGGTCTAATATTGTCTTTATTATAACACTTTGTGCCAGATTTCAAATTGACCTCAAGGAATCTCATCTTGTGGCAGTTAAGAGAATTCTAAGGTATGTGAAGGGCACAACAAATTATGGGTTGCTTTATCAAAGAATCCTATCCAACATTTCAGAACTAAACATATTGAAATCAAATACCACTTCATTAAAGAAAAAATCAAAACAAATGAAGTAAAGTTGGAGTATATGCCTACCACAGAGCAAGTTGTCGATATATTCACCAAACTTCTATCAAGAGAGATGTTCCAAAAGTTAAGGCTTACCTTATATGTTTAGCCACCCCCTAGAGGCTAAGGTATTCTTTAACCCCTCTCCCCTTCCCTCTTCTATTATTTTTTGGATTTGTTGTCAAAGGGGGAGATATTTTGCATAAATCTAAAGAAAGTATATATTGATTAAAAAAGAGAGTAATTTGATCAATAAAGGGAGAGAAACTATCAAGGGGGAGAAGCAAGAAAAAAGGGGGAGCCCAGTTAAGGAAGATGTATGTTTCAGGGGGAACTGTGAATATCAAAGGTTGTTATACATGTATTGTTGGATTTAATGTGTTGCCAACAAATCTAAAAGGGGAGATTGTTAAGCCCATCTTTGATGGCTAATGTTGGATTTGTTGTTAATAGCATCTTACATTGTTGTTTGTGTTGATTTGATGTTTTGAATGTTATTGAAATGCAGAAAAGTTATTGGTCAAAACCGTTGATGGTAAGTCAACTAAAGTTAATAAGTCAATATTGACCATTGATTCTAAATTTTAGAAAATCAATATTAACTATTAAACCTAAATTTTAGGAATCAAATCTAGCCATTAATTGTAGGGCAACCTTTTGGAATCAATAATGACTATTGATGATCATGTAACCATAATCTCAAGGCTTTATAAACCTTATGCACCATGAAGAGAAGGGTGTGTTGTAGAATTTTAATAAAAGAACAGCAAACCTAATTGTAACAGCCAAACAAGAGAGGTGTAGCCAAGGATAAGAGTAGTGGGTCACCATAAAGAGAGGTGTAGCAGTCGGCCACACTAACCAAGAGGAGAAGAACTACAATAGCTATACCAAACCAATAAAGTAGAAAGTACAACAGCTAACAAACACACCAAACTAGCAAAAGAGACATGTAGTAGCCAACAACCACACCAAAGAGGGGAGAAGAACTACAACAGCTGATAGCCACACCAAACCAGCAAAGGAAAGGTATGCAACAACCACATGATAAGGAATTGAACCCTAACTCCACCACAAAAGCTAGCTCAAGAATGGAGGGTTGACCCAATCCTTATAAACAGCCCAAAGACCCCTCAGGAACCGATATGGGACACATCATTCCCGACCCCTTTAAACTGCAAGTCCCCGTGCTGCCTTAGTCGACGATCGGCACAGTGTGCTGCCTCAGTCAGCGATCGGCACAATGTTAGGGAACCTTTGTACATGTGCCCACCGACTCTCTGAGGTTTGACTCTGATACCACCTGATAAGGAATTGAACCCTAACTCCACCACAAAAGCTAGCTCAAGAATGGAGGGTTGACCCAATCCTTATAAATAGCCCAAAGACCCCTCAGGAACCGATATGGGACACATCACCACACCAAACCAGAAGAGAGGGTGTACAGAAACCAACCAATCCAAAAGGAGAAGGAACCTATTATAATAAGAACAAGGAGCTATACTAGTAGTATCCCACAATAACCAGCAGCAACTTGTAACAGCAGTAGCAGCTCATACCAACCAGCAATAAATCATAATCCTAGCAATTGCAGCATGTCCAGCAAGTAATTCCAGTAGTTGCAGCATGTCTAGTGGGTAAACCAACAATTACAAATTGTAGGAGCAGCAACAAGGTTTGGGCAGAAGGTGCAAGCAGACCAGCAACTGCAAATTGCAAGAGTAGCAACAAGGTCCAGGCAAAAGAAGCAGTAACAAGGTCTGGGCAAAAGGTGCAGGTAAACCAGCAAGTGCAAAAAAAACCAGCAATTGCATATTTCAACACCAACAGAACATTCAGCAACTTGCAGTAAACACAACCAGCAGCAAGCACAACTAGCAATTGTAGCAGCGAGGGAAAGCAAAGGTACCACAACTAGCATGTGCAGGCAGTGATAGCAAAATATGCAGGTAGCCATAGTAGCACATGCAAGCAATGACAATAGAATGTGCAGGCAGTGATAGTAGCACGTATGGACAGCAATAACAGAACGGGCAAGCAACAATAGTAACATGTGGAGACAACAATAGCAGCACATCCAGACAATCATAATAGCACTACAGATAGCGATAGCAGAATGTGTAGGTAGTAATAATAGCATGCTTAGGCAATAATAGCAACACATGTAGTAGCAGTAGCAACACATGCACCAAGAGAGGTACAACACCAAGGAGAGGTACAACCAATCAAGAGGTGACAGCAGCCACCAAAGAAGGAGGTAGCCATAACAACTAAAGGAGGAGTTGCAATAGCCGATAACCATACCAAAGGGAGAAGAGAGTTATAGAAGTCGGTAGCCACACCAAAAGGAAAGGTGTGCTATGGCAACCAATCAGCCACACCAAGGGAGAAGGTGTGCAATGGCAAACCAAGGGGAGGTATGCAGTAGCAACCAATCAACCACACCAAGGGAGAAGGTGTGCAGTGGTAAACCAAGGGGGGTATGCAGTAGCAACCAATCAACCACATCAAGGGAGAAGGTGTGTAGTGGCAAAGAGAGAAGAAAGGTAAAGCAGCCACACCAAAGAAGGTGACAACCAAACCAAAGGGAGAAAAGGGTCAGTCACACTAAAAGGAGAGGTATGGAGCAGCAATCAATCAACCACATTAAGGAAGAAAGTATGCAATAGCAAAGGGAGAAGAGAGATGCAACAGCCACACCAAAGAAGATGGCAGGCAAACCAAAGGGAGAAAGAGATGGTGTAGCAACCACTAGAAGTTAAAGGTGCAGCAGCCACCAAAGAAGAAGGTGCAATAGCTACCAAAAGGAAAAGGTGTAGTGGCAACCAAAGAAACCCAAGGTAGAAGGTGCAACAACAACCAAAGGAAAAAGGTGTAGTAACAACCAAAAGGAGAAGGAGATAGTAGCCACCAAAAAGAAAGGCAGCCACACTAAAGGAAAAGGCAATAGCAATTGCAATAAGGAGAAGGCAGCACCAACAGCAGAGGAAGAGAACTTGCCAAGGTAGAAGTAGGTAGCACCAACAGTAAAGGAGAAAGCTTGTCCTAGCAATAGGTGAGGCAGAACTAGCAATAGAGCAAGAGAACTTGCCAAGGTAGAAGTAGGCAACACTAGTAGTAAAGGAGAAAGCTTTTCTCAGTAGTAAGTGAGGTAGCACTAGCAGTAGAGGAAGAGAACTTGCCAAGGCAAAAGCAGGCAGCATTAACAACAAAGGAGAAAGCTTGTCTTGCCAGCAGGTGAGGCAACACCAACAGTAGAGGAAGATAACTTGCCAAGGCAGAAGCAAGCAGTAGCAGCACCAGTTGTAGAGGGAAAGAACCTACTAAGGCAAAAGGAGGTAGCACTAACAGCAAAGAGAGAGAAACTACAGTAGAGAAAACTTGTAGTAAAGATAACCAATAGCGAAGATAACTTGTAACATAGAGAACATGTAGAGGAGAAAACCTACAAAAGAGAGAACCTAAAAAGGAGAAACAACAACAGTAGCATAGAGAACCTACAAAGAAGAGATAAAAAAAGCTTAAACAAAGACCAATAGTGAGAAAGGAGAAAATCAGTTTTCTGCAATAACAGCCTGTGCATATTAAGTGATATTTTTCAAGGAAGTCTTAGTTATAACTTTTTTATAAACTTCTTGAAAAAGGGTGGGAGGCCCTTGGAGTAATCGAGAGATTAATCCTTTAAGTAATCGAGAGATTAACTCTTCTAATGATTAGGAGATCAATCCTTTGAGTGATTAGGAGATCAACTCTCTAAGTGATCAGGAGATCATTGTAAGTGGTTAAGAAGTGATTCCTCCATAAGTGGTTAAAGAGTGATCCTTCCATAATACAATTATATCTCTTGATAACAAGAGTGAATTGTGTGAATTAAGAGTGATCCTATCACATTGTAAACATAACTCATGCATTGTGGGTGAACCACATAAAAATTCTGTGTGTTCTCAGGTGTACAACTGCTCTCACATAAAGAAGCAAAGTAAAAATCAGATTATTGACTCTAACATGTCATAAAGGTTAATCCATATAGATTTGTAAAAAAGTAAACATCTCACACTGATTCACCCCCTCCCTCTCTCAATGTGAGGCCTAAGAAGGTCCATATCATATGTTCCAATTGTGTCCAAAGAGTTATGTATACTAATTAATCTCCATTCCTCAAAATATCCTTCCATACTAGGCATGGGTGAGGACCTAGACATTGGCTTTTACAAAATTTTAATAAGGGAATATGACCTCTTGAGTTCCATAACCGATTGAAGTTACTCTTTTGACATTTCAAGTGATCCACATAGAGTAATACAGTACAAAATCCTTTGAAGCACCCACCCCTTTGTGTTTAAAGATAATTTAATTATTGGTATGAAATCTATGTTATGCATAACTTGATGAAAAAGTTTGAAAACTTGCTTATCCATATACCCAAGGGTTTTGAAAAATAACTGACCTATAAATCATTAAGGCCATAACTTTCAACTCAATATCTTTCCCTTTTGCCTTATTGAAGACTCTCAATAAATAAGAATACACTCACTCACTTTTAACATTCCCTTTTTTTCTTCACATAAGAGAATAAGTTCTTTTATAATATGTTATTTAAGATAATTTCTAAAGATAACTAGTATTTTTTTGGGCAATACATTCATCTAATAGTAATCCCCAAAATATTCAATAATGTTTAGAATTCTTCAACAAGGAAGATTAATCAATTTTCCCAAGTAAAATGGATCCTACAAATGAATAACGGCTTGTAATAACTTGTTATCCAAATTTGCTCCTCAGAGATACCTAATATCACCATATTTTGCTCGAAAAGCTTGTCTTTAGTTGCATGACCAAGAATTTGAAATTTCTTTTAAGCAATTGTAGTATTTTGAGTCATGTCCAGTTTAATGTTAATAGGTTGCTTAAAAACCACACCTACTTTTGTAGATTTTTAAATACTAAATGACATAGGCAAAAGGTTTTTTGGCATACCTTTTCTTTTGGGATCCCATAAAGGTGCTAACAAACGACGTAGCCTAATGAGTAATGTCCCATGCATGGAATGGAATGATATGTTAAAAAAAAAACTAGAAAAATACAATCATTAAAATAAGTTAAATGATATCACTAAATCAAAACTTATTAAACATTCCACAAATGATTAATACCACCATTAAGTCATACAAAAAAATGAGTGACTCTAAGTGATAACATTATTACCTTGGTCAAGTCAATCATATAGGGTTGTATCTTAGGTTTATTATAAAATTCTAAGGTTAAGGTCTATTAAAAGCTAGTAAGTTCTTAGATTGTCTTTTGTTGTCACCAACTTAGGCTAGCAAAGACACCCTAACCTCACCTTTCCTAATTGTATCAATATGATTTAATCTAAGTAGGAGATTTCTTGAACTCACATTGTGGCGAATGCCGCGCAAGAGACATCAATATTTTCTTCCTCCTATCCTAAAGGTAAGTTAAGTCATAAGGATTGTGGAACTCTACTAGTAAGAAATTTAAAACAAAATGCAAATTGCAACCATATACGAAATAATTTTATATTAACATTGCTATAAAAGTTTGATTCTTTTAAACAATGTCCTTAGTGGAGTTGCTAGCTATTACAATGCAACTTGATGTTTATCACAAATTTTTAAGTGGCGTTTGTCTACTTCTTGCATTATGGTAGGCATATTTATTTGAATAATCCTCCATTATTATGTTAAATTCAAATTAATGAACATAGGAATTTTTAGTGCTATACCAACAATTACATCCAAAGTTGCCATAAATATTTTTAGGTGTTATTGGACACTATTTTCTTAGCATATAGAACTCTCTCCCCCTATAAGCTATCACGACTCAATTAACTTGACCAAATACTTTGGGAGTATGGTTATGTATATGGAAGTCACAAAATACAACACCCATAAAACACCTATAAACGGTACATTTGTTAACTATGTGTGGTTCAAGGTTTCATCTTTTTGTACGAGTAGATTTATAAATTAAGTTCATTCCTCTAAAAAAGTAGTCTTCTAATTCTTTTTGTTAAATTATTATTATTATTATTACTCATTTTAGTTATTTTGATCAAAACATCAAATGAAGATCCCTAAAATTTAGTAGTAAGTGTATATTATTGATGGAATAATATGTTATTTATAATAAATGTTGAAACATTCTTTTTTCAATTATAAGCTAAGTCATAAATTATTTGATACATATAACTATGTGAGTTGCTAAGCCTAACTATGTAATTTATTTTTTAGGTTTATATTATCATTTTATTATATGACTTGCACCTATTTTAAAGATTAATTTTTGGTGGAAGCTTAAAAGAAAACCCATAATTATATGTCTACACAAGTAAAAACCCAAAATGGAGTCCAATCTCAAATCTAAAAACCATTTTTTATTAAAGTTTTAACCTCTTTTCATTTTTCTTTTCTTTTTTTTTATTTTTTTTACAAGAAAATAAACGTTTAGAAATTTTTAAAATGGTGTCAATTTTATTTCCTTTTATTTTAGGACCACAACAATGATTTTCTTTTTTAATGACTTAGTGCTACCAACCACTTGTCCCATATCTCTAGATTTTCTTTTTCTTTGTTTTTTTTTTTTGAGTTTTTGCTTTTACTTTCATAATTTAGCCAAGATTTCTTGCTCTATGACTTAATTTCATGTTAGATCCATGGTTGACAAGATTAGAAATCATGATTTTATAATTTATTATTTGTAACTTTCAACTTTTTCCATTGACCCATGCAATTTCCAAGATTTTTTTCCTTTGAAGTAATGCTTAAGATTTTGAAACTTAAGGGATAATAGCTCCTTTTTTTTTTTTTTGTATTTTTGAATTGATCATGTGTGCATTGCTTTGTTTTCCATATAGATTTTAGTCTTGTGATTTTGATCTTCAAGATTCTAAAATAAAGGTAGCGGCTCTTAAACATAAATTTTCCAACTTTAATTTGGTTCTAAGTATGCTATCTAGCTTTAGTTTCATTCTTGAACATGGTTTGTTCACCTTAATGGCTAGGTTTTACGCCATTTTTGTATTTCTCTTTACTGCTTTAAGAAGTAAATAATAATTTTTATCTAATTTGTTGTTTGAAATGGATGGACTTTATAGTCATATATGTTGTAGGTTAATTTGGGTAAGTAATTGATTTATAGTTTATCATGATCTCACTTTAGTTTTGTTTTGATTAAGTTTGCAAATTTGATCTTGGAAGAGTACATTTGGAAATTAGGTTGTATTTACAAGGTATTAGTTCTAAACTACAAAGCTTTAGTGTAGTTTTATGTAAGAGAAAACCTTGTTTTCTTATTTAGGCTCAAAGAATAAACTAACTTTAGCCTTAAGATTTAACCTTTCTTATCTTAGTGATTAGGCCTATTACTTAGTTGTCTTGAGCTATATATTTGGTTTCAGTATTTCAACCTTTCTCCCTTCAATAGGTTTTAGCTTTTCTTTTTTAAAGTTTGCGTCGATCTTTTAGGTTTAGGAATTGAGCTACTCTTCCTCACCTCGATTTAGGCCTAGTATATTTTTATGATTTCTTATCTTTCTTCTTTTTCTTCTTTTATTCTAAAGCTTAGTTGCAATTTTTGTATTTAAATTGCTTAAAAAAGTTTTCTTATTCTTTAACTCTTTTTCTTTTTGATCTTGTCTTTATGATCAAGATAGGATATAGCTCTTCACTTCACGCTTTTTGGACATGAGCCATATTAGGAGAAACACTTCTATGATGTAGTCCAATTAAGGTACAACTTTTCCTTTACCTTTGAAAGACTACTTTATAGCAAATAAGTTCCCTTTTTTTTCTCATTTTTCTCTCTCATGTGTTACCTATTTTGAATAGAACTTAATGCTATAAACATGTGAAGTTTCCGACTTCTTCCGAGGATCTACAAGTTTGTGATACTGAGAGGGGGGTGAATTAGTATCACCATAATTCGCAATTTGCAGGTAAGTGAACAATTTCAACCTTTTCTTAAAAGGTAGATCTATTACTACCTACTAATCACAATAGTCCCCAAAGTCACCTTTCAGACACCTTGCCTAATAGACAATACGAATGTTCTTGTTTAGGTCTTCGTTAGGTTATGGGTTCGCTAATACTTTAGTTGCATTCACAACACAATTCAAAGCACAAAACTTAAAGCAAATTAAGGACACACGAGATTTACGTAGTTCCGTCAACTTGACATACATCCATGGCGGTAGGGACTCTCTTTTTACTGAGACTATCCACTATACTTGTGAATATAGGTTACAATGGACGTTTTTAATTCTCTACTCCTTTCAATATTACAATTACTAAGCAAGTACAATACAAAGAGTGTCACTTACTGTGTCTGCCCTTCTTCTATCTTGTCTTACCTTTATTGAATTGAAAGGCTGCTCCACTGCCACTTAGAAGTTCACCACAATGCTCTCTAACCTCTCTTGAAGAAGTCTGGAAATACGTTGAGTTCTTTCAATGCTTCACCAAATTCCTTCTCTACGTTGTTTCACGCAACTCCTACTTTCACCTTTTCACTGTCTCCCTGTTTCCTATCTATTTCTCTCTCTTACTGTTCAGCTAGATTTCTCTCTCTTTTCACTAGATTTCTCTCTTACCTCTAAATTTCTCTTTTACGTTCACCCACTTAGCCGGATTTCCTCCTTTTTCTGCTGGTGGTCTACTTTTCTTCGTCCTACCGTCCAACCCCGTCTAGCCGTACCCAGTTTTCTCTCTCGTCGACCCATTTCTTTGTTTTCTGACCGACTGTTTCTCTCTTTACCAACGTCTAGCCGCCGGATCTCTCTCACCCGTTACCTATCTGTTCTCGTCTCACCCATTCTAACTTAGATATGGTCTCTTCGATTCCCAATCTGGTCTCGTTTCTCTCTCTTCCATGTTGTTCCCTCGCCGACCAACAGTGTGCTGGTGGTTTGTCATCACACACGGGTTTCTCTTTCCTTTTCCGATCTGCGTTTTCTCTCTCTCTTTGTCCTTCAGCTGAGTTATCTCTCTCTTCATCCACTCGTTTCAACTCGATCTAGTTTCACCTGTTCACCATTTTCTCTCTCTCCCTCCCGTCTAGCCGTTTATGGTGTGTTGGGCGTGTCGGTGGTCTATCAATTTTCTCTCCTATCTTCGATGACGACTGTTCTTTATATAGTCCGGCCGTCGATCATCTCCTATTTCTCTTTTTCACTCTCTTCATCCATCGGCTACTGTTCACTTGACAACTACACTGTTCACGACGGCTGCACTGTTCACTCTCTTCGTCTGTTGACTGCACCATTCACTTTCTTCGTCCTTGCCCGTGGTGTTCTTCCGTGTATGGTCTTCTCTTTAGTTGGTCGGTTGTCTAGATTTTGCTAAATGCTCAATATTGCCGACTCTATGTTCTTTGTCTTTCAAGATCATTATATACTCTACTCCATGAAACCCTAATAGGGCTTACACGGTGAATTTATTTTCTTGCCCTTCTGTGTGGTTTTGCCTTTTTGCACTTCCATGTGGCTTCAATTTACTTGCACACGTAAAGCTAGTTGATAACAATTACAACCCATACAAGACTGTGGGAACAACAATCTCCCCCTTTGTAATTGTTGGCAACACTCATAACAAAGGCCATTATATAGTAATTGCAACTTCAACTACCCTTAAATATGCACTTTTCCTTTATTAACAGCTCCCCCTGCACTGTTGCTTCTCTCCCCCTTTGCCAACCAATTACAAATCTGAAAAACTCACAAAGTAGAGATGGAGGATTCACCTAAACTTCAAGCTTAAGAAGGCATCTAAATATGCACTTCTCCTTTATTAACAGCTCCCCCTGCACTGTTGCTTCTCTCCCCCTTTGCCAACCAATTACAAATCTGAAAAACTCACAAAGTAGAGATGGAGGATTCACCTAAACTTCAAGCTTAAGGAGGCATCTACACAGATAGACTCAATCTGTGCTTTTCAAACAACTCTGTGGACAAAGGTTTAATTAGAATATCTGAAATTTATTCTTTAGTGCCAACATACTCTAATTGAATTGTACCCTGTTCAGTTTGATTTTTGATGAAGTGATACTAGATGTCAATATGCTTGCTCCTCAAATGTTGAACTGGATTCTTGTTGAGATCAATAGCATTTTGATTATCACAAAGTACACTCACTAGTAACTTCACTTCAACACTCAAGTCTGTCAATTGTCTTAGCATCCATATCACCTATGTACATGCTACACAAGCAGCCATATACTTCGCTTGAGCTATGCTCAAAGCAACAATGTTCTGCTTTCTACTTAACCATGCAACACACTTTGAACCCAAGTAGAAGTTGCAACCACTAGTTGATTTTCTATCATCTATACTTCCTGCCCAGTCTGCATTAGTGTATGCTTGTAGTTTAACAGAATCCATGGCTAGATACCACAAACCCATTTCCAATGTTCCTTTGAGGTACCTTAGGATTCTTTTCATTGCTTTGCAAGTGAACTTGTATTGAATGAATGAAGAGGTCGGTCAAGGGTGCGGCTACAGCAGAGTATCCTTTGATGAACCGACGGTAGTAGTACCCTTGACCGACCTCTTGAAGAAGAATCGTACTTGGCATTGGACGGAGGAATGCCAAGCTCCCTTCGAGAGATTGAAGCAAGCAATCTCCGAAGAACCCGTTATGGCGTTACCAGACAACACATGAGATTCCTTAGGATTAGCTTGGAACCTGTTGTCAACGCACACAGCTTGCATAAGATCAGGCCTTAATGCTGTAAGGTACAAAAGGCTCCCTATCATCTTCCTGTATTTTGTAGGGCTTGTATTTCTTCCCTCCTGATCTTTTGTTAACTTACAGCCCACTGTCATATGGGTATTGATAGGTCTGCTATCCTCCATGCCAAACTTTTTCAGCATCTCTTTGGCATATTTCGTCTAAGAAATAAAGATACCTTCTTAACACTGCTTTATCTGTAATCCAAGAAAGTATGTTATTTTTCCAATCAATGACATCTCAAATTCTTCACTCATCTTCTGTACAAAATCTTGACATAACTCAGAGTGATCCCCTCTAAAGATGATGTCATCCATATATACTATGGTTATCAACTGGCCTTTCTCTGAGTTGAACACATATAAGTTGTTATCAATCGTTCCTTTTCTAAAGTTCAATCTTCTCAAGTACGCATCCAGCCTACTATACCATGCTCTTGGGGCTTGCTTAAGACCATACAAGGCTTTCTTTAGCTTGCACACGTGATTCTTATCCTCACTGATTTGTACTCTATCGGGTTGTTCAATATACACCTCTTCTTTCGAGAGCCCATTTAGGAAGGCAAATTTCACAGCCATCTGATAGACTTTATACCTTTTGTGTGCTGCCAAAGATAGGAACATTCTAATAGTTTCTAACCTTGCTACTGGTGCAAACATTTCATCAATATCTACACCTTTTATCTGCGTGTAGCCTTTGTAAACTAGCCTGGCCTTGTTCCTCACTACCTTGCCATCTTCATTGTGTTTATTCCTAAACACCCATTTCGTTCCTATGACCTTTTTATTAGTGGGTCTTGGAACTAGCTCCCATGTATCATTCTTCTTAATTTGATCCAGCACTTCATTGATAACTTTGACCCAGGCTTTGTCTTAAATAGCCTCTTCAATAGATTTAGGTTCAACTTATGAGAGTAAAGCAGTAGCTCCCACAATTCTTCTTCTTGTTGTAACTCCTGCTGATGGACACCTATGATCTGATCTTCTTGATGAGCACTGATCCATGTTTTCTTTGTCCTTCTACCTTGCCTTATCTTAGTTGCAAGAGGATCTCTTTCTTCATCTTCAAACTCACTTTTCTCTGATTCTGAACTTACTTTTTGTTCCTTTTCTTCAAGTTGGTCTGATTCCTTATCCACATTGAAGTCATCTTCTTCTTTGTCCTCAGCTTCTCCATTCTATATTATTTTCCAATTCTTATCTATTCTCACATCACTGGAAGTGATCATTTTCCCAGCTTATACAAGAAAACTCTGTAAGCTTTTGTCTTTTCTGAGTATCCCACAAAGATGCCTTCATTAGACTTAACATTGAATTTTCCCAAGTTTGGCTCCTTATTCTTCACAAAATATGGGTTGCCAAAGACTGAGATACTTGGCTGTTGTCTTTGTCCCACTCTATAGCTTATATGGAGTCTTATTAGTATTGGGCCTTAGTAATACTCTATTTAGTAGATGCACAGCTATAAATGCTGCTTCTGTCTAGAATCTTGTGTGAAGCTTGGATTCCAGTAGTAAAGTCCTTGCCATTTCAACCACAACTCTATTTTTCCTCTCTACCACCCTGTTCTGTTGAGGTGTTCTTGCTGCTGCCATTTGATGATGAATTCCATCCTTCTCAAGATAATCTTCAAAATATTTATTCGTAAATTCAGTATCTTGATCTGACCTCAATACTTTGATCCTTCTTCCACTCTCATTTTCAGCCAATCTTCTGTATCTCTTGAAGCAATTCAAAACTTCTAACTTGTGTTTAAGGTGCACGAGACAAGTCCATTTCGAATAATCATCAACAAACAAAATGAAGTACCTCTTACCTTTCAACCCTTTTGTCCTCATTAGTCCACACAAATCAATATGCACAATGTTAAGCACTACTTCAAAATTGAACTCTTTGGTCTTGTACTGCTTTTTGGCATGTTTTCCTTTAGAGCATGCTGAGCAAACATGCTCTCTCTCTCTCTCTCTCTCCTGAGGTTAGGACTGTCTCTGATTGCATGAGTAGTGGTCAGCTTCTTCATGTTCTTCTATGATAAGTGTCCTAGCCTCCAATGCCAGAGATGATTTTCTTCTTCTTTGGTGAGTAAACAGCTGCTTGTCTTGTCCTCATCAATCACATATAAATTTTCAACTGTTCTCTTCCTAGTTACAACAGTATTGCCTTCGTTACTTTTTACCTGGCAACCTGTTTTTGTGAATATCACTTTGTGGTTGTCATTACATAATTAGTTGACAGATGCTAGATTATATCTGAGTCCTTCAACATGCAGAACATCTTTCAACTTTCGTTTTCCAACTTTTACTAACCCCTGACAACTAATGTTGAGTAAATCATCATTGCCAAACATGACTCTACCTTCTCTTGATTTGTTTAGCTTTAACAATTTACTCTTGTCTCTCGTCATATGCGAAGTGCATCCACTATCAAGGAGCCACTGCTTATCCTTGCAATTAGCCTTCAATGCAATTTCAGCTATATTAGCCACCTCCATTTTTGCTATATGTTCCTTCTTTTGAACTGGTTGAAAGATAGCTTTCTCCTTTTTCTCAGCTTTGACTGCACCACTTGTTTTCACTGTTCCTTTAAGCGCCTTTTTTTGCTTAGGGAGAAGTGTCATGCATCTCTTGGCATTATGGCCATCTTGTCTGCACCTTTCACACTATTCCAAGTTTGCCAATATAGCAAACTTGTTCTTTGAAACTACTGGCTTGGGCTTCCACTAACAATCCTCATCAGTATGTCCTTGCCTTTTACAGTATGTGCAAGAACTCACAAGAGGTGTTCTCTTCTGGATTATGTATTATTTGCCCCTATATGTAGCATCATATCTTCTCAAGTTGGAGACATATACTGGCCTTATCCACTAGCAATTAATTGCCTTATGACCCCAAACTCCACAATAAAGACAATGACCTTGAAACTGCCTCTTTTTGGTTCTGATCACAGCTTATCTTCTTTTGTTCATCACTTGCTGTGTAGGCAACATAGCTGGCTTCTTTGCTTGTGTGACTTTCATTTCAATCACCTTCTTCTCCTTCTTCTATTCAGTTGTAACCCTTTGCTAGCTAACTTTCTTTTCTTTCTAAGATGTAATAGCTATGGGCTATTGCTCTTTAACCACATCCATCATTTTTGGCCTTGGCTTTGGTTTGATAACTGTCTTCTCTTCTTTAATTATCTTCACCTTAGTCACAGCCTTCTCTTTTAACTTTTTTGGTAAAGTCTCATTCTTCTTTTCTCTTGAGAACTTGTTTCTCCTACCACTTCAAACATCTGCAAGTTTTTCTCACTCTTATTGAGTTGTTACTGAAGTCTTAACATCTCTATCTCCATTTCTTCAATTGTTGAAGTCCTTGAGCCAAGCTCTATTGTAAGTTCTTCACATATTTTGATATGTTCTTCAAATCATCTCTTCAAGTCAATATGTTCAGCCCTTATCTCATCATTTTGACTTTCAGCTTCCTCAGACTTTGCTTCAACTTGTTTTATGTGAGCCTCTAACCTTTTTATGGTTCTACCCCTTTTGATTATCTCTTTCGAAGTTGCTTCCAACTCAGCTTCAAGATCTGGCTCTTCTTCATCAACCTCCTCTTCCTCTTCCGAGGTTGAACTACCACCTTTTGCTAATGCCATAAAGGCATGCTCATTTGATGATTCTTTATCTTCCTCCTCATAAGCTTCTTTTATCTGACTCACATAACTCTTAAATGAGCCTCTCTTCTTCTTTTGTGGGTTGACAGTCTTCTTGCTAGACTTTTTTGATTTGAATGATCGTCTTCTCCATTTTGAATTCGGTTCATCATCACCATTATCATCTTCATCATCAAGTTTCACTTTGCACTGAGAAGTAAAGTGTCCAATCTGCCCATAATGATAACATCTCAAGGCCAATTGTCCTTTTCCCTTCTTAGACCCCTTTTTGAATTTTCTTGTGAAATAAGCCAATACTTCACATTCACTTTCTTCCTCATCCTCATCATCATCCTCCTCATTGGATGATTCTTTCTCTTCTTTTATCTTCAAATGCTTCATAGCTTTAAAAGCTGCCTCCTTTGATACCTTTGTTATTGTAGAGCTTTTAGTTGACTTTATCCTCATCTCATATGCAATGAGATTGCACTGGAGATCATGCAAAGACATAGAATTGAGATATCTACTCTCCTCTATAGCTGCTACCTTTGAGGCAAACCTTTTAGGCAGAATTCTTAGAATCTTCTTCACAACAGATGAGTCCTTCTTGTTCTTGCCATGACTTCTCAGGTCGTTCATAGCATTAATAACCCTAGTGAAGAACTCTTGGATTGTCTCATTTTCCTGCATTTTGAGAGATTCATATCTCTCCTTGAACACTTGAAGTTTAGCCTTCTTTATTCTACCATCACCTTCATAGATTTTCTGCAATTTGTCCCATATTTCCTTGGCAGATTTATAGTCCATAACTTTAGCATACTCAGCATTTGTCAATGCTGAAATGATGATGTTTAAGGCCTTCCCATTTATCTCAAACTACCTTAACTCCTATAGGGTTGGGTCTTTACTTTCTTCCGGAGCCACAAAACCCTCTTGTACTCATTTCACCACGTTCATGCCCATGGTTGCGAATACCACTTGCATTCTCGCTCTCCACATGTGGTAATTGGTTCCATTGAAGATTGGAACCTTCTTGCTGTAAGTGGTGCTAGTGCTGGTGCCGACTTCCATTTCTTAGTATGCTAAAACAAGTCAAACTTCTAGATCCCTTTTAACTAGTACACCAAGCTGTTAAACTTCAAATTGGTGAACCTATGCTCTGATACCAATTGAAGTTCTCGACTTCTCCATAGGATATACTAGTTTGTGATACTGAGAGAGGGGTGAATCAGTATCACCACAATCCATAATTTGCAGGTAAGTGAACAATTTCAACCTTTTCTTAAAAGGGAACTCTTTCTCAAATTCGACTAAGATAAATCTATTGCTACTTACTAATCACAATAGTCCCCAAAGTCACCTTTCAGACACCTTACCTAATAGACAATACGGATGTTCACAACTTAATTCAAAGCACAAAACGTAAAGCAAATTAAGGACACACGAGATTTACATGATTTCGTCAACGTGACGTACATCCACGGTAGTAGGGACTCTACGTCTACCGAGACTATCCATTATACTCGTGAATACAGGTTACAATGGATGTCTTCAATTCTCTGCTCCTTTCAATATTGCAATTACTAAGCAAGTACAATACAAAGAGTGTCACTTACTATGTCTACCCTTCTTCTATCTTGTCTTGCCTCTATTGAATTGAAAGGCTGCTCTACTGCCGCTTAGAAGTTCACTGCAACGCTCTCTAACCTCTCATGAAGAAGTCTGGAAATATGTTGAGTTCTTTCAATGCTTCGTCGAATTCCTTCTCTACATTATTTCACACAACTCTCCTCCTGCTTTCACCGTCTCACTTGTCTCCTTGTCTCCTTGTCTCACAGTTTTTACTATTTTACGACTCGCCTGTCTGTTTCTCTCTCATGCTGTTCAGCTGGATTTCTCTCTCTTCTCGCCAAATTTCTGTCACTTACCACCGGATTCCTCTTTTCCATTCACCCACTTGGCCGGATTTCCTCCCTTCTCTGCCAGTGGTCCACTTTTTTTCGTCCTGTCGTCCAGCCCCATCTAGTCGTACCCGGTTTTCTCTCCTGTCGACCCGTTTCTTTGTTTTTCCAACCAATTGTTTCTCTCTCTACCAATGTCTAGCCGTTGGATCTCTCTCACTCGATACCAATCTAGTCTCGTCTCACCTGTTCTAGCTCCGATCTGGTCTCCCTGGTTCCCGATCTGGTCTCATTTCTCTCTCTTGTCGTGTCGTTCCCTCGCCAACCGGTGGTGTGCCGATGGTCTGTCGTCACACATAGGTTTCTCTTTCCTTTTTGGATCTGCGTTTTCTCTCTCTTCGTCCATCGGCTGAGTTGTCTCTCTCTTCGTCCACTCGTTTCAGCTCAATCTGCTTTCACCCATTCACCATTTTCTCTCTCTCCCTCCCATCCAACCATTCACGGTGTGTTAAGGCATGTTGGTGATCTACCGATTTTCTCTCCTATCTCTAATGACAACCATTCTTCGTTCAGTCCAGCCATCGATCGTCTCCTCTTTCTATTTTTCACTCTCTTCGTTCATTAGCTACTGTTCACTCGATGGCTGCACTGTTCACGATGGCTGCACTATTCACTCTTTTGGTCCGTTGACTGCACCGTTCGCTCTCTTCGTCCTTGCCCGTGGTGTTCTTCCGTGTAGGGTTTGGTGTTCTCTTTGGTTGGTCAATTGTCTAGATTTTGCTGAATGCTCAATATTGTCGACTCCATGTTCTTTGTCTTTCAAGACCAGTATATACTCTACTCCATGAAATCCTAATAGGGCTTACGCAGTGAATTTACTTTATTGCCCTTCTGTGTGGTTTTACCTTTTTGCCCTTCCATGTGGCTTCAATTTACTTGCACACGTAAAGCTAGTTGACAACAATTACAACTCATACAAGGCTGTGGGAACAACAACATGCATACATATGAATTTGAATGAATTTAAAAGGGTTTTTTTATATATCTATTAGCTTTAAGGAGCTTACTTATTATTCTACATACTCTTCTTTGAATCTTGCTCTTCTCTCATTATTGCTTGCCTTTTCTCCTTACTCTACACTCATTTATTACCAATTCTCCTACTATTCAAAGGCCCTTGCTTGCTTTTCTCTTACTACTTGTTGCTACTTTTTTTTTTTTAATTACATCCTTTCTAAAGAAGTTATTATTCTCTTTGTATTTATGAATTTCTTTTTCTTCTTTTTTTTAGATCTCCTTGTTTTTATGAATACTCCTTACTTATATTAAGATTATATGGGCAATTTATAATTTTCATTTCTTTTCTTTTCTTTTTTTTGGCAAATAGGTATCTCTTGACTAATAGGAGTACAGGCCTATTCTCTTGAAATGGAAGGGATGTGTGGTACATCAACTACCCATGTGAATTTCATGTAATTATTTGTCAAGGAATGTTTACAGTAAACCTAATTGATCATCTTAACTATATAATTTTAGTTATTATACAAGTAATAAGATCTAAGGAGCTTAAAACATATTTTATTAATTTATTTTTTATTGTATGCAAGTTGTAAAATAAGCCTAACCCATACGATATTTGTAAAATTAGGTTTTGAGTCTATTACTATAAAAATAAGGTATTGACAAAAGCAATACAAATAAAATTTGTACCATTAAGATAACATTTATAAGCTATACAATTGACCCTGCCTTGTCACTTACCATAACCAATCATGGATTAGCTAGTCACATTTCAAAGCACTTATAACTTCTAGCCCTATTATATTCATATAACTTACAAAAAGAAATAAGGTTATAAGTAATAGACTTATCCCAACTATTTATGAGATCATACTCTATCTAATTAATTCTCTTTAAAAGAAAGAAAGTGGAGTCTTTTAAGTATACCATCAAGGAACAAATAAAGAGGATGCACCAAGCCAAGCAATTTTGTTAAAATTTCTCCTTTGTGACATTTGATGAGGGGGCATGCTTTCATTAGCTTCAATGAATATCCATTTACAACCATAGATGTAACCCTCCAAAGGTCATATAAAGAAAAATTAGTTTCTTTACTCTTTAAAGAGGGTACTTTTGCCTTTTAAAGCACTTAAATCAAGGTTACCTTTTCTCTCCAGAGCATAAAACCCTTGTCCTTATTATTGGTAATCATAAATATCTTATAAAAGTTAACTAACATGGCCATTGTGATGAAAACTTAATATCAAGAACCAAAGGCTAGTAAGCATATCAAAAGACTCTTAAAATTGGGATTCAACTAATTAGGTACTATCTTTAAAAAGGCAAAGACTTCTTACAAAGTATGATGCATAGGACACATCACCCCAACTTCCAAGTACTCCATAAATAAACTAATATAATTGAGTAGGGTGTAATAGGCCCTTTTGTGTAAATAAAGGGCTATATGCTTAATAATTTTTAACAGACAATGAATCCACTTTACAAAGAACTTATCCAACTAATCTTAAGAAATAGTGAAAGTGAAATTGCAACTAGAGTAATTAAAAATGTCATATAGCTCTTGAATTGGAGGATTATCCCTTTTATGGTGAGTAGACCAATACTTGGAAAGTATTTAGTTGTGTTAGAGAGTAGATAGATGTGGATTATTACAACATGAAAAAAAGATTTGTACCTTAAATATTTGCAAGTGAAAGTAAAGTTCTTTAAGAAAATATTTGTAAATAAAAGTGAAATGGTAAAAAGAAGGCTACATCCAACTAATGAATGGAAGACAAATGGTAACCATTTTTTATGTACATGATGGATGAAAGGGGCATAAAAGTCTTAGTGCACCTAAAAAAAGAAAACATAACACTAATGTAATTAATTAAGATTGAGATATCATTGCAAGCAAGAAGTTAAAGCCTTCCAAAATGGTACCTTTAACAAGCAAAGATATAAAGCATAAGAAAACAAAATTAGCATGCACCACATTATTATATAAAAACTGGTAGATTACAAAATAGTTAGAGTTGATGCACAAAAAAAAGAGGTACATTTTAAAGTAAAATTGATCTCCAAAGAGTTTTTAGGAGTAAAATATTCATCCTTTAACGAACTTAAATTGTAATCCCCAGCTTAAGAACCTTTTGTTAGCCCTTTCAACATCAACACAAGAAGCCAATCACAATAATAATCAAGAACAAAATCTAGACAATTAGTAATGATTTACTCCTTTAAAAAATCAAAAGTGCCTTTTAACTCTACAAGAAGTGAGATAAGTACATCCTTTTTAATATGCAGATCCTTTTGTTTGTGCTCATCTTACAACCCTATTCTTTAACTCCTTACTTCTACCATAGAGTCCTATTGTTTGCTCCTCTACTTTGGTTGCTTGATCACACTAATGAACAACTTTGACATGAAGTACCTCTCCATCTTCATCTTAGATACTACATCACCTAAAGGATAATATGATATACAAATCAAAAATCAATTCCCAAGAAAGGGTTTACCTAGAGCCACCTCTTTCTTCCTTTTCCCTAAGATCCTAACTTCCATAATAGACATTCTTTTGGATTTTATGGTATCTTTTTTAAGTCGATATATCAATCCCTAAACTAAAAGCAACCATATCATCAACCAAAGTACCTAAATAGATTACATGAGAAAAAGGCCTCAAAAGGGTTTGCTTAACAACAATCTTTGTATCACTTACCTACATATACTATTTTAAAATTAATTCCATAAGAGCTTTATCTTATTCCTTTATGGGAGGATGATCTTTAATTTAGGCATATTGATTCCAAACTAATACATGGAAAATAGGACCTTCATCTTTAAAGTAGAAAAACTTACAATGGTAAGACACTTTTTCGCATCTTTTCTTAGCTTAAGTTCTTTAGTAACCCAACAAGCAGTAAAATTTTCATGTTGAAAGCAGTATGTTTAAACTAGAATTGTTGATTGTTACACTTTGTGATTTTGTTTTATTCCATTTTAGTTGATCATTCACTAATGAGAGCCAAAGTGGTAGGGTTTATTTGTTATTCTAGTTGCTTGATCTCCCTGTTGTTGGCTTCTTTAGAATCTTAGGCGCTTGTAACTCTAGAAACTAACCTCATCTCTTGTTGTTGTTGTAATATTATCTATCATAAGATGCCTTTACCAGTGAGTTAAGTTTTGAAATAATTTTGAGCTTCTTTAATTGCTTGTAATGCATCAGACTTCATTAGTAGGTATATCTATATATTATTTTGTATTTGTCTTAACTTTAAATAAGGACATTTAAAGTCCATTTATTTGTTCTAATTCCTCTTTTGTGCTACCTTTAAGATCAAAATCAAAGTCAGCAACAAATAGATTTTGAATTTTTTCAAGCGTTTCATCCCCTAAGTTTAATTCTTGGAGCTTTTTAGAGATCCTATAGTATTTTACAATATATCCCTTTTTCCACACTTGTAGTAGCTGATATCTTATAAATTTTGAAAAAAGAGGGTTTTTATTGTGGGGTTTTTTGGTTTGTTTTCAAACAAAAAGGGGATTTGTTTAGTTCAAGGTTTGGAGAAAGGTTTTTTTTTTTTGGTATTTTGAAGATCTAGATAACTTAAGAAAGTCTAAGTCAAATTGTTGATAGAATGTAGCTACCTCAAAATGAGATTGCCTGAGTTCCCATTTCAGATGTTATGGAGTTTTAAATCTTAATAGATTTTAAATCCTTCTCTTTGTATATAATTGACCAACTATCTATAAGTCAGCTTGTTATACAAGATAGGATTTTTGTAGGTGTTCCTTAAGGTATTCCTTATTCTTTCTCCTAAAAGGGTAAGAAGACTTACCAAGAATTTTTCTTTCTAGAAGGGTTGGTTAAAATCATCTCTAAGGAAAATTCTGAGTAAAAAGTGGTTTTGTAGTTTTGGAATTCTAAAAGATTTTTGCACTTGAGATTACTAAGCAATTCAGCATTTTTGTCTTTGAGGTATGAAAGGTCTTCAATGAAATGAAAAGAAATTGTGAGGATAAGATAAGTACCACATCTTTGATTATGTTACCTAGCAAATCAAGGATAAGAACATTGTCTTCTGTGATTTTGATTGCAGTGAGAATTTCTAGTTTTTTCTTATTAGTAAGGTAAAAATCCCACCATCCTTTGAGATATCCTAAAAATCCTGCAATAAGATACTCAACAATAGTTTTATCAAAAAATTTGTTTTGAATTTCATAAGCATTGGCAGCCATAGTCATTTGTTGTAGGAGATTAAGAATGTTGTATTCAAACATGTCATCAATGTTCCATTTGTAAATGGTGGAGGCATTGAATTTGTATTGGGCAAAAAGTGTTTGGCTTATTTTTTATATCTATATTTGGAGCTGTCAGACTAATTATAAGATTTGGAAAAAATAATTTGTTTACTTTTGGACTTTCTAATTTTTAGGAATCTTTATCCAATGCTTAATCATAGGCACTTACCTCCTTGGAATCCTTGCTAGACAAAAAATGTTTTAGGTTTTTCAAGGAAAGTTTAATGGCTTCTGCATATTCATTACTTTCTAGTTTTGGAGATAGTTTTGAAACTTGATATGATTTGAAAATAGGTTATTTGAAAGGTTTTTCTCACAAGTTCTAGTGGTGACTTGGACATTAGTCTTTTGAATTTGTTTTTCTATTTTGGTGAGTTGATCTCCCAAGGTATGTAGATGGGTGTCTGAGAAATTGTATTGTTAGATAATCATCTTAGAAAGTTTTTGTTGTTCCCACAGTCTTGTATGGGTTGTAATTGTTGTCAACTAGGTTCAAATGTGCAAGAAAGTAAAGCCACATGGAAGGGCATAAAGGTAAAAGCCACATGGAGGGGTAAGAACGTAAAAGTCACATGGAAGGGTAAGACAGTAAATTCACCGCAAGTAAGCCCTATTAGGGTTTTATGGAGGAGTATATAAAGGCCCTTAGAAGACAAAACTAGGGAAAGGCCAACATAATTGAAAACACGGCAAAACACAAAAGGGTGAATGACATAATTGAATACTCGGCAAAACATAAGCAACCATTCAATCAAAGGTGTCAACAATTAAGCAAAACGGACAGAAAACCTAGACAACTAGCTAGCCAAAGAGAGAAAGCAAGGGAAGACACGGCTGGACAGCAACTAAAGGTGAACAGCAAATCAAAAATCAAAAGGTGTTAGATTGCAAAACACAAAGGGTGACCAACCAAAGAGAGAAAATAAGGGAAGACACAGCTAGATAGCAACCAAAGGTGAACGGCAAATCACAAATCAGAATGTGTTGGACGGAAAACACAAAGGGTGACCAACCAAAGAGAGAAAAGAAGAGAGGAACAGCTGTACAACAAGAGCTAGATAGTAAAACACAAAGGGATAGTCAAAGGGAGACAGCCGGCCAACCAAAGGTGAACGACCAAACCAACCTACACGACCAAACAAGGTAAACATCTAAACCAATCTACACAGCCAAAAACAACCAACAACAAAGGAGTGGACAGCCAAGCAAGGAGGAGAACAGCCAAAGCAAGGCTAGACGGTAAGGGAGAACACACGGCAAAGAGGTGTGATGGCAAGAGAAAACCATGTGACTCACGTAAGAGAGAAGATAGCACATCATCCATAAGGGAAGAGAGGAGAAACCTTGAAAGAGGAAACCACCGGGAGAGCAAACCAAGATGTCTAAAGGTGTGAAACGAACAAGTGCAAACTAGAAACGGTGGTAAGGTGTGTGACCAGCAAGGTGTGCAAAGCAAAAATGTACGTGAGACGTGAAATGCCAAACCAAAAGCATGCATGAGGTGTGTGACCAACAAAGGGTGCAAACTAGAAACATGCATGAGATGAGTAATGCCAAAACAAAAATGTGAGGCAGGCTGTGAGGTGTGAAATAGGAGACAGGTGAGACCATGAGACGGTGAAAGCAGGAGCTGTGTGAGACAACTTAGAGAAGGAATTCGGTGAAGCATCGAAAAGAACTCAATGTATTTCTAGATTTCTTCAAGAGAGGTTAAAGAGCATTGTAATGAACTTTTAAATGGAAATGGAGAAGCCTTTCAATTCAATAGAGGCAAAACAAGCTAGAAGAAGGGTAGACACAATAAGTGACACTTTTGTATTATACATGCTTAGTAATTGCAATAGTAAAAGGAGCAGAGGATTAAAACATCCATTGTAACTGAAATTCTTAAGTATAGTGGATAGTCTCAGTAATGGAGAGTCCCTACCATCATGGATGTACGTCATGTTGACAAAATCACGTAAATCTCGTATGTCCTTAATTTGCTTTACATTCTATGTTTTGAATTGAGTTGTGAATACAACTAAAGTATCAACCACCCATAACCTAACGAAGACTTAAACAAGGACATCCAAATTTTCTATTAGGCAAGGTGTCTAAAAAGTGACTTTGGGGACTATTGTGATTAGTAGGTAGCAATAAATCTACCTTAGTCGAGTCTGAGAAAGAGTTTGCTTTTAAGAACCGGTTGAAGTTGTTCACTTACTTGCAAATTATGAATTGTGGTGATACTGATTCACCTCCTCCTCTTAGTATCACAAACTAGTAGATCTTAGGGTGAAGTCAAGAACTTCAGTTTTCTACAATCATCATCCTTTTAAGGTATTTTATAAGAAGAAGAGGCAAGGTCAACAGAACTTTACTGGTAGCTAACCTTAAGTTGCCTAAGTGGAAAATGTTTTGCTTTTATGACTTAGTCATTTGAAGTAATCTATTCCCTTATTTCATTCCTTTGTACTACAAGGTTAGATGTTTTGCAAAATGGATATGCAATGTAATTTTCAAATGTATACAGTTCAAACTAATCAAAGGAAAAGATATGAATTTTATACTGATGCATAAAATCATAAAATTGGTTTTGTATTTCTTTGTAATTTTTTGAAAATTTTTGAAAAACCATAGTTTTTTAACAGAATTGTATTATGTATAAAAATCATTATGCAACAATTTTTTGTAAACTTGAAAATCTTTTTTTAACACATGTAATTCATGCTGGAGATTTTTAACGATTTCAAATGCTGTTGATGAGTTTAGTGCTAACAAATTTTTTGGGTTTTGGTATTTTAGGTGAGGTATGTTTATTTGGTAGTCAGCATTTTGGAGAGAGGTGCTTGGAATATCTAAGGTTGAGAACCTTGGTAATTGAGTTTTATAGGGTAAATTTATGACTAGCAGGATGTTTGAGGCCTATCCTAAATCTATGGTTGATATTATGGGTACTGTATCAAAAAATTTGAAAGTTTGAGACCTTCTATTAAAGGTTAGGGTAACTTTCCTTTTAGGTCTTATTGAACTCTAGTAAGTTCAATGTTTGGTTTTATTTGAGGTGGTGGCTTAAGGTTTATGTCATTGTCAAGGATCTAATCTTTCGGTAGTGTGACACCTTTCCATTGAATTGATCTCGAAATTACAATATTAAAACGAGATAAATCAATTTTAAGAATAAGTGTTTCCCCCTTTGAAAAGCACACCTCTTTTTTGATACAAATGCAAATGACATGACTTTACAATAAATCTTGTAACTTAAAGCTACTAAAATTAAACCTTATAGCATTTCCTAATTATGAGTTTTAATTTGTATCACAATGCTTTGTAAAACATTTTGTCTTTTAAAAAAATTGTGAGGTTTGGAAAATAATTGAAAGATATTGGACCACTATAAAGAATTGACTCTCTAGTACTCAACAATAAATCTTCATATTTTAAAAATCTGGTATTTCGAAGGATGGCAAGTATGAAAATGTTTAAACCTTAATTTGTAAGGGGTTTTATTCCAACTTAAACTAATCTAATATAAATGTATTTGTACCACTTCTTACGGAGGTTTTGAAGATTTTTTTAAGAAAGGAAATAAATTCTTTCAAATGGTTTTGAAAGTTGACATTTTTTCTTCAATTTTGATTGTAACATCAGTTTTCATAAAATCAAGTTTTGATTTTTCATCAATTTGGTTTTTATTTATCTTGATAATTTCTTAATTATCGATCCCTCTTTGAAAAATTTTCAATAATGATTTCTTTACTATTGATTTTTGAAGAAAAAGTAGAGGGTTTTCAGATGTTGGAAATGATGAACAAGAAGTTGTTTTGCAAAGAATAGTGTTTATATTTCAAAATTTAAAAACATTGGTATACTATTTCTTATAATCTAAGGATCTGAAATAAGGAACACAAACGTGTTTAACTTGGTTAAAATCCCTTAATGATCCAAGGTAAACACACTCAAAAACAATATAACAAGTTTTAAAATATTTTGAAAGATTGAATGAACAAAAGCAAATGGAGAACAATACTTGATACAACTCACCCCTCCCCCTAACTTTGATACCAATACTCGAGATATTTCTTGATATTATTAAGTATATTACTGACCCTTCTTTTTAAAAAGAATACCTAGAAAAACTTCTAAAAACTCTCAAAAAGCAACCAAAACACCTGAATATCCAAACCTCGGTAAGGTTCTTTACAATATTATTGAAATACTCTCAAAACAAAAATAAAAAATCCTGAATCCAACCCTTCAAGACTTCCAAAAAGAAATTAAAATCATCAAAATTGAACTCAAGGAACTTAGAGAAAACTAGGAAAAGGGAGAATAAGCCATACAATTTCTTTTCTTAAAACAACAGGTAAATTCTAAACCAAAAGAACCTGAAGAATCTCAAACTTTACAAAACATAGAAAAAGACCTATAAGATTTTTTATTTACTTTTAAGCAAGTAACTTCTCACAAATATTTCATTAAAATTACTCTTATTTTTTTCTAATGATTTTAAAATTGACACTATTAGTCTTTTTGATATTAGTGCAGATTTAAATTACATTAAGCAAAGCATAACGCCAAAGAAATTTCAAGGAAAGAAATAAAAATTTATCTGCTACAAACAATTCCAAAATGGTAATTTCTAGCAAAATTACTACTTTTATTAAAAATTAAAATTTTAAAATCAAAAGTAGTTTTGTTCTTGTTGAAAATATACATCATATTGTCATTTTAAGGACTTTGTTTATAATTTTGATAACTCTTTATTTTACCAATTATGATAGCATTTCTTTTAAAACAAAATTATAAAAACTTGTTTTTTCATTTATAGAAAACCCAAAAATAAGAAATCTTAATCTCATAAAAGCTCATTCATTTTATGATAATAGGATTTACAATCTAATATTTTCAAAATGTTTTTAACTTTTTAAACTTCAAAACCAATTTTCTTAAAAAAAATTGAGAAAGAATTACAAAATCCTTTTCTTCAAAAAAGAATTAAGAATTTCAAAACCCTTTTTCAAAATGAACTTTGTTCTAATTTACCAAATGCATTCTAGGATAGGAAATAACATATGATTGACCTACCTTATGAGCTAGACTTTAGTGAAAAACAAATACACACAAAAGCTCTCCCTCTTTAAATGTCTATAGAGTTAGAATAATACTATAGAAAAGAAATTAAGGATTTAAAATCAAAAGGACTAATCTTGAAATCGCATTCTCCATAGTCTTGCGCCACATTTTACATCAACAAAAATTCAGAGATTGAAATCAGGACACCCAAATTAATCATTAACTACAAACCCTTAAACAAAGCCCTAAAGTGGATTAGGTATCCTAAACCTAACAAAAGGGACTTATTATAAAAGTTGCATTTTGGATGCATTTTTTAAAAATTTGACATGAAATCAAGATTTTGGAAATTTCAAATTCATCCAAAAGACCATTACAAAATTGCATTCACCATTCCATTTGGACAATACAAATGGAATGTCATGCCTTTTGATTTGAAAAATGCTCTTTCTGAATTTTAAAGAATCATGAATGACATTTTTCATCCTTATTCAAAATTCTGCATCATTTACAATGATGATGTGTTAGTTTCTTCAAACTCAATTAAAAAGCATTTTTAAACATTTGTACAAATTCTTTTCAATTACCAAGAAATTGGTCTTGTGGTTTCACAATCAAAGATCTCTTTATTCCAAACCAAAATCTGGGTTCTTGGTTATTACATCATCCAAGGAACCATTACTCCTATTAAAAGGTCTTTAGCTTTTTAAAAAAATTCTAGATAGAATTGCAGACAAAACCTAGCTTTAAAGATTCCTTGAATAGCAACACATGCAAGTAGCAATTGTAGTAAGTCTGATAGCTTGTTGCAATAAAGGAGAAAATGTGCCCTGTCAACAAGTGAGATGTCACTAATAATAAGGGAAGAGAACTTGCCAAGGCTAAAGGAGGTAGTACCAACAATAGAAGAAGAAACCTACCAAGGTAGCTAGTAACACTGACAGTAGGAGGAAAAAACCTACCAAAAGAGTAGGTGAGACAACATCAACAGTAGAGGAAAAGAACTTGTAGCAAAGATAACTAGCAACTAAGAGAAACTACAAAGGAAAGAACCTATAACAGAGGTAACCTACAACATAAATAACTTATAGAGAAGAGAGCAGCAAACCTTAAGCAAAGATTAGCAATGAGGAAAGAGAAGATCCATTTTTTGCAATAGCAACCTGTGCATATTGAGTAATCTATCTTAGGGAAGTCATTATCATAAATTATTTATGTATTTTGTTAGAAAAGGGTGGGATACCCTTGTAATGATCAGGAGATCTGTCTGTTGAGTAATTGAGAGATCATTTTATCCAGTGATAGGGAGATTAAACCTTTAAGTGATTAGGAGATCAACTTAGTGATTGGGAGACCATCACAAATGGTTAAGGAGTGTCCTTCCACAAGTGGTTAAGGAGTAATCCTTCCACACTATAATTATATCCCTGGATAACAAGAGTGAATTATGTGATATAGGAGTGATCCTATCACACTGTGGACATAACTCACACATTATAGGTGAATCTCATAAACATTATCGTATGTTCTTTGGTACATGTGTTTGATTGATATCCGTATGACCACTCTCACATATAGAAGAAAGATAAAAATTGGATCATTAGCTTTAATAAGTCACAGAGGTTAAATCTAAAAAGATTTATAAAAAGTGAGCATCTCATACTGATTCACCCCCTCCCTCTCTTAGTGTAAGACCTAACAAGGTCCTCATCACCTTCTTCTTCTCCTTTTGGTATGGCTACCAATTACTACAACTTCTCCTTCGGTTAGTGTGACTACTTCCTTTTTTGGTGGTTGTTGTCACCTCTTTTTTGGCCAGCTACTGCTACAATCTCCTTAGTTGGCTACTGCACTCTCTTTGGCTGATTGCTACACTCTCTTTAGCTGGTTGTACCTCTTCTTGGTTGTAACTCTCTTGGTCGGTTGTTGCTGCACCCTCTTTGGCCAACAACTCTCTCTTTTTAGCTTGCCATTCTCTCTTATTTTTCTACAGCTAATCATTTTCTCTTACAGTCCTTACCTAAGTCTTGCAAGATACACGGGGGTATTTATAGAACCTTGAGATTAGGATTACACAATTATCAACAATTAGTATTGATTCCCAAAGGTTGCCTTACAATCAACAACCAAATTTGATTCATAAAATTTAGGGTAAATGGTCAAGGGTCAATGATCAACATTAACTCATCAACTTCATGGTTGACCTACCATTAATGGTTTTGCCCATGACCTCTCTGTATCTCAATAACATTCATAACATCAAATTAACACATTCAACTATATGAGATATTGTTGACAACAAATCCAACATTAGTCATCAAAGATGGGTTCAACAATAGTCGAACCAAAGGAAGAAAAAGGTCAACCACACTAAAAGGAGAGGTGTGCAGTGGCAACCAATCAACCATACCAAGGGAGAAGGTGTGCAACAGCAACCAATTAACCACACCAATGGAGAAGGTATGCAGCAGTAAAAGGAGAGGTACAATAGCCATATTGAAAAAAATAATAATTGAACTAAAAGGTGTAGTAGCCATACCAAAAAAGGTGATAGCTAAACTAAAAGGAGAAGGAGATGGTGCAACAACCACCAAAGAATAAGGTGTAGTAACCACGAAATAAAAAGGTGTAGCAACCACTAGATGGAGAATATGCAGTAGCAACTAAAAGGAGAAGGTGCAGTGGTAACCAGAGAAACCCAAGGTAAAAGCTGTAGCAACAACTAAAAGAAGAAGGTGCAACAACAACCAAAAGGAGAAGGAGGTAGCAACCATGAAAAAGAGAGGTAGCCGCACCAAAAGAGAAGGCAACAACAGTTTCAACAAAAAAAAAAGGCAAAAATTACAAGAAGGAAAAGGCAATAATTGTAGTAAGGAAAAGGCAGTAATTATAGCAAGAAAAAGGTAGTAATTGCAGTAAGGAGAAGGTAGCAATTATAGTAAGGAAAAGGCAATAATTGTAGTAAAGAGAAGGTAAAAATTAAAGTAAAAGGAAGAAGGAGGAGCAGCTACAGAAAGAAAAAGCTTGCAGCAGTAGGTGAGGTAACACCAGTAGCAAAGGAAGAGAACTTGCTAAGGTAGAAATAGGCAACACTAATAGCAAAGGAGAAAACTTACCCCTACAACAAGTGAGGCAGCATCAGTAGTAGAGGAAGAGAACCTACCAAGGCAGAAGTAGGCAGCACCAACGGTAGAGGGAGAGAACTTATAGTGAAGATAACCTGTAACAGAGATAACCTGTAATAGAGATAACTTACAGCAAAGAGAACATACAGCCAAGAGAACACATAGTGGAGAGAACCTACAAAGGAGAAACTACAACAATAGCATAGAGAACTTGCAAAGAAGAAACTGATAATCAACTTGTGTATATTGAGCAAAGACCAACAATAAGGAAAGAGAAGATCCACTTTCTACAATATCAACTTGTGTATATTGAGTAATCTTTCTTAGGGAAATCTTAGTCATAACCTTTTATAAACTTCTTAGAAAAAGGTGATAGACTTTTAGAGTGATCGAGAGATCCACCCTTTGAGTGATCGAGAAAGTATATCAAGAGATCAACTTTTTAAATGATCAAGAGATCATTGTGAGTGGTTAAGGAGTGATTCTTCCACAACATAGTTGTATCCCATAATAACAAGAGTGGATTGTGTGATTTAAGAGTGATCTTATCACACTGTGGATGTAACTCACACATTGTGGGTGAACTACGTAAAAATTTTGTGTGTTCTCATGTGCTTATGCTTGATTGATATCTATACAACTACTCTCATATAAAGAAACAAGAAAAAAAAATTAGATCATCGACTTTAACAAGTCACAGAGGTTAATCCAGATAGACTTGTAAAAAGTAAATATCTCATACTGATTCACCCTCCCCCTCTCAATGTGAGACTTAAGAAGGTCCTCATCAAGTGGTATTAGAGTAGGTTTCCTCTGTTGATCTAATTTGTTTACTTTGATCTGAAATTGTTTGTTGCTGTTGTGGGTCTTTACATTTACTACTAGTTGATACTATGAATAGTATGAATAGTGTTAATAGCAAGGTTATTTCCACTTTTGATAAATAGAATTATCAATTATGGATGAATAAAATGATCCTATATCTGATGTCACTTGGTCCAGATGTGTTTGAATCTACTGTTAGTGGCTTTATCCATATTATTAAAGGTTCTGCTATGACACCTACTGATAAAAAGAATTTTGAGTGTGATGAAAAGGTGAGAAATGCCTTATATGCTTCTTTATCAGACAAAGAATTCATTAAAGTGATAGAGTGCAACATAATCAAACAAATTTAGGACAAACTAAAGAATATTTATAAAGGAGACAAAGTTATGAAGGAAGTCAAGCTACAAATTTGGAAGACCAGATTTGAAGACATAAAGATACAAAATGATGAATCTGTGGATGCCTTCTTTACAAAAGTAAATGAAATTATATGTTCCATTAGAGGTTATGGAGAGGAGATGAACCTTACCTGAAGCTTTCAATGCCAAAGTTTACTCCATGAAAGATAATGATTTAGATAGGCTACCCCTATATGATTTGCGTGCAAACATATTGGTGGCTTATGAAATGGGAATAGCCCTAATGAAAAAAGAAAAGAAGTTTAAGGAAAAGAAGGATTTGGCCTTCAAGGAAATGAAGAAATTAAAGATTAAAGACCAAAAAGAAAAATCTGACAGTAACTCTAAATAAGAAATAGTGATATTAAACTTGATAAAGTCATAGCATACATCACTAAAAATATAAGGAAAGGAAAAAAGAAGAACAAGGGAAAATTACCTTTGAAGTGCTTTAGTTATAAAGCAATTAGGCACTTTGCCATGGACTGCCCAAAGAGAAAAGAAGCTAATGATGATTCTGATGATGACGCTACAGAAAATGTGCTAGTTACTTAAGTAAATGTTGAACAAGACACTTTAAGTGATAAGGAATCAATCAAAGAAAAAGAGAAAGATAATAAGTTGGTGCAGCAACTTAAGAATGAATTGAGAGCTTGTTTACACAAAAACAACAAGCTAAAAAAAGAGGTAAAGCATCTCAAAAAGTTGTATGAAAATTCAGCTGTTGATGAATATGATCTTTAAGTGAAAGAAAAGGGTTTAAAAGCAAAAGAGAAGTAGTACTTAAAGATAATTGAGGAGTTGAATGTAATTAAGGTAAAGCAGGGCAAAATACACAAAGATCTTGATGCTAAGGTGATTGCATAAGGGCAAAAGGTGTTGATTTTGTAAGCAAAGCTCCACAAGGCTGAGTCTAAACTAAAAAAGTATGAAGAAAGCTTTATGCAGGCCATAGAAGTGAGAGGAGAGTCATTTTCAGCAATTTCCATTAAGGAGGATGCTACCAAAAAATTGAATAAGTGCCTAAGCAAACAAAGATTGATTCAATAGGGATGAAAGGACTTGGTTATATTAAAAAGTCAAATGAAAAGGTAGCAAAGAATACAAAAATGGTGTTTGTACCTAAGTGCAAACACAATGATGTTATAGAGAAGAGAAACCAACCTAAGCTAAAATGGGTTAGGAAAAATGTAATGAAAACTCCCATCCAAAGGAGATAGGTTGTCAAAGATGGAAAAAAAAGTTGCCACAAAAGTTGCTGAAGATAAGAAATATAAACTTGGTGAAAGAAGAAAATCAATATTTTAAGGATTTTGCTAGAATTGTGGTAAGTGTAGGTATAAGGCTAATGTGTGCTAGAGTAATTGGCCTATAATGAAAAAGAATATGAGGCAAGAAATTAGAGGGAGACTCTCTCAAGAAAGGAGAGAGCCTTGAGTGAAAAGAAGTCATATTTCACTAAGAAACATATTTGATATATTGGAAAAATTTTATGGAAGATGTGAAAAGGCCAGACATACTGCTGAGGAATACTTAACATTACTACCCGATCAAAGAATGCAAAGGAGAACACCTACATATTGTCACGGCTTGTCTGATTGATGGACGCCTAGCCCAATTAATGGCCCAAAAACTTGGCTATCACCTTCTGAATAAGTACTTAGGTAAGCGCTTCACTTATGTAAGTGTTTAGGTAAGCGCCTCCCTTAGGTAAGCACTTAGGTAAGCGCCTCCCTTATGTAAGCGCTTAGATAAGTGCCTCGTTTAGATAAGCGCTTAAGTATTCTCTTTTGTAAATATCTTAGATATTTTAGATCTAGATAAATTGTAGCCACACATTAAGGAGGTAGAATCACTATAAATACCCTTACTCCTCTCATTTGTAAAACACCTCTCCATTCATTCAATACAAGTTCACTTGTAAAGCTCTTGTGCTCTCTCTCTCTCTAGCTGTCCCAAGTTCTTCTTATTCGGTTACTTGCCTCCCATAAGTCTTCCGCTGGTTCGCTCAAACTCTTCAAGGCTTACTTAGCGTCTTCTCTCGCAAGATCGACTAAGTGTCGCATAGGTTAGCACGTCTAAAGCACGTTCAAGCCTAACTCCATGACAGGTGGTATCAGAGCAAGGTAATCCTAGTCCCTACTCTGTTCTTGTTTGAGTTGCAAATATGGCAGGTGAGGAAGGATTTGTTGAGGCCGCTTTCGATGAGCAACAAATGGAGCAAGAAGCTCGTGGACGTGAGGAGCAACGTGCTCCAACCAAACGTGGCAAGTCCAAGGTTCCAGCCAAGGAGACCATGGACTCACGTGTTGGTAACTTAGAGAGGAGCATCCTCGACATAAACTCCCTTATGGGAATCTCAGTGATCAAGTTAATAACTTAATCCACGAGAATGCGAACATAACGCGGGCTGCCAAACTCATGATCGAAGAGTATGGCTGCTCGTTCAGGGTAGAGATACGCTCCCTCAATCAAGGTATGTCCAACCTTCGTGAGTTTGTTGAAGAAGAGATTCATGCCCTTTGTAGGGAGATGGAGTCCTTTCGCCAAAATAACTCGCTTGCTAGTACAGCAGCCACTGCTAGCACTTCCACTGCGATACATGGCTTGAAGGTCCCGAAGCCTGCCATGTACAATGGCACAGGGAATGCCACTACTGTGGAAAACTTTCTGTTTGGCCTTGAGCAGTACTTCGAGGCCATAGGGGTTGTCGACGATTTGGCCAGGATAGGCAATGCCCCAATCTTTCTAAGAGATGCTACCCAACTCTAGTGGAGACGAAAGCACTCTGAACGGGAGAAAGGCTTATGCATCATCGACACTTAGGAACAATTCAAGGCCGAAGTGCATAGGTACTTCATCCCTCACAATGCAAACAATAAAGCAAGAAGGAAGTTACGATGCCTATGTTAGACAGGTAGTATTTCTGACTACATTAAAGAATTTACTACCCTCATGCTTGAAATTCAAATGTCCGATAGGGAGCTACTCTTCTACTTCAAAGATGGCTTGAAGGATTGGGCAGGAGTCGAGCTGAAGAGGCGTAATGTGCAAACCTTAGATGCTGTCATTGCCGCTGCGGAAACCTTTTTCGACTACTCTACTCACTCCAAGAGTAAGAAGCTGAACTCTGGAAAAAGTGGGGGAGAGAAGGTCGGGCAAAAGAAGCAGGACTCTGGTCGCAACGAAGGTGGACAACACAGGACCTCAAATGACTGTCCCAAGCATAAGAAGAAGTCTGGAGGTAATCTCAACTCCACTAATCCTCCTAGACCCTGTTTTATTTGTGATGGACCGCACTGGGTGAAGGACTGCCCCAAATGCAAAGCCATGAATACGATGATGGCGGCACTCGACCTAGAAAAGGCTGATGAAGAAGCCCAAGCGAACATGAGATCTATCCAATATTTGGGTAATCTCTCGAAGCATTTCTCCCCAATAATCACCAAGAAGAAGGGACTGTTATATGCTGATCTTGCCATCGAGGGCAAATCAGCTTGTGCAATGCTGGATACAGGGGCAACGCACAACTTTATGGATGTAGAAAAGGCCAAACATATAGGCCTCGAACTAATGAAGGGAAATGGCACCATCAAAGCAGTGAACTCAGAAGAAAGGCTTGTCCATGGCATGGAAAATGGAGTTACTGTCCAGATCGGTGAATGGACGGGTAAGTTAGACTTTATCGTTGTTCCCATGGATGATTTTAAAGTAGTGTTAGGTCTTGCATTCTTTTGCGGAGCTTTGGCTTTCCCTGTGCCTACTACACATTCTCTTGTAGTTGTTGACAACCATAAGATCCACATAGTCCCCTTAAAGTGCAAGGAGAGATCTCAACCATCAATGATCTTAGCCTTGCAATTCAAGCAGGGTCTTAAGTCGGGTCCTGGCTATGTCGCTACCATACTAGAACTAAGCAATGGGGAAGACGTAGCAACACCAACTCTCGCACTGTCGTAACCAATTCAGGCCATCCTCAACAAGTTCAAGGACGTCATGCCTTCCGAATTGCTGAAGAATCTCCCACCAAAGCAAGACGTGGATCACCATATCGAGCTGGAACCCGGTTCCAAACCCCCTGCCATGGCTCCTTACCGCATGGCGCCTCTAGAACTTGCTGAATTAAAGAAGCAACTCCACGATCTGATCGATTCGGGCTACATTTGACCATCGAAAGCCCCATTCGGTGCCCCAGTCCTCTTTCAGAAGAAGAAAGATGGATTGCTTCGCATGTGCATCGACTACCGAGCCTTGAACAAGGTTACTATCAAGAACAAGTATCCCATACCCTTGATAGCTGATCTCTTCGACCAACTCAGGAAAGCGAGGTACTTCACCAAGCTGGATTTGCGATCAGGATACTACCAGGTTCATATAGCACAAGGTGACGAGCCAAAGATGACCTGTGTGACACGCTACGGAGCGTTTGAGTTCTTGGTCATGCCCTTTGGTCTCACCAACGCACCAGCCACTTTTTGCACTCTCATGAACAAGGTATTATATCCTTTCCTGGACAACTTCATGGTAGTGTATTTGGATGACATTATGATGTACAGCAACACACTTGAGGAGCACATTGAGCACCTCAAGCAAGTCTTCCAAGCTCTACAGGAGAACAAGTTGTTCGTCAAGAAGGAGAAGTGCTCATTCGCTAAGCAAGAGGTGGACTTCCTTGGTCACCAAATCAAGGATGGTAGACTGTTGATGGATCCAGCGAAAGTGTAAGCCATCCAACAATGGGAGCCACCAACCAAAGTCCCAGAACTACGATCCTTCTCGGGACTTATCAATTACTATTGTCAGTTCATCAAGGGATACTCTGTCGTAGTCGTACCCTTGACCGACCTCCTGAAGAAGAGCTGCACTTGGCATTGGACGGAGGAATGCCAAGCTTCCTTCGAGAGATTGAAGCAAGTAATCTCCGAAGAACCCGTTATGGCGCTACTGGACTACGAAAAGCCTTTCGAATTCCACACCGATGCATCCGACTTCACGATTGGAGGAGTCTTGATGCAAGATAGGCATCCCATTGCCTATGAAAGTTGCAAGTTTAATGACATGGAGAGACGGTATACCATCTAGGACAAAGAGATGACCGCCGTCATCCATTGCTTGCGCACTTAGAGACACTATCTCCTCAGAAGTCAGTTCGTGATCATGACCGATAACGTTGCTGCAAGCTACTTTCAAACACAGAAGAAACTCAGCCCTAAGCAAGCTCATTGGCAAGACTTCTTAGCAAAGTTCGACTACACACTGCAATACAAGCCATGTGAAGCCAATGTAGTTGCCGATGCCTTGAGTCGAAAGGCAGAACTAGCAGCTCTTGCTACTAGTACTACTACAAACAATCTCCTTAAATAGATCAAGGAAGGTACTGGACAAGACAAATTGCTAACAACCTATTGAGATTGGCTAGTGAGGGGAAGACTCGTCAATTTTAGGTGAATGATGGAGTTTGACGACAATCAAAAATCACATCTTCGTACCAAAGTGGGGAAACTTGGGGAAGGAGATCCTTAAGGAATGCCACGCTCTCTATAGGCTGGTCACTCAGGTATGACACAAACCCTTGCTCTTGTCCAACAACATTATTTCTGGCCACATATGCATACAGATGTCGAGGCCTATATACGGACTTGCTTAGTTTTCCAACAAGACAAGGTAGAACAGAAGTCACCAGCCGGCCTACTCGAGCCACTACCCACTCTCGAGAAGCCATGGGAAAGTGTCTCAATGGACTTTATTGTGGTTCTACCAAAGTCAGAAGGATGCAGAAGCATTATGGTTGTAGTTGATCGGTTCAGCAAGTATGGCACCTTCATTCCAGCCCCTACTGATTGCAAGGTGGATGAAGCTACTCGCTTATTCTTCAAGAATGTGGTAAAGTTATGGGGAGTGCCAAAGAGCATCATTAGTAACAGAGACCCCACTTTACAGGTAAATTTTGGTGCAAGCTATTCAAGTTGCTAGGAACTGAGCTAAACTTTTCAACAAGCTTCCATCCTCAAATCGATGGGCAAACTGAGTGAGTCAACGCCTTGCTCAAACAATACTTGAGGCAATATATTAGTGCTCACCAACGAGATTGGGCGAAGCTACTCGACGCTGCCCAATTCTCATACAACCTTCAGAAGAGTAAGGCCACAACTAAAAGCCTGTTTGAGATTGTCATGGGACAACAACAGCTGACACCAAGTGCTATTACCTCTCCTTACACTGGCAACAATCCGTCTGCCTTTAAGTTTGCAAAGGAATGGCACGGGAAAGCGGATATAATGAGGGCTTGCCTCGACAAAGCGGCCAAGAAAATGAAGAGATGGGCTGATGCAAAGCGACACCCAAAGGACTATACTACGGGATACATGGTGATGGTAAAGTTGCTGCCCAACCAATTCAAGTCTCTACACAAAGTACACAAGGGCTTGGTACAGAAGTACGAAGGGCCATTCCCTATCATCAAGCATGTAGGGAAGGCCGCCTATCAAGTCCAACTCCCTCCAAAGCTAAAGATCCACAATGTTTTTCATGTAAGTCTTTTAAAGCCTTTCTATGGAGTCGAAGAGGATTCAAGTCGAAATGAGTCAAAGCGCACACCAACGGCTGTGGTCATCGAATTCAACAAAGAGGGGGAATGCATCCTTGCTGATCAAGTGATCCGAAGAAGGGGAGTTCCCAACTATACCGAGTACTTAGTGAAATGGAAGGCTCTGCCCGACCACGAGGCTAGTTGGAAACGAGAATACCAGCTTTGGCAATTTGCCGATCACATTTGGCAATTTAAGGCTGAAAATGCGATGAGGACTTCGCAGAATTAAGTGGGGATGTCACGGCCCGTCTGATTAATGGATGCCTAGCGCAATTGATGGCCCAAAGACTTGGCTATCACCTTCTGCATAAGTGCTTAGGTAAGCGCTTCACTTATGTAAGCACTTAGGTAAGCACCTCCCTTAGGTAAGCGCTTAGGTATTCTCTTTTGTAAATATCTTAGATATTTTAGATCTAGAGAAATTGTAGCCACACATTGAGGAGGTAGAATCACTATAAATACCCCCACTCCTCTCATTTGTAAAGCACCTCTCCATTCATTCAATACAAGTTCACTTGCAAAGCTCTCGTGCTCTCTCTTTCTCTCTCTCTCTCTCTCTCTCTCTCTCTCTCTCTAGCTCTTTCAAGTTCTTCTTATTTGGTTACTCTCTCTAGCTCTTTCAAGTTCTTCTTATTTGGTTACTTGCCTCCCACAAGTCTTCCGCTGGTTCGCTTAAACCCTTCAAGGCTTATTTAGCATCTTCTATCGCAAGATCAACTAAGCAGGTTAGCACGTCTAAAGCATGTCCAAGCCTAACTCAGTGACAATATGCTCTTATATTCAGCCAAAAAAGAAAAAGAGCAAGAGAAATGGCTATATTTGTGGAAGTAGCCTTAAAAGCTTCCAAGAAAGGTAACTCTAAGTTGTTAAAGGAAGTAGTAAAATATGATAGAGGGCCAGTCACATTTGGTAACGATAGTGCATTAAAGATCAAAGGTGTTAATGTTGCTGAAATTGATGCAAGAAAGCTAAAATCAGAGGAAATGCTTTATGTTGAAGGGTTAAAACACAATCTTATTAATGTTAGCCAACTTTGTGATAATGGATATGAAATTACATTCAGAAAGAGTGACTACATGGTAAAAAATTAAATGATGATGTTGTTCTCACTAAGGGAGAAAGAACAAATGGAAACTTATACTATGTTTTTAAAAGCAAAAACACATGTTACATAAGCACTAAATATGAGAATTTGTTATGGCATAGGAGATTAAGACATCTTGAACAAAAAAGGCTAAACTTATGTATTCAACCACTCCTTAGAGGATGAGGTATGCCTCCAACCTCTCTCCCCTTCCTTCTTCTCTTTGGATTTGTTGTCAAAAGGAGAGATATTTTGCATAAATCCAAAAAGAGTATATACTAATCAAAAGGGAGAGTAGCTTGATAAATCCAAATGGAAAAATCAAATAAAAAGGGAGAACTAGAAAAAAGGGGGAGTTAAAGGTTGCTTTTAATTGGAATCATGCCTATATATGAAAGGGAGATGCATGTTTCAAGGGGAGCTATGAATGTCAAAAGTTGCTATTTATAGATTGCTAATTGTTGGATTTAATGTGTTCCTAACAAGTCTAAAGGAGGAGATTACTGAGCCCATCTTTGATGGCTAATGTTAGATTTGTTGTCAACAACATCTTACATAGTGATACTTGTAATTTGATATTTTGAATATTGTTAAGATGCAGAGAGGTCATTGGTCAAAACCATTGATGGCAGGTCAACTTTAAAGTCAACGAGTCAATGTTGATCATTGACCCTAAATTTTAAGGGTTAATACTGACTATTGACTCTTAACCATTGACCCTAAATTTTAGGAAGTTAATATTGACCATTGATCCTAAATTTTAGGAATTGAATCTTACTGTTGATGATTAGGCAACCCTAAAACTCAAAGCTTATAAATACATCCATGCGTAATTTAAAAGAAGTGCATGCTACAAAAAAAACAGAGAGAATGGCAAAAAAGTGGTGTAGCATTAAAGGGAGAAGAAAGGTGCAATAGCCACACTAAAAAAGGTAACAACCAAACCAAAGGGAGAAAAAGCTCAACCACACCAAAAAGAGAGGTGTGTAGTAGCAACCAATTAACCACACTAAGGGAGAAGGTATACAACGACAAAAGGAGAAGAAAGGTGCAACAGCTACACCAAAAAAGGTGACAGTCGAACCAAAAGGAGAAGAAAGGTGTAGCAGCCACACTAAAGAAGGTGACAACTAAACCAAATGGAGAAGGAGATGGTGCAAAAGCCACCGAAAGAAAAAGGTGAGTAAAGACCAGCAATGAGGAAGAAGATGATCCATTTTTTGTAATAGTAACCTGTGCATATTGAGTAATCTTTCTTAGGGAAGTCTTAGTTATAACCTTTTTATAAACTTCTTGAAAAAGGGTGGGAGACTCTTAGAATGAGATTGATCCTTTAAGTAATTGGTAGATTAACTCTTCTAGTGATCAAGAGATCAACTCTTTAAGTGATCGAGAGATCATTGTAAGTAGTTAAGTAATGATCCTTGCACAAGTTGTTAAAAAGTAATCCTTCCATAATAAAGTTGTATCTCTCGATAATAAGAGTGAATTGTGTGATTTAGGAGTGATCTTACCACACTATAGACGTAACTCACACATTATAAGTGAACCACATAAAAATTATGTGCAAGTGCTTATGCTTGATTGATATCCATACGATTGCTCTCATAAAAAAAAAACAAGAAAAAAAATTGAATCATCAACTATAACAAGTTACAAAGGTTAATTTAGAAAAATTTGTAAAAAGTAAACATCCACACTAATTCACCTCCTCCTTCTCTTAATATAAAACCTAAGAAGGTCCTCATCATAAACGATAACAAAAATTTTGCAAAAATGTTAAAAGAATTAATAGTTCTTCATGACTTAAAGACTCACACTTTATCAGTTTTCAATATAGTACTTTTACCTTTTCATTACCTTAACTTTTTTCTCTTAAAGCTCTTTTTTTTTTTTTTGAACTCTTACTTATGATCACTTTTCCTTTTTAACTAAACATATATAATAAATATCTTTTCTCAATATTTAGCTTTTTTCACCAAAATTTACATTTGGTCCACATAGTACAAAAAGGTTCTATAACCTTTTTACAAATAATCACAACAAATTAGCCATTGAACATTGATTTCTTTACATAATGAAAATCAATTTCCAAAATGGAAATCTTTCTTTCTAAGGCATTAGTCAATTGGCTGAAAATTTTTGTAACTTTTTAAAATTTTGTTTTCAAATTGTTTAGTTTTTTTGTTCAATTACAAATATTGATTAGGTTAACCAACTTGAATTTTCTATAAATTTTCTCTTCTTAACTTTTTTTTTATTCAATTAACCATAAGCATTAATTCAGTTGACCTTCTATTTAGAATATGAATCCCTTGAAAACATCTTTTATGAAACTTAATCCATGAAAAAAGAAACTAGAAAAAAGAGTCAAGGAAAGGACAAAGTAAGTTGAAGTAAAAATGTAAAGAAGAAGAAATAACAAATTACTAGGAAGATAGAAATTTGAGTGAATAAAGGAAAAACCTAAAGTTCCTATTGATGAGGACCTTCTTAGGTCTCACACTGAGAGGGGGAGGGGGTGAATCAGTGTGAGATGCTTGCTTTTTATAAATCTTTCTAGATTTAACTTTTATGACTTATTGGAGCTGATAATCAAATTTTTATCTTTCTTCTTTATGTAAAAGGGTCCGTATAGATATCAATGAAACACAAGCACCCAAGAACACACGACAATTTTTACATAATTTACCCATAATATGTGAGCAACATCCATAATGTGATAGGATCACTCGTAAATCACCCAATCCACTCTTTGATGAGCCCATCTTTAATGGCTAATATTAGATTTGTTATCAACCCCATCTCATACAGTTATATATGTTGATTTGATGTTATGAAAGCCATTGAGATGTAGTGAAATCATTGGAAAAACCAGTAATGACAAGTCAATCTTGACATTGAGGAGTCAATATTAATGGTGACCCTAAATTTTAGGACTCAAATTTAGCCGTTGATTTTAGGGCAACTTATAGGAATCAACGATGACCGCTAATGATCATGTAACCCTAATATCAAGGCTCTATAAATACTCATATATGTCTTGTAGGAAGTGTGTGTGCTACAAAATGTTTTGAGAGAACAAAACCTAATTACAACAACTGGCCAAGAGAGAGAGAGAGGCAACAAGGTAGCCAACCACCATACCTACAAACTTAAAGCAGTTTGCCATTCTCACTAACACCTATAGTAGTCAGCCCTCACCAAGTTACAATAGTTGATCCTCACCAAGTTGTAGCAACAGGCCCTAATCAACACCTCTAGCAGCCAGTCCTTACCAAACTTGTAGCAGTCAGCCTTAAACCAACAATCTAGTAGCCAAGGAAGATAAACCAAAAGGTGGTGTAGCAACCTTTGAATCCAACAGCCAAAGGAGACAAACTAGAAGGTGGTGTAACAACTTATGAATTCAACAGCCAAGGGAGACAAGCCAAAAAGTGGTGCAGCAACCTATGAATCTTGCATTAAGGGAAGACAAACAAGGGGGTAGTAGCTTCACCAACAAACTAGTAGCCTGCACTAACAAACCAAAAGGCAATATCCTACACCAATAAAACTAGGAGGCAGTAACAGGTCCAGCAGAAGGTGGCACAGTAATAGGAGGCCTCCATATTAGCAAACCAAAACTAGCAGTCATAACAACATCATCTGGGATAAAAAAGCAAACCAGCAATAGGTGATTCCTACACCAGCAATCCATAAGGCTTTCTAACAAACCAACAGCACTCCATGAAGCTTTCCAGCAAACCAATAGCACTTTAAGAGGCTATACTAGCACTAGTAGCACTTCAGGAGGCTTCTTAACAACAAAAGCACATCCAAGAATCAAGCAAAAAATCAAAACTTGCAGTAGCAGGTTTGGGAATTAGCTACCACCTGCAAAAATTGCAGGCAAGTCTGGGAATCAATAGTGTATACGGATAGTAGTAGTTGTGCATGCAGACAGCAACAATGTATATAGACAACAATAGCAGTGTGTGAGGACAACATGAGCGCATCTAAAAGACTATACCAGTAAATGTAGTGTGCCCAACAACCAAATCAACAAGAGCAATGCATACAGACATCAGCAGCACATCCAGGAGGTTATACCAACAAGTGTAGTAAGCCGAACAACTAAATCAATTAAAGCAACACGTGTAGACAGTAACAGTACATCTAGGAGGTTATACCAATAAGTGTAGCATGCCCAATAACCAAATCAGTGACAACAATGGTGTGAGCAAATAGCAACAACATGTATGGATAGTTGTAGTAGTGTGTGCGAACAACAATAGCAGTGCATGCAGATAGTAAGAGCAGTGTGTATGAATAATAGTAGCAATGTGTACAGATAGTAATAGTAGCATGAGCAGACAGTAACAGTGCTCACGGGCAGTCGCAGTAGCGCACGTAGATAGTAGTAGTAGTGCATGTGAATAGCAACAATAGCACAAACAAACAGTAGCAGTGTGTGTGAACAATAACAACAACGTGTGTAGACAACAACAATAGCAATGCATGCAAATTGTAGCAATAGTGTGTGTGGACAGCAATAGCAACAGGTGCAAGCAGCACCAGTAGTGGGTGAGACAACACTAGTAGCAAAGGAAGGAGAAGATCCCTATTCTACACTAACAATTTATACACATTGAGTAATTATTCATTAAGAAAGTTTTTACTATAAACTTTTAATAAACTTGCTGAATAAGGGTGGAATACCCTTGAAGTGATTGGGAGATCATTATAATTGGTTAAGTAATAGTCCTTCCATAAGTGGTTAAGGAGTGATCCTTCCACAACATTATCACAACGTGAACATAGCTCACACATTGTGGGTAAACCACGTAAAAATTATTGGGTGCTTGTGCATTAATTTATATTCATATGGTCCCGCTTACATAAAATAGAAAGATAAAAAAAATTGGATCATCGATTCTAACAAGTCACAGAGGTTAAATTCAAATTGATTTGTAAAAAGTGCATATCTCACACTAATTCACCCTCCTCTTAATGTGAGACCTAAAAAGGTCCTCATCACTCTTATTATCAAGGGATACTATTATGTTGTGGAAAGATCACTCCTTAATCACTTACGATGATCTTCTAATCACTTGACAAATTGATATCTTGATCATTTGAAAGTTTATCTCTCAATCACTTTAAGGTTTAACCTCTCAATCATTAGATGAGTTGATTTCCTAATCACTTAAAGGATTGATCTTTGGATTACTCCAAAGATCTCCCACCCTTTTTTAACATGTTTATCAAAAGGTTAGTGACTAACATTTTCCTGAGAAGGATCACTCAATGTGCACAAGCTGCTATTGTAGAAAACAAATCTTCTCCTTCTTCACTGTCAATCTTTGCTTAGGCTTTGCTAGTCTCTTCTCTACAGGTTATCTCCACTATAGGTTCTCTCCCCTTGCTACCCTGGTAGGTTCTTTTCCTTTAATGCTAGTAGTACCTGCCCTGTTGCCTTGGCATGTTTTCTTCTCTGTTGCTTCAAGTTATCAGACTTGTTGCTAAGGCAAGTTTTCTCCTCCTCCTATTAGTTATGTTTCCTGTCTTGCTTTTAAGACACGTTAGTAGTTATGCTCGTTACTAGTTATGCTTGCAAGCTGCAATTTCTAGTTGTGCTTGCTGGTAATGCTGCTTACACTTGCTGGTATTGTTGCCTGCAGCTACTGCTGCTGCAATCTACAATTGCTGCTGGTCTGCTTGCTCCTATTACTAAAGCTTGCTACTACTGCTACAATCTACAATTGCTAGTTATCTACTTGCACCTATTAGTGCTACAAGATGTGTTGCTGGTGTTACGGGTTACTGCAAGTGTTGCGGGTTATTGCAGGTGTTGCAGGCTATTATATGTGTTACGAGATGCTGCTAGTATTGTGGGTTGTTACTGGTGTTACAGACTATTGCTGCTAGTGTTGAGACTACTGTTGGTGTTATGGGCTGCTACTAGTGTTGTGGACTACTACTGATGTTGTAAGCTACTGCTAGTGTTGTGTAAGATGTACTACTAGTTTTGCCTACTACAAGTTGTTGGTTTCTTTATTGCAATTGCAAGATTCCTTGGGTGGTTATTGCAACTCCTTCTCCCTTTGGTTTGGCCAGCTACTACCTTTTTTTTTCTTTGGTGTGGCTGTTACACACCTTTTTTTTTTTTGGTTTGGAATGGTTGTTGCACACCCTATCCTCTGGTTTGGTGTGGTTGCTACAACCCCTCTCCTTTGATTTGGTCTACCTATTGTATGTTTTTCTCTCCCTGATATGGTTGTTGCACATCTCCTTTGCTGGTTTGGTGTGGCTACTGGTTGTTGCACCTTGTTCTCCCTTTAGTAGGCCTACCTCCTTCTTCGGTGCTTGTTGTCACCTCTTCTTTGGCCAACTACTACTCACTTTGGTGCTACACCTCTCTTGGCTAGTTGCTACCATAACTCTCTTGGCTGGCTGCTGCTGCAACTCCCTTATCCAACTGCCCCTCTCCTTGGTGGTTATCTCCTTTGCCTTGGCCGGTCACTCTCTGTTTTAATGGCTACCTCTCTCTTTACCGCTCAACCTCTCTTTGCTGTTCTCTCTCAAAATTCTGTAACCCACACATCGGTCTTACGACATATATAGTGGTATTTATAAATCCTTGAGATTAGGGTTACACAATCATCAACAATCAATGTTGATTTACAAAGGTTGTCCTACAATTAACAACCCAACTTAATTTCTAAAATTTTAGATCAATAGTCAACATTGACTTCCTAAAATTTAGGGTCAACAGTCAGCCTTGATCCCTAAAATTTTGGGTCAATGATCAACATTAATTCATTAAACTCAAGGTTGACCTACCATCATCGGTTTTGACCAACGACCTTTTTACATCTTAACGACATTCATAGTATCAAATCAACACTAACAACTATGTTAAATGCTATTGAAAATAAATCCAACATTAGCCATTAAAGATGGACTTAACACCTATACCTTAAATAGATATTTTTTAGGTGAATAAAAAGGTGTCACCTAGATTTAATGGCCAAAAATTTTGAAATAACCAGAGATAATTGAAAGAACAAAATGATTTAAATTTTTTCTAAATTACTAATAATCATAAACGTCCAAGTCCTAAATTCCTTGATAAGTTAGAATCCCCAAAAAAGGAGCAAGTGATAAGGATACTATTAAAAGGCCTCTGATGTCCTATAGGCTTAAAAGGTCCAACCTAGTTATTATACTATAAATAAAAAACTAGGTAGTCATTACTTAGTATCCACTTGGCTAGCATCTTTACTATCTTTACCTTTTTTCTATCATAACCAGTAAAGAGTTCCTTAGTAGAAAGAAGCATGCCTTTAACTCCTCATGTCTTATAAGACATTGCTCCACCATTCTTAGTAGAGCCCCTTGCTAATACTACTTATAGCATTAAACAAGCTGAAGGAGCATGCCAATGTTACTTCGTAAGAAGCCTTTGGCATGCTCTCTCAATTATACTAATACCTTACCAACAAATTAAAGTTTGCTCATGACATTATAAATACCCTATGATTACATCCTTAGAAAGTAAGTCTAATACACCAAGCTTCATCTTCTTTATTTTAACAAAAGTTCTCACTAACTTAAATATCATAGCACTTATGTTAAGTTACAACCCAATATTTCAAGCCTTTTTCTTTATTTTATAGGTCACATGCCCCTATTTGGAAACCACCATTAACACTTATCTTAAAAAATAATAATGGAGTTTTAATTATGATATTTTTCACTTTTAATTTTAACCTTTTATATAATTTTGTGATTTAATCACATAAATAAATCAATAAAGTAATTTTAAGTTTAATTAAAAGTTAGCAATTAGTAATATAAGTAACAAAAAGTTCAAAATTTTGCTCTTGTGGCTAACTAACATAAATTTGGTTAGTTCATAGAGGTTCCCTAGGATTTACTAGTTTGTCATACTGAGAGGAGGGGTGAATCAATATCACCATAATTCACATTTAGCAGGTAAGTGAACAACTTCAACCTTTTCTTAAAAGCGAACTCCTTCTCAGACTCGACTAAAGTGGATCTATTGCTACCTACTAATCACAATAGTCCCCAAAGTCCCCTTTCAGACACCTTCCCTCATAGACAATTTGGATGTTCTTATTTAGGTCTTCGTTAGGTTATAGGCTAGTTGATACTTTAACTGCATTCATAACTTAATTCAAAATAGTGAATGTAAAGCAAATTAAAAACACACGAGATTTACGTGGTTCCGTCACTGTGACATACATCCATGGTGGTAGAGAATCTCCCTTACCAAGACTATTCACTATACTTCAGAATTCCAGTTACAATGGATGTCTTAATCCTCTGCTCCTTTTACTATTACAATTACTAAGCAAGTATAATACAAAAAGTGTCACCTACTGTGTCTACCCTTCTTCTAACTTGTCTTGTCTCTGTTGAATTGAAAGGCTGCTCCACTGCGACTTAGAAGTTCACCGCAACGCTCTCTAACCTCTCTTGAAGAAATCTGGAAATAGGTTGAGTTCTTTAATACTTCACCGAATTCCTTTTTTACATTGTTTCACACAACTCCTGCTTTCACCGTCTCATTATCTCACCTGTCTCCTGGTTTCACCGTCTCACCATTTCACGGCCTGCCCTCACGGTTCTGGTATGTCATTGCACGTCTATTGGCCTGCACCATGCTTCTAGTTTTGTTGGTTTAAGTCATGCAGCCTACCTCACTGCTGTTGCATGATTGTTGGCCTGTACCACGCTTCTGGTTTTGTTGGTTCAAGTCACACGGCCTGCCTCACACCTCATCTGGTCTCACACCTCACAAATACCAGGTCTACTGTACCCCTGTCACATGCACATTTCTAGTTTACTGGTCTCTCTTTCAGCTTTGCTAGTCTCCTCAGCTTCACGGTTTTGCTGCACAGCTTCGTTGGTCTCCCTCATGATTTTGCTACACAATTTCCCTGTTTGTTTCAGCTACACTCCCCTGTTCATTTCATGCTTCTACTGCACTCCCATTTCAACTTCGCTGATCTCCTCAGCTTTGCTGGTCTCCTGTTTTAGGTCTCACAACCTGGTCACTCGTTTATTGTCTCCTATTTTTGGTCAGTCATGCCATTCTCTTTTAGTGCTCTCCTTTTGACGTTTTGCTCTCTTGCCATTTTGCTCTCTTGTCGTTCAACCCCTTCTTTTGTCGTATCATATTTTCTCCCCTTCGACACCCTGTTCTAAAGTTTTTCTCTTTTGGGTGTTTCTTGATTTTTCTCTCTCTTCCAATGGTTGTGTTTTGGCTGACCTCTCCTATGTTGGATGGTTTCTCTCTAGGTTTTGGCTGACTCCCTTGGTTGAATGATTTCTTTTTTGTGTTTGGACGGTTCCTTCCTCTCTTTCAGCCAGTTGCTCTGTTTTGCCAATGGTCTCTCTCTCTTCTTTGGGCTATCGAATTTTTTTCTCCTTCCCCTGTTCTGCCATGCTTGTTTTGTCGTGCTGGTTTTCTCCTTCGGCTGGTGATGGCTCTTCTTTCACCTGCCATCCAACCCCTCTTCGGTTGTTCACCACTTTCTCTCTCTCCCAAGGTTAGGTTTTCTCTCTTTTTTGTAGGTGGGTTTTTTTTTTCACTCGGTTGTTCTTTGTTTAGCCCCTAAATTTGATTTTTGGTCGTGCTTCTCTTCTTTTTGTCATTACCACTTTGGCTAGTTCCTATGTTTTGACGTCTTGTGTTTACCGAATGCTCAACTGCCAATAATCTCACTCTCTTCGTTCACTACTCTTATGTTTTACTGTGTATTCAATTGTGTTGGCCTTACCCTAATTTTGTCTTCTAAGGTCTTTATATATTCCATGAAACCCTAATAAGGATTATTTGCAGCAAATTTACTATCTTAACTTCTATGTGACTTTTACATTCTTGCCTTTTCATGTGGCTTTTACCTTCTTGCCCTTCTATGTGGCTTTACTTTCTTGCACACTTAAACCTTGTTGACAACAATTACAACCCATACAAAGCTGTGGGAACAGCAATCTCCCTATTTGTAATTGTTGGCAACACTCATAACAAAAGACAATATGCAACAATTTCAACTCCCTCTTTCTTAACAGCTCCCCCTGCACTGTTGCTTCTCTCTCCCTTTGCCAACCAATTACAAATCTAAAAAACTCGCAAAGTAAAGATGGAGGATTCATCTAAACTTTAGGCTTGAGGAGACATTTGCACAGACAGACTCATTTTGTGCTTTTCAAACTATTCTGTGGACAGAGATTTAATTAGATCTTATGTAGCCTCTTCAACAAATTTAGGTTCAACTTATGAGAGTAAAGTAGTAGCTCTTACAATTCTTCTTCTTGTTGTAGCTACTGCTGATGGGTCACTTATGATTTGATTTTCTTGATGAGCATTGGTCCACATTTTCTTTGGCTTTCTTTCTTGCACAGTCTTAATTGCAAAAGGATCTCTTTCTTCATCAATCACATACAAATTTCCAACTATTCTCTTCCTAATTTACTGTTTACCTGGCAACCTATTTTTGTAAATATTACCTTATGGTCTTCATTACATAGTTTGCTAACATATTCTAGATTATATTTGAGTCCTTTAACGTGCAAAACATCTTTCAGCTTTCCTCTTCCAATGTTTACTGACCCCTGACCACTAATGTTGAGTGAATCATCATTGTCAAACTTGACTCTGCCTTCTTTTGACTTGTTTAGCTTTAACAATTTACTCTTGTCTCCCATCATGTGTGAAGTGCATCCACTATTAAGGATCCACTATTTATCCTTGTAGTCACCTTTGAATGCAATTTCAACTATATTAGCCACCTCCCTTTTAGATTTATATTCCTTCTTTTGAACTGGCTGAAAGATAGCTTTCTTCTTTTTCTCAACTTTAACTACACCGCTTGTTTTCACTGTGCCATTGAGTGCCTTCTCTTGCTCAGGGAGAAATGTCATGCATCTCTTGGCATTATGGCCATCCTACCCTCACCTTTCACACTGTTCCAAGTCTACCAATACAGCACACTATTTCTTTGAAACCATTGATTTGGGCTTCCACCAATACTCCTTATTAATGTGTCCTTGCTTTTTACAGTATGTGCAAGAACTTAGGACAGGTGTTCTCCTCTAAATTTTGTATTATCTCCCCCTGTATATAGCATCATATCTTCCCGAGTTAAACACATATACTGCCCTTTTCTACCAACAGTTACTTGCCTTATGACCCTAGACTTCATAATAAAAGCAATGACCTTAAAATTGCCTCTTCTTGGGACTGATCACAACTTGTCTTCTTTTGTTCATCACTTGTTATGTAGGCAACGCTGCTAACTTCTTTGCTTGTGTGACTTTCATTTCAGCCACCTTTTTCTCCTTCTTTTGTTTAGCTATAGCCCTCTAATAGTTGACTTTCTTTTCTTCCTTCTTGTTTGCCACCTTAGGTTGCTTCTTCAAATCTTCTTTATTCTCAGCTATCTTCTTCTGAGTCACAACCTTCTCTTTTAACTTTTGTGGCACATTCTAATTTTCTTTAGCCAATGCAGCCTCAGATTACTACACTTTCTCTACATTCTTCTCTCCTTCTGCAGAACTTGTTTATCCTATCATTTCAAGCTTCTACAAGTTCTCTTTGCTACTTTTGAGTTGTTGCTTAAGTCTCAGTAACTCTTTCTCCATTTTTCAATTTTTAAAGCCCTTGAACCAAGCTCTACTGTAAGGTCTTCACATATTTTGATCTGTTCTTCAAATCTTCTTATCAAGCCAATATGTTTAGCCCTTATTTCATCCTTTTGACTTTCAGCTTCCTCAGAACTATGAGGGAGTTGGACTTGATAGTTGTCCTTTCCCACACACTTGATGATGGGGAATGATCCTTCGTACTTCTGTACTAAGCCCTTATATATCTTGCGTAGAGACTTGAATTGGTTGGGCAACAAGTTCACCATCACCATGTCTCCTACAGTGTAGTCCATTGGGCATCGCTTAGCGTTAACCCATCTCTTCATCTTTTTGGTCGCTTTGTCATGGCAAGCCCTTGTTATGTCTACTTCCTTGTGCCATTCCTTTGCAAATTTGAAGGTAGACGGGTTATTGCCAATGTAGGGAGAGGTAATATCACTTGGAGTTAGCGATTGTTGTCCTAAGACAATTTCAAACGGGCTTTTGGTTATGGCCTCGCTCCTCTGAAGGTTGTATGAGAACTGGGCAATGTCTAGTAGCTTCACCCAATCTTGTTCGTGAGCACTGACATAATGCCTCAAATATTGTTCGAGCAAGGCATTGACTTGCTCAATTTGACCATCACTTTGAGGATGGAAGCTTGTCGAGAAGTTTAGCTCGGTGCAACTTGAATAGCTCGTGCCAAAATTTACCTGTAAAGTGGGGGTCTCTGTCATTGATTATTCTTTTTGGCACACTCTATAGCTTTACTACATTCTTGAAGAACAAGCAAGCAGTTTCGTCCTTCTTGCAATCAATAGGGGTTGGAATGAAGGTGTCATACTTGCTGAACCGACCGACTACAACCATGATGCTTCTGCATCCTTTGGACTTGGTAAAGCCAAAATAAAGTCCATTGAGACACTTTCCCATGGCTTAAGCAAGTCAGCTGGTGGCTGTTGTTCTACCTTATCTTATTAGCAAACTAAGCAAGTTCGCACATAGGCCTCAACATCTGTATATATATGTAGCCAAAAATAATGTTGTTGGACAAGAGCAAGGGTTCGTGTCATACCTGGGTTACTAGCCTATAAAGAATTGTGGCATTCCTTGAGGATATCCTTTCGCAAGTTTCCCAACTTTGGCATAAAAATGCGATTCCTGACCGTCATTAGGACTCCATTGTTCACCCAAAATCGACGAGTCTTCCCCTCACTAGCCAATCTTAACAAGTTATTGGCCAGTTTGTTTTGTCTGGTACTTTCCTTGATCCGTTCAAGGAGGTTGCTTATAGGAGTACTAGTAGCAAGAGCCGCTAGTTCTGCCTTTCGGCTCAGCGCATCAGCAACAATGTTTGTTTCTCTCGACTTATACTGCAATGTGTAGTTGAATTCTGCCAGGAAGTCTTGCCAACAAGCTTGCTTAGGGCTAAGTTTCTTCTGAGTCTGGAAGTAGCTCGTAGCAATGTTGTCGGTCATGATTACGAACTTACTTCAGAGGAGGTAATGTCTCCAAGTGCGCAAGTAATGGATGACGACGGTCATCTCTTTTTCCTGGATGGTATACCGTCTCTTCGTGTCATTTAACTAGTGACTTTCGTAGGCAATGGGATGCCTATCCTACATCAAAACTCCTCTAATGGCAAAGTCTAATGCGTCGGTGTGGACTTTGAAAGGCTTTCCTTAGTCTAGTAATGCCATAACGAGTTCTTCAGAGATTGCTTTCTTCAATCTCTCGAAGGAAGGTTGGCATTCCTCTATCCAATGCCAAGTGTGATTCTTCTTCATCAGGTTGGTTAGGGGTGCTGCTACAATAGAGTATCCCTGGATAGTAGTTGACAAGTCCCAGGAAAAATCGCAATTTTGGGACTTTAGTTGGAGGCTTCCATTGTTGGATGGCTCGCACCTTCACTGGATCCATCAAAAGCTTACCATCCTTGATTCAATGACTAAGGAAGTCCACCTCTTGCTTGGCAAATGAGCACTTCTCCTTCTTGACGAACAATTCGTTTTCCCATAGAGCTCAGAAGACTTGCTTGGGGTGCTCAACGTGCTCCTTAAATATGTTGCTATATACCACAATGTCATCCAAATAAACTGCCATGAATTTGTCTAGGAAAAGATGTAGTACCTTGTTCATAAGTGGGCAGAAGGTAGCTGGTGTGTTGGTGAGGCCAAAGGACATGACTAAGAACTTGAACTCTCTATAGTGTGTTGCATAAGTTGTCTTTGGCTTATCTCCTTGTGCTATACGAACTTGGTAGTAACTTGATCACAAATCCAGCTTGGTGAAGTATCTTGCCTTCTCGAGTTGGTCGAAGAGATCAACTATCAAGGGGATTGGATATTTGTTCTTGATAATGACCTTGTTTAAAGCTCGGTAGTCAATACACATGCGAAGCGATCCATCTTACTTCTTTTGAAAGAGGACTGGAGCACCAAATGGGCTTTCGACGATCGAATGTAGCCCGAATCAATCAAATTGTAGAGTTGCTTCCTCAATTAAGCAAGCTCCAGGGGTGCCATGCGATAAGGAGCCATGGCAGGGGGTTTGGCACCGGGTTCCAGCTCAATGTGGTGATCCACATCTCGCTTTGGTGGAAGCTTCTTGGGTAAATCGAAAGGCATGACGTCTTTGAACTTGTTAAGGATAGCCTAAATTGGTTGTAGTAGCGCGAGAGTTGGTGTTGAGATCCCGCTTGAATTGCAAGGCTAAGATCATCGATGGTTGAGATCTCTCCTTGCGCTTCAAGGGAACTACACGGATCTTATGGTTGTCGACAACCACAAAAGAACATGAAGCAAGTATAGGAAAAGCCAAAGCTTCGCAAAAGAATGTAAGACCTAACACCACTTTAAAATCATCCATGGGAACGACGGTAAAGTCTAATTTACTGGTCCATTCACCAATCTAGACAGTAACTCCGTGTGTCATGCCTTGGATAAGCCTTGCTTTCGAGTTTACCACTTTGATGGTGCCGTTTCCCTTCATTGGTTTAAGACCTAGACTTTTGGCCTCTTGCATATCCATGAAGTTGTGTGTTGCCCCCATATCCAGCATCACACAAGCTGATTTGCCTTCAATGGCAAGATCAGCATACAACAATCCTTTCTCCTTAGCGACTGTTAGGGAGAAATGCTTTGAGAGATTACCCAATAGTTGGATAGATCCCATGTCTATTTGGGTTTCTTCGTCAGCCTTTTCTAGGTTAAGTACTGCCATCATAGCATCATGGCTTTGCATTTAGGGCAGTCCTTCACCCAATGCGGTCCATCATAAATGAAGCAGGGTCTAGGAGGATTAGTCGAGTTGTGCTTACCCATAGACTTCTTCTTATGCTTGGGACGGTCATTTGAGGGCCTTTGTTATCCACCTTCATTATGACCAGAATCCTGCTTCTTTCTCTCGATCTTCTCTCCCCCACTTTTGCTAGAGGTTGGCTTCTTGCCCTTGGAGTGAGCAGAGTAGTTGATGATGGTTTCGGTAGTGGCAATGGCAGCATCTAGGGTCTGCATATTACGCCTCTCCAACTTGACTCTTGCCCCATCCTTCAAGCCATCTTTGAAATAGAAGAGAAGCTCCCTATCGGACATTTCGATTTCAAGCATGAGGGTAGTAAATTCCTTAATGTAGTCAGAAATACTACCTATCTGACATAGGCGTCGCAACTTTCCTCTCGCTTCATCATCCGCATTATGAGGGACGAAGTACCAACGCACTTCCACCTTGAATTGTTCCTAAGTGTCAATGATACATAAGCCTTCTCCCATTCATAGTGCTTCCATCTCCACCAGAGTTGGGCAGCATCTCTTAGAAAAATTGGGGCGTTGCCTATCCTAGCCAGATCGTCGACAACCCCTATGGCCTCGAAGTACTACTCAAGGCTAAATAGAATGTTTTCTAAAGCAGTGGTATTCCACGTGCCGTTGTACATGGCAGGCTTCAGAACCTTTAAGCCATGTACCACAATAATACTAGTAGTGGTAGCAGTATTAACAAGTGAGTTGTTTTAGTGCAGAGACTCCATCTCCCAACGAAGGTCATGAATCTCCCCTTCAACGAACTCACACAGGTTAGACAAACCTTGATTCAAGGAGTGTATTTTTCCCCTAAACGAGTGGCCAAATTCTTCGATCATGACTTTGGCAGCCCATGTGATCTCCACATTCTCGTGGATCAAGTTGTCAACTTAATCACTAAGATCTCCCACAAGGGAGATTATGTCAATGACGCTCCTTTCCAAGTTACCAACACGAGTTTCTATGGTTTCCTTTGCTGGAGCCTTGGACTTGCCACGTTTGGCTAGAGCATTCAACTCCTCGCGCCCATAAGCTTCTTGCTCCACTTGTTGCTCATCGAAAGTAGTCTCAACAAATCCTTCCTCACCTGCCATATTCACAACTCAAATAAGAACAAAGTAAGGACTAGGATTACCTTGCTCTAATATCACTTGTCATGAAGTTAGGCTTGAGATGTGCTTGAGACGTGTTTTTGACATGCTAACCCATGCAGCACTTAGTTGATCTTGTGAGAGAAGACACTAAGTAAGCCTTAAAGAGTTTAAGAGAATCAGTGGAAGACAAGTGAGAGGTAAGTGAACGAATAGGAAGTGCTTTAGAGAACGAAAGAGAGAGAGCACAAGAGAGCTTTACAAGTAAACTTGTATTGATTGAAAGGATGTATACTATACAAATGAAATGAGTAACCTATTTATACAACTCAAAAGGACTTAGAAAGGAATTCTTGGCATATGTAAAGACTATTCTAGATAAGGAATATTCTAGGTATATACACAGATTATTCTAGATATGGTTCCTTCCAAAATTCTCTAGGCAATTGTGGGCTTCTGGGACCTTGGTGACTCGCCCACTTGGTATCAGAGTCGAGGTTTGTGAGGCATAATGTTGAGCAATATGGAGGAGAATGTGCTAAGGGAACACCAAGGGATAGAGAGGGAACATGATCTATCTCCCACTAAAGATGGGAACAAGAAGAACAAGCATGGACGTAGCAAGACTCTTTCTGCCGTCACTCTTGCCACTTTAGAAGAAAAGTCCAACATCCTTGAACAGGTAATGTCTGAAATGGGTACACGTATTGAACATATTAAACATAATTTTGATGCTTTAGAATCTCACACATTAAAAGAGCTTGATAAAGTTAAAGGGGACATCCAATAGTGACTTTCCAATAATTAAGGGTGTTACGGGAGTGAGTAAGCCTTTAAGGCGACGGTCATATAGACCGTCAAAAGCTTGCAAACTTAAGTGACCTCTTTAGAAACCATTCTGGAGGAGATGCACCAAGACATAGCCATGTGCAAGAAGGTCGTGGCTAGCGATGGCAGCTTCAAGGGAGCTCCTAGGGTGGAAGCTCCCAAACCCAAGGAATTCTCGGGCAAGAGGGATGCCCAATAGGTGGAGAATTTCCTTTGGCAAATGGAGAGATACTTTAAGTGTATAAAGATGGTAGACAAGCAAGATAAGATAAACACAGTGACCTTTTACTTTGCAGATACAGCAACTTTGTGGTGGCAGAGGAAGCATGTGGATATGCAAAAGGGCATTTGTACTATAAAGACATGGAAGGACTTTAAGAGGGAACTTAAGAGGTATTCTTCATTGAGGGATACTCAGCGCGGATCACTGCCCTAATCAATTTGTTGAAGTAAAACCAGTCGTGAGAATGGACAACTTAACAATAAATGACCTTTGAAGGGTTAAAGGCTGTCGTAAGTAAAGAGCCTGTCCTTGTTCTCCCTAACTTTACTATAGCATTTGAAGTCCACACCGATGCTTCTGACTTTGCTATAAGAGGGGTCCTAATGCAAGAAGGACATCTTGTGGCATATAAGGGCCGAAAATTGAATGACATCGAACGAAAGTACACAGTGCAAGAGAAGGAGATGACCGCTATTGTACATTGTCTCTGTACTTGTCACCATTATCTATTAGTTTCTCAATTTGCGATCAAAACGGACAATTTGACCACTAGCTACTTCCAAACCCAAAAGAAGCTGACCCAAAGCAAGCTAAGTGGCAAGACTACTTGGCTAAGTTTGAGTATACGTTGGAATATAAACTAGGCAAAGCCAACGTAGTCGTTGATGCCTTAAGTCACAAAGCTGAATTGGCGGCCATCTCTCACATAAAAGGGGATATCAAAGACCTAATCCGAGAAGGGCTCAAGCATGATCCCATGGCTAGACAACTTATCGACCTTGATATGGTTGGGTCACCTAGGCATGAAGAGGACGTGGGCATTGTTGGAAGCAATATACTATTGGCCTCAATTGAGGGATAAGGTTAAGATGTATGTTTGAACATGTCTTGTGTGCCAACAAGACAAGGTTGACCATCAATTACCTAGAGGCTTATTGCAATTGTTACCAATACCTCAAAGGCCTTGGGATACCATTACAATGGACTTCATTTTTGCATTACCCAAGTCAGAAGGGTTAGGGTCGATCCTAGTGGTCATGGATCGCTTTTCAAAGTACGGGACGTTCATCCCTGCCCCAACTGATTATATAGCCGAAGAGGCAGCACAACTATTCTTTAAGAATGTGGTAAAATATTGGGGGTTGTCATACCACATCATAACTGATCGTGATCCTTGTTTCACTGGTCAATTGTGGGATGAGTTGTTCAAACTCTTTGGGACTAAGTTGTATTTCTCCACGAGTTTTCACCCTCAAATTGATAGCCAAACTGAGAGGGTGAATGATCTTTTGGAGTGTTATCTTAGGCACTTTGTAAGTGCCAACCAATGGGATTGGGGGAAACTCCTTGACGTGTCTCAATTTTCATACAATCTACAAAAGAATGAGGTAATTAGGAGAAGTCCCTTTGAGTTGGCGACTGGGCAACAACCTTTAACGCCCATAGTGTGGATACGGATTCATTAACCAGAAGCCCAGGAGCCCTAAAAATGGCCAAGTCGTGGAAGGAGCAAACTGACATAGCCCGTTCCTACCTTGACAAGGCAATTACGAAGATGAAGAAATGGGCAGACAAGAGAAGACGACAGGTCGAGTTTGCTGTTGGAGACAAGGTAATGGTCAAAATCTTGCCCTAACAATTCAAAGCTTTCCGTTCTATCCATAAGAATCTTATAAGGAGGTATAAGGGACCTTACTCAGTCATCGAAAAGGTTAGTAAGGTCTCTTACAAACTGGATTTGCCCAAAAACTTAAAATCCCACCTCGTCTTCCATGTGAGTATGATCAAATTGTTCAAGGAAGACCAAGAAGACCCCATACGTGGAGTATCCACTAGAGCTCCCTCGATTGTGGTAAAGTCCTATGACAAAGAAGTCGAAGGAGTGCTTGGCAAATAAGTTGTTCAAAAACATGGTATACCACCAAGCACTCAATACCTAATCAAATGGAAGGGATTGCCCGAGAGTAAAGCAACATGGGAAAGTAAAGAGGATATGTGACAATTTCAACAACAACTTCATGAATACGAGGACTCGGCGAGGGCATCGAATGATTAGGTGGGGAATAGTGAAATGCCCTGGAATATTCTAGGGGAGCATAGAGGCTTACTAGGACCCTAGAACATTCCACCTTAGTCCATATTATTCTAGAATTCTCTTAATTAGGTAGAATTGTATAGATCCTTGTAGAATTATCTAGATCTTTGATTGTAGCCATTAGATTAAATGAATCTTAGTCATCTATTTAGGAGGTAGAGATGTACATAAAAGGAATTAACCCCAAGGGTATGAGGCATCCAATTCACTTGTGCTTTCTCTTAAGTATAATATAGTGTTTCCTTTCTCTCATCATTCTCTCTTGTATTTTCTATAATGCTCTACTTTCTCTTCACTATCCAAGGAAGAAGGCTGACTTAGCTCTTACAAAAGGAGTAAGGAAGGCTAGGTGCTGCACGGTCGTGAGGGAAATTCGTAAGTCAATGTTTGCCGCAAGTAAGCCCTATTAGGGTTTCATGGAAGAAGGGATATAAAGATCTTGGAACACAAAATTAGGGTAAGGCCAACGCAATTAAATACATGGAAAAATACAAAAGTGTATGGATGACCAAATAGATAAAACATAGAAAACAGAAAAATACAACACACGCCAAAGTACATCAACGGCAAGAGAACGGTAGAACAGGGGATGGCAAAATAAAAATCGCAGCCACACAATAGCTGTCGTGAACAATAGCGTCGAGTGAGAAAAAAAGGGGGGACAAAACGGTAGCAAAGGGGACAGCAGAACAACAAACAGGTGAAAATCTAACACAGCCAAAGTGGAGAGTGGCCAGTGAGATAAATCTAGCTGGACAATGAGAGAGATCCGGCTGAACAAAGAGAAAGAAAATGTAGCCAACGAATAAAGAGAGAGAAAATGCAACCGACAGACGAAGAGAGAGACGCCATCAAAAGAGCAGACAACTGATCTACGACAGCGTGAGACAAACAAACGACACAGCAAAGAGAGAACTGTGAAAAAGATGAAGAGAAACTCACCACTTGAGGAAAAAGATAGAAACCCGACAGTCGATGAACAGTGACCCGTAGTAAAGGAAGAAAATCTGATACAGCCAAAAGAGGTGTGAAATGGACAGGTGAGGGCAAGCTACAGAACAGTAAAGCCGTGAGATAAAAAGACAGAGGAGACAGTAAGACGGTGAAAGTAGGAGTTATGTAAAACAATGTAAAGAAGAAATTCGGTAAAACATGTAAAGAACTCAATGTATTTCTAAATTTCTTCAAGAAAGGTTAGGAAGCGTTACGGTGAACTTCTAAGCGGCAGTGGAGCAGCCTTTCAATTCAATAGAGGCAAGACAAGTTAGAAAAAAGGTAGATACAGTAAGTGATACTCTTTGTATTGTACTTGCTTAGTAATTGCAATATTAAAAGGAGCAGAGAATTAAAACATACATTGTAACTAGAATTCTTAAGTATAGTGGATAGTCTCAATAAGGGAGAATCTCTACTATCGTGGATGTACATCACGTTGACGAAACCACGTAAACCTTGTGTGTCCTTAATTTGAGTTGTGAACGTAGTTAAAGTATCAGTCAACCCATAACCTAATGAAGACCTAAACAAAAACATCTAAATTATCTATTAAGTAAGATGTCTGAAAGGTGACTTTGGGGACTATACCTTAGTCAAGTCTGAGAAAGAGTTTACTTTTAAGAAGAAGTTAAAGTTGTTCACTTACTTGCGAATTGCGAATTATGGTGATACTGATTTACCTCTCTATCAGTATTATAAACTAGTAGATCTTAGGGAAAAGTCGGAAACTTCATAGTTTTTCTTTTATCCCTTTTCCATCTCATCTTTTAGAATTTTTTTTCCTTGTAAGTGCAATGTTTTTAATGTTACTCAAAAGGAAACAAGGCTAAAAACTAATAAAAAAGTAAGTGTAATGAAACTCACACATATTACCCTCTTATTCTTTTTAATTTTATATAATTAAATCATTTAACTCCACCTTATTCCTAATTGTACTAGTCCATTTATTTCAATAATAAATCTTCAACCAAATAATTATGGGATAAATCTACATTATACTTTTACCACTTAAATTTGTCAATGTGATCAAATTTTGACCAAAAATATATTAATTTGGTGATAATATTTCCTATGCAAAGGGACCTAAATGAGATATGGATATAATCCATATGGATATAATGACTTGATTTACTTCATGACCTTTGCAATGTTGTGCGTTTTACTGTTCACCCTAAGTAAACACGTGCTGTGAGGATTCAATGGACTGATGCAAACCCATAAACTTTAGGCTATTTTAAAGTAAAAAGTGGACAGATGAAAAATTTTGAGAAGTATGGGGGTCGAATATGAAAAAATAAATTTTCTTGGTTAATGTGCTAATAATCAAAAACTCAACTGCCTACTTGCTGTAAAAAGAAGTAAGGCTGGATATACGTATAACTCCTGACTGATATTGGAGCACACCAAGTACAATTGGGCAGCTAATTAACATGTTAATCGGAGAGTAATGCAGTCATTTGGGCTTTAAAGTTATCCATGAACAAGTGGCTGAGAACGAAAATTAGACAACATACGATGGCTTTTCGGTAACTTCACTTAACGAGCTATTATCATATCCGCAGCAGCAATCCTCTTCTTCTAAATAAAATTTGCCCCAAGAAAATAAGGAATAAATTTGAAGCTCTGGAGCAAATAAAAAACATCCTTCTTGGGTTTGTAGGTATCTCAATCCATCTTCATTTTCTTTAAACGTAAATTATCAGGAATGTTTTTTTTTTTTTGCATTTTTTGAAAATGAATTATATCCATTTGGAAATATTTTATGACTTGTTTTTCTTTATTTGTTGAGAGACAAAAAAAAAAAAAAAAAAAAGAGGTCTCTGCTTTCTGGATTCCCCATCTCCACCTTTCTGTCTCAGTGTGTGCATGTGTAAATTTCTGGGTTATATATCAGCAGATTAAAACTTGGGTTTCAATTTTTGAGGTAAAACTGAAGCATAATGTCCGCGCGGGTTAGCACGATCCGAGCCTAACTCCGTGACAATAAGCCAATGTCCAACAACCCGACATTACTGTAAACTGTTTTTGTATGAGCTCAAGATTTAACAACAAAATGTCTCAGAACAACTGGGAAGCCGATAAAATGTAAGTTTCCATTGAATATTTTCCTGTTCCTTTGATTCTTGTTACAGATTTCTATGTGGGTTTTTCTTTTTCTAAATTTTAATTGTTGATTTTGTTCCTTTTTTGTTTTTTCATTTGGTTCAAGTAATAGTCGTACCCGTACGGACGTTTTGTGTTTCTCAGTATGATCTGCACCATCATCTCTATTCTCTTCTCTTTATCAATTCTCCTATCCTTCCTACCTAGTTTTATGAATTTCTCTTTCAATTCCATTGCCTCATCCTTACCTATGAGGTTCCAACTTTTGATCCCAGATTCACCTGGGAGTTGTTTCCGGGCATCTTCAGAAAAAAAACAAAAAGAATGTTTTCATACACCCCAACTCCATCCCTTGAAAAGAAAAATGCTTCTGGATTTTGCTTCTTTCTGCCATTTCCAAACCAAAGTTTTGGCCTTTCATGCTGTTTTATGATAGGCATATCTGTGTTGTTCTCAAGGATTCACATTCCTCTACAGCTTCTTTTTGGTTTAGAAGATGACTTGCTAAGTGGGTGTCGTTTATGTGGTCTAGGGTTTTTAAATATTTATGTCGTAGGTTGGCCGTATGCTGAAATTGCCGCTATCCCATTGTGGGACGATGTTATAATTTCGAATTTGTTGGTTTTGTTCTTGGTTTGGTGCCCACTTTGTTTTGCACCTGTTAGTGTGTGAAAAATTTTCGGGAGGGAGTCAATTTTCTTCTTCTTCTTTGTTTGTTTTTTTTTTTAATTTTTTTGTCTTGATTTGTCCATTTACACAACTTTTTTTCGCCAAAATCTCCTCAATATCTAATTTAAAGGCTTAATCTTGCACTGTGTCTGCTGCTATGCTATTTGATTTCATTGCCTTCTTGTTATCTCTTAATGTCTGCTTCATCATTGTCAATTTCTTTTCTGGGTTCTTTTTAGTCTTTCCCTTTCAATGATCATTAGGTTGGATGTGTACATCCATGATTACTTAGTTAAGAGGGACCTGAAGGCATCTGCTCAGGCATTTCAAGCAGAAGGAAAAGTGTCATCTGACCCTGTGGGTAAGATTAAAGAGACTTACCATTATTGTTCTCAAACTTGGCTTTTGGTTCAATGATTGCTTTACAATTTTTGTGCCATGTTTCCAGCTATTGATGCTCCTGGAGGCTTTCTGTTTGAATGGTGGTCCGTCTTCTGGGACATATTTATTGCCAGGACAAATGAGAAGCACTCAGAAGTGGCCGCATCTTACATTGAGGTTGGTTTACATATGTTATCTATTATACTTAATATGGTCCCTCTCTCTCTCTCTCTCTCTCTGTGTTTTTTTTTTCTTTCTTTTTTCTGTCTTTAGTTTGCATTTTTATGTGATGAGAGTGCTGAGGAGAAAGAAAATGGTTACCTCTAGAGATGTATTTACTTGATGGTTTAAAGACAGAATTTCCTTATAATTATCTTATCCTGGCACTAAAATTACTTTGAGTCAAGATCTCATAGGAGAATAATTTAATCTCCTTGCATTTTCAATAAACTATCAATTAGTTTTGCAGTTTAATTGGAAAAAAAAAAAGAACAAATAAGGATCCAATCAAATAATGGAGATTTGGGTTGCTTTGAGAACAGTGGGAAAAGAGATGAAGAACCATAGAGGTTGATGAAGAATAATGTGTGATATTGATAATTATGTGATGGACTGACAAGCAATTTGTTTGCACTCTTTATCATTTGTGCTTAACCTAGCAGAATAGTGGAAATTCTAAACAAGAGCTTTACTGAAAAGCCCATTAAATTTATAAATAATCAGGATTAGTGGGTACCTGCTTGAAACGTGTATGGATAACATCCTTTTTGACTGTGAGACGTTTGTGGGAAGATCCATCTTCATTGAACTGTTGTTTGGGCCTATTAGTTCAGCATTGACACATCATTAGGTTGTTTGGTATACATGCCAGTTCATTGTTGCAATCCTTGAAATAATCTTCAAACAGGGGATGAATGGATATCTAAAATATGACCCAGAATTATCCTGAAAAAATTCACTGCTGCCCTCAATGATCAAAAAAGGTTATCTCGATTTATTTGTGCAGGAAAAACCTTCCAAAACATAAAATGGCCAAAGAAAATTAAAAGAGTAATGGCATCAAGTGATTGAGTTCACTGGTTCCCAAGCTTCATGATGTAATAGCTATTTTTTTTTAGAAAACATAGGGTTTTGATTGATAACATGAAAAACATGAAATCCCACTTTGCCAGCACAAAGTGCAAGCTTCTGCTCAGTACCATATTGTTGTGGGGCTTTGAGTTAGTAGTTGCACTATATCCCTCCAAATGAAAAAACATCAATTCCTACTCAGTAAGTGACTTTTAGGAGTAACTAACCTTTTGCATGCAAAATTAAAGATTTCAGCCCAAAGGTGTATTACATTTTCCATAGCGGTTATGCAGTCATTTATTTTGAGGTCTTTGTCATGTGAGTTATAGTCATCTAGTGGAACCTGTTAGGTGTCTTTGATTTATATAAACTTCTATCTAATGATTGTGGCATCTAGATATTGGAGAGCTCCTTAGGTTTCAGTCGATTGTTTGTTCCCATTTTGAATGGAAAAAATTCTGAAAAAAAAAAAAAGAATGTGGTTTTTAGTGGTTTTGAACTCATAGGTGTTAGGTTCCTTGTGTACCTCCATTTACTTTGAAATTCTATTTTGCATATCATGTTATGTCCATACATATCTTTATCATGTAGTTTTTGAAATTGTAGTTCTTGGGTTTGTTAGATATAGCTATTGGTTCTGATCAATATGTAATGTAGAGAAGGCTCCCTGTATTGTAGTTGTTAACACTTAATATTGTCTTTGTTAAGAATGCTCTGGTACACTGGATCTTCTTCTTTTATTTTTTCCTTTTTTTAGGAAGGCCTAAATGGTATGTTAGTTCTTAGCACTTGCTTCTCTTTCCCTAGGTTTGCCTGTTATGGGTATTGCTTCACCTCATACATGACCATTGTTATAGTGTATGCTGCTATCTCTTACTGATTACATGTGTGGCCAATATGTTCTTGATGTCCACTAATTTTTAGGTTTTTTTTTCCTTTTATTTGGGCAGGGGGGGTGGGGAACTTGCCAGGGAGGGGAGGGAGGCACTAAAATTAGAGAAGTTTAGATGAGGATTACCTTTCCAATGCATGGTTAAACTTTCTCTTCAAAAACAAGAACAAAAACTGAGTCCTTACATGAAATATGTTCTCAAGATCATCTGTCAGTAACATATACTTGCTTTGAGCTTGCAAGTATGCTATGGATAAAGACCCCCCTCCCTGATTACCAAGCATCATGACCTGTTTTCTGACAAGTGCGCTGGGTATTCCTTCTTGATATCTTGAAAAACAGTCTTATATGTGTATGGTTATTGAAAATCTGAACTGTATGAACTCAAGTGTCCTTAAAATCAGGAAGCTGGACTGAAAATCTTAAGATGTACTAGGATGTTTATTCAAGTTCTTTGATATGTGGGCATTCTGATACCCAGTAGAAACCAATGGCACATTTCAGACTCAGATAATTAAAGCACGGGAGCAGCAGCAACAACAACAGCAAGTTCAGCAACCACAGCACCAACACCAACAGCAGCAGCAACTGCAAATGCAACAATTCCTGCTTCAAAGGCAAGCTCCACAGCAGCAGCAGCAGCAGCAGCATCAGCAACAACAACAACAGCCACAACAGCAACAACAGCAGCAGCAGCAACCACAACAGCAGCAACAGCGAAGGGATGGTGCCCACCTTTTAAATGGTTCTGCAAATGGGCTCGTTGGAAATGACCCACTCATTCGTCCAAATTCCAGTACTGCAAATGCTCTGGCAACAAAGATGTATGAGGAAAGATTGAAGTTACCTATTCAAAGGGATTCTTTGGACAATGCAACAATGAAGGTAGGTGGACTGGCCTTTTTATTCTGTTATGTCAGTGGTTTGGATTATTTAGCTTATTTTTATCTTTTTGTTCTCTGTAACAACACTTAAAAAACACTTTACAGCAAAGATTCAGTGAGAATGTAGGCCAGCTTTTGGATCCAAATAATGCTTCCATATCAAAGTCTGCTGCAGCAACTGGCCAGCCTTCAGGGTGCTTTTTTTCCCCTGCTGTATACCTTTATCTTTCTTTTAGATTTGAAGAGCTTCTGATCACAGCTTGAAACTTGATGAGATGATCTCAAGTGCAGCATTGGGAATTACCCTTTATTTTTTGGCTATTGTTTTCCAAGTTGCATAATTAGTCTTCACAACGACTGCAGAAGTTTAGGCAATGCCTTTATTACTTTTTCTAATGAAGGCATTTGAATGTGATTGACCTCTAAGAGCTACAAAAGCAGTTTGGATATCACAAGATGTCATTTTTTTTTCCCTTTTTGTGTTTCAATTGTAGCATTTGATACTTAACTCTGCAATTAATTAATATCCTTGGTACTTACGCTAGTCAATTTTAGGCAAGTGTTGCATGGTGCTGCCGGTGGGATGTCCCCACAAGTTCAGGCACGATCTCAGCAATTGCCTGTATCCACACCGGTACAGAACTCATTAGCATGATTTTGTAATTTTTGCACATTGTACGATTCATATTGTTTTAGTGTTGTTTGTAACCAGGACATAAAGAGTGAGATGAATCCAGTATTAAATCCTAGAGCTGCTTGTCCAGATGGATCATTGATGGGAATTCCTGGTATGTATGGTCTCTCGTGACTGCTCACAAAGCATTTATTACACTTGCAATACTATAGGTGACAAGGTTGAGTCACTCTGGGTTCAGGTTCATTAGGTTTCATGTATTTTGGGTTGCTCAGGTATTGTATATTCAGGTTCAAGTGATGTTGGGATTTTCAGGTTTAAGTGATTTTTGATTTTTAGGTTGTGCTGGTTTTGGATCCTTTTGAGTCGGATAGTATAAGTTCTAAGCAGCTTTCAAGCTATAATTTATGGAAAGGGAGCAAACTAAAAATTTCAAAAAAATCTGGAAAATTGAAATTGTTTAGTTGGTAATATGTTGTTTTTTTGATACTGAAAATGGGAACCATATTAGGGGTGGACTGTGTTAGGATTTTTTTTATTGTTTTTACATATAATTAAATGCTGCTAGGAATATTGTCTATTTATTTTATATGGCCAAATCTGAATCTTAGAATTTGTAAACTTTTTCTGAAATTTGATTAACAGTTTTTATACACAAATAACATTTTTGCTACTAGTAAATGCAACAGATATGGCTAGAATCTATGTATCAAAATGCTTTTATAACAAATTGAATTGGCAATTAATGTCTTTGTGACACCCTTTCCAAATCAGAAAGAAAAGAGAGAGGGAGATGGTTTATAAGTTGGATAGTGAGATAAAGGTATCATTCAGATTCCTTTTAGGCTTTGGTGGCCCATGTTAGTGTGGAAACCTTTTGTTCTTGTGATAATGTGATAAATAAGGTTCTTTTTTGTGCTATGACCTAAGTTAGGTCAAAGCACAGGGCCATTTTTTGTAAGGGCCTGGATCATTAGTCTCTTTATGTACTTTTTTCAAATAAATTAAATAAAATATTTAAGTGAGAGTTTTAGTCAGGTTTTGTTTCGGGTCAACTTTGTTACTTAAATTTGATATCTTTTTACTGGATCACACACCCTTATTTTTCAATCTGACAGCTTGACTGATATTGAAATATCTAGAGTTTCATGGTTACCATCATCTGTATGGCTTAAGGTGTCTGTGGCTCACTTGTAAGGTTGCAAACTGTGTGACGAAGCGCATGTCCAGTTTGGGTTGTGATGGCCTAAGTTGATTGGAAACACTTTGCCTGTCTCACTACCACGTGATGAAGCATGGGTCTATTTTTTGCAAGTGCCTGGGTCATTACAGTCTCTTTATGTATACTAGTTTCAAGTAAATTAAATAAAATTTTAAGTAAAAAAAATGGAAATCTTGAGTCCGGTTTTTTTTGGATCAAGTCAGCTTTTCTTACCTCTGCTTGATATTTTTTTATGGAATCACACACCCCTGTATTTCAATCTGACAGCTTGACTGATATTGAAATATCTAGAGTCTCACGGTTACTGTAATCTGTATGGCTTAATTGTCCTGTAGCTCACTTGTAAGGGTGTGAACATTTCAGGATCAAATCAAGATGGGAACAATTTGACTTTAAAAGGATGGCCGCTTGCGGTAAGTTCTTTGCTGTTTATACATTTCTGTGCTTCTTATACCCTTCACCGTGGCAATTGTTATCATTGCTGATAAAACTGCAAACACTGTTTTTGTTCAAAAATCTTTGCTTTATTACTGATTGCTGTAAACACATATATAAACTTTACTTTTAACTACTGAATGGATCAGCTTCGCTCTGGGCTGCTTCCACAACAAAAGCACTTTATACAGGCTCCTCAGCCTTTTCATCAGCTTCAGATGTTGACACAACAGCAGCACCAGCTTATGCTTGCACAGCAGAATCTAACATCACCATGTGGTGGTGAGGAAAATAGAAGACTGAGAATGCTTTTGAGTAGCCGAAATATGGGTCTCGGTAAAGATGGCCTTGCAAATTCTGTTGGTGATGTGGCTACAAACATTGGATCCCCTTTACAACCTGGTGGCAATATTTTGCCACGTGAAGATGCAGATGTGCTGATTAAGGTCCTAAGTTTTTCATCAATATTTACTCCTTTTTCTCAGTGTCTTGATTTTGTCAATTTTGTTTTGTATTCTGTAAAATTTCCTTTCTGAATTTTTCGCTATTTGTATATAGTTAAGAATAGCTCAAATACAGCAGCGGCAACTACATAGCAACAATCCACAGCAACTTCAACATGGTCTTTCAAGTCAACCATCACAATGTTCTAATCACAATGTTCATCAACAAGATAAGACGGGGTACTGGCAATGTCAATGTTGATGGTAGCATGTCCAACTCTTTTCGTGGGAATGATCAGGTCTGCCATATTTTCAGTTCATCTGTAAATGCTGTACATCTATAATTTTGATCCCTCTCCAAGGTAATCCATCATGCATGTCATAGGCTTTCTTCATTTTTTTTTAATTCCAGCTACTAATGTCCCAAACTAATTCATGTGTTATCTAAGCTGTCTGCATCTGCTTTTTCTTCTTCTCTTTAAAGTTATTTGTTTATTTGTTGTGCCTTAATCTGCAGGCATTTTTCCCTTCCTTTCCAAGTTCTATAGCACCACAGTTTTAGTTTTGGTACCACTTGTGGATTTTTTGGATATTGATGAGTGTTCCAAGATAATACTCATACTGGTTTCATGTTATGGCTTTTTTTTTCTTTTTTTTCTTTTTTCATCTTGGCTAGTGCAAGGATATTTCTTACTCATCTCAGCTCATGTTAAAGTGGCTTTCCTTGCTGGGATAGGCGAATCAATATCTCAGCTCATGCAATGTTTTTTTCATTTGAGTGGGATGTCTAAACCTTGTTTTTGATTGGATGGATGGTGTTCATTTAGCCAATGTCTTCCTATGTATATAATCTTCTGGTAAGTATACATCATTATGATAAGCTTGGGCTAGTTACTGACATGCTTTTTGTTGTTGCATTTTAAGGTTACAAAAAACCTGAATGGCAAGAAGAGAAAGCAGCCAGTGTCATCTTCTGGTCCTGCCAATAGCTCAGGAACTGCAAATACAACAGGACCCTCTCCGAGTTCAGTGCCGTCAACACCTTCAATTGACACACCTGGAGATGTTATCCCAATGCCTGCCTTGCCACATAGCAATAGTTCTTCTAAGGCTCTAATGATGTTTGGAACTGATGGCACAGGCACTCTTACATCCTCATCAAATCAGTTGGTGAGTTAAAATTCTAGCTTTGAGTTGGTAAAGGGATTGAAAATTCCTTGCTGGAAACTCATTGGCATTCCATTTTGGCAGTGGGATGATAAAGATCTTGAATTGCAGGCTGATATAGATCATTTTGTTGAGGATGGATCTCTTGAAGATAATGTGGATTCTTTCTTGTCCCATGAGGATAATGACCCCAGAGATACAGTTCCTCGTATGGACATCAGCAAAGGTGTGCAGATGCATATTTATCAAAAGTTATTTTTTCTTCGCAGGATTTTACTGGATTGCCCATATTTCTTTAAGCTCTTGATCTACCATTGTTGTTTCCCACTTCTTTATACTGGAACTGACTTTTATTCACTGAAAGAGGAATGGTGTGCCAATTTTCTCTATGACTAACTCCATGATAACTGTGGAAACTAAATGCATCCCTTGACTTTCATATAATTGGTATTGTACTGTACATTATTGTTAGCTCTGAATGTATATCTTGTCGTTAATATCAGGGTTTACATTTACTGAATTAAGTTCTGTCAGAGCAAGTTCAAGCAAGGTAGTCTGTTGCCACTTCTCATCGGATGGGAAATTGCTTGCCAGTGGTGGGCATGATAAAAAGGCAAGTTTCAAGATGATAAAAAATTTTCTTCTTAAGTAAGAATATTTTTAGGGCTAACCCTGAAGTTTGGATGGAAATTTTTGATCTACTTTCAAACAATCAACTTTTTGAAATACTCATAGAGAACCAAAATTTAATTGTTCAAAAAATGTGTTGTCTGCCCATGTTAATATTTTAGAATCTTCCAAACCTGATTTAATTGTCCAAAAACATGGGTTGTCTACCTGCTGTAGTGTGATGCCTGAAATTGATATGACAAAATGTTATGCTAAATATTTTGTTTGATGGTCTTCTACACAGGCTGTGTTGTGGTACGCAGATGGCTTAAAGCTAAAATCAAACCTAGATGAGCATTCATCTTTGATTACAGATGTCCGCTTCAGTCCAAGCATGCCACGTCTTGCAACATCTTCATTTGACAAAACTGTCAGGGTTTGGGACGCAGACAATGTAAGTAGATAGTTTATTTCAATTCTTACTACCAAGATGTTTAGAGCAGATTTTCCTTGTTTGAAGGGTGAGAATTATTGTAATGATAAGATTAGTTCATTGTGACCTAAAGAAGAGGTTCAAATTGCAGAAACTACTTGGTGAAAACAGGGGTAAGATTGCGTGCACTTTGACACTGTTCACCAGGAATCCTGATGCAAGACATGCATTGTTAAAAATTTTCAGTACAAAATTTGCTTCAATAAATGAAAGGTAGGGAACCATGTGCCATATACTGAGCATTGAAAGTTCAGCCAACACTGAAATGGATGCAGAAGGCCATGTGCAGTATTTGTTAGAGCTAGAAATAGAATTAGAGTGCACATAAGTAAGCACACGTTCATCCATTGAAGTTGGAACTAGAAACAAAATCCATATCCCCATGATAATTGGGTGCTCAAAATAGAAGAGAGTTTGTTGGGCGTGCTGAGGTGATTAGTAGCTTGCACCTTGAAGTGGCAGCTTTTCTGTGGGTGTTGAGTTGCAGTGGGACAAAATGTATTTGGTTACTACCTTCTGCTTATGGGTTAACCCTTGCATCAAAACTTATTGTGTTGTAAGATGCTTTCTGCTTTGCTTGGTTACATTTATTTTAGTTGGCAATTTTCCCAGATGCATAAATTGAACTTTTCAATGTTTATAAAAGTGGGAGTTTATTCCGGGTTTCTACAAGGGCCTTTATCATTTTCTGTAGTTATCTTAGTTTCCAATTCATTAGCTAGAAAAATATTACATGTATTGCCAGATGTTGATGGTTGCAATCTTCTTCTCAGTTTCCATTTCTTTAGGTAGAAAAGTGTTGCACGTATTGCGACATGTTGATGGTTGCATTCTTCTTCTTCAAAGGTGATTTTTTTTTCTTTTTTGTTTTGCAATAATTGATGTTGTTGTAATTTTTTCATTATTTTGCAGCCTGGTTACTCACTACGTACATTTATGGGACATTCTGGCTCTGTAATGTCCCTTGACTTCCATCCAAAGAACGATGACCTTATTTGCTCATGTGATGGGGAGGGGGAAATAAGATACTGGAGTATTACGAATGGTAGTTGTATGAGGGTATTCAAGGTAGATGTACTTGAATTTATAATATGGTATTGTTTTGGAATGTCATTCTTGTTATGTCATTTTTTCTGGAAAATTGATGAAAGGAGTGGTTATGGGGCTTAGAATTGCAACTTGCAGTTAGTGTTCTAGTAGTTTTATCTGGTAACTATGATATGTCCTTTTTCATATTTTGATAAATCTGGCAACCCTGATATATTTTTGTATTTGGATTAGGGCGGTATGGCTCAGATGAGATTTCAACCCCGTGTAGGGAGGTACCTTGCCGCAGCTGCTGAAAATGTTGTATCTATATTAGATGCTGAGACACAAGTTTGTCAGCATACACTGCAGGTTATTTTAAAATTTTCTTGAATCTGTGCTGACATGCTTCAGGGATATAATCCCAGTTTTGGCTTATCACCCTTTTGTGGGATTTCATGGTCATTGGCAGTACCGATTCTCTCCTTCCACGCGTAAAACATGATAAGTCATACATCGCCATGTTTGGAATATCCCCTAGATGGATGCTATTTGTGCCAATTGATTAGGTCCAAGCTATCGAACTGGGGAATTGCCTGCCTCAGTGCATAAGTTTACTGTCTTGTCCTGAAAGACATGTCTAATAGGAAAAGACAAGACTCTTTATAATGCTGTGCCTTATCAATGGGGGTGTCAAGCCCCATCACAGGCATCAACAAAAAAAAATTAAGTTTTCCTTATGTAGATTAGTCTTCTTGTACATAACATGTTTTATTTATGTTGTCTTAATCTGTAGCTGGGGGTAGGAGCTTCCAATACAATTTGTCTCAGAGCTGAGAGCAACAAATGGTCAAGTTATTTGAATCAAGGACCATAGACTCCTTACTTTTGTAGCATTTTTTTTCTGCATTCTTGGCGAACCTTTAGTTTTGAAAATTGTTTTCCCCATATTGGCACTGAAGTTTATTTAATATACTATTTGCTTATGGCTGTCCAATTTTTTTCCACTATATGTATTCTCTTCTGTGTGACGTGGCTAACCTTTCAAATGTGGGGTGCTAATTGTAGGGACATACCAAGCCAATCCACTCTGTGTGCTGGGATCCTTCTGGCGAGTATCTGGCATCTGTCAGTGAGGATTCTGTCAAGGTCTGGTCTCTTGGATCGGGGAGTGAAGGGAATTACATTCATGAATTGAGCTGTAATGGCAACAAATTCCACTCCTGCATCTTCCATCCTACATATTCTTCATTGCTAGTCATTGGCTGTTACCAGGTAGGCAATTGTTACATCTTTCATTTTTATTGAGCACCTGTTTGGGTAAGCATTAATAATAATGCTAATGGAAACTTCCATAGAGTTTGTCCAATTCCCACATAGGTTTGCAACTTTAATACATGCATATAGACCTTTTCCCACTTTAGCATGTGTTGGATCTCCATACATTAAAATGGTCCTTAATGAGGTAGAAACATTTAGGGAAGTATGTTGATCACTTTATGGGAAATGTTTACAAGGTTCATATTGAGTTTTAAAATAGGAAAAATGTTTTTGCGATGTATGGGCTGGGCTATAAATTAAATTGCTGAGTCTTGTCCAAAGCATTTAATGTTGTCTTGTTTAAAGCAGTATGATTAGGCCAGAATCGTTGATTGTTACACTCGGTGATTTGTTCTATTCCATTTTAACGGATCATTCACTGATGAGAGCCGGAGTGGTGGGGTTTATTTGTTGATTATGTTGCTAATAATAAATGTGGCCATTCACTGCAGTCATTGGAGCTGTGGAACATGACCGAGGACAAAAGCATGGCTCTACCTGCTCATGATGGTCTAATTGCTTCCTTGTCTGTGTCAAATGAGAGGGGGTTGGTTGCTTCTGCCAGTCACGACAAGTACGTCAAACTGTGGAAGTAACGACAATTGAATTTTCCAAACTCCCATGCAAGCGCTGTTTAAATAATTTGGCTTTGTTGTTTCGGTTGCTTGATCTCCCGGACGTTGGCTTGTTTAGAATCTTAGGCACTCGCAACTCTAGAAACTAACCTCGTCTCTTGTTGTAATATTTATCTGTTATGCGATGCGCCCTCTGCAGTGAGTTTAGTTCCTAAACAATTTCAATTTTCTTGAATTGCTCGTAACGCACCAGACTTCGTTAGTGGATTTTTTTTTTATATTTTTTTATTCCTCAACTGCTTCATAGCTGATTTTTCCAACGATAGTGTGAGGTTTATTTCTTTTTTTTTTTTTTTTTTCCTCGAGGCTCCAACAATTCAGGCAATTGTTGATGTGAGCTGATGAGTAGTTATTTACTATCTCGGCGTGTCCTCACCACAGCAAAAATTTGAAAATTCAGTTTTTATTTGTGATGGATGAATTAGGCTTACTGTACTGATACAAGCATGCAAGGACAGGCAAACGACCCATTCACCCGGCCGGCAATAGAATTACGACCCTCGTTTACACAATTTGGGACAATTGGACTACAAGTCATTTAGAGAGACTAGAGCTTTTAGAGTCCTTCAAATGGTTGCTTGCCTGACCGTGCTGTTAGAAGTACAAGTAATCTTTATATATTTTTCAAATCCATTGGTAAATTTTTTTAGCTATTTACCACCCTCACATTTTGATGCAATCTTTTGAGGCCGGTCTATTACACTTAAGTGGATGACGCACAGTTAGTGTTAATGACGGGGGATTGTTGGTTGGTGGGTGGGGGGAGGGGGGGGAGGGTGGTGTTCTGAGGATGTTTAGAAAACCCAGCCTATGGATGGCGCTCTCTTGCAATAGTAGTAGTAGTAGTAGTGGTGGTGGTGGTGGTGACCAACAAAATGCTATGCCCTCTTTCTGACCAATGATGAGCTGCATTTTTTTTTTTTCTAATATGCATAGGGCCATAACTGTATGTGATGACACGGTGAAAAACACAAACCAAAAAAAAAAACAAAAAACAAAAAACCAAAACCATGGAATAGAGGCAGCATGTATTTCTTTTTTTTTTTTTTTTTCATCTTTTTATGAAACAAAACACTAGCAAGTGAAAATTCCCATCTGGTTTCTCATTGTTGTCTTGCCGCAGGGGGGAACGCAGCAGCAACCAAATGAAGAGCAGGAAACCGTTGCCTTGATTTTAATGTAAAGAAGCAAAATTTTATTTATTTTATTTATTTTTTACAAGAAAATGTTTCCCTTATTTTTCCACCGTTTGGTCAAATGGAAAACATTTTGTTGAGTCAACTGCAAATTGCACCCATTTTCGGGGGAAAGCGATGTAAGCATTAAGTTATTTTACATGGCCACAGCGGGTGTGCTCCATCAGCGGCCTAGTCTAGTCCATCGCCGGCGTCCGCGTTCCGGTGAGATTTTCCTTTTGTTCTCAATGTTCTCCGTCAAAGCGATGAAAAGCCCAAACAAATGAAAGACGGTTCGGTAAAAGAGGAAGAAGATTGGGTCTCGTATTGGGGCAGAAGAATCGAAAAAAATAAAAAGAAAAAGGATATGCAGACGGCCGGATGAAAAGGCCAAGGGGAGAGCGGAAGAAACTCGAATGGCAATCAAACAAAGAAGGGTACTACGGCTGCTGCTGCTATACTTTCATGACCTAAAAACGGTGTCCTGTAATTTTTTTTCCTTTTCAAATAAATCTTATTATGAGTTTCCAAAATTTGGTTTTCTCATTTTGTGGACCAAATATATAGAAAAATATTTTATTTTTCTTTTGTTTGTTTCCGTATTCTTTCATTCTGTACTAAAACAACTACTTGGCGTTTCTTTAAAAATCATCGAGCAGCCAAAGTTTCACCTTCTTACGTGGTCAGATATGTTGTTTAATGGGTTCCTTCAATTTCTTGGCAAATAATATTTAGAAGGAATTACCTTACCCCCCCCCCCTTCGGAGCAAATTCGTTGCCAAACTCTGGGGAAGATGACTTTCATGTATGTGGCGGCTTAATGCTGTCTGTACCCATGTATGTGAGGATGTACGTGTGTGTGGCTTTTTGCCCATTAGCTTAGCCCATTTCAATCAAATATATTATATTGTCGATGTATGTCTCCTCAAAAATAATTCTTGCGATTTCTTATGGGGGCGTTTGATCCTTCACTTTTACCAAAAAGAAGAAGAAGAAGAAGAAAAGAAAAACAAAAGTTCCAAGTCAGAGAAACCTATGTGGAACTTGTGGATGCCGAAGTTAAAAAAAGTTTTCTTTTAAGGTTCAATGATTACGAAGATGCAAAGACTTTGGCGTCGCAAGGCACAAAATGAGAAGGAAGCTTGTTTACCTTGTGTTGTGGTAATAAAATAATCCAGGGAGTGTGCAGTACTTCTTGGTGGTGCGCAAAAAGCAAGCATGGCAGAAAATTGGATAGCTGGCTAACACATGCAGGTTACGTTAATGTTTACAGCAGACCCACAGAAAATGTAGTTATCTCCTCCTCCTCGTTTATTATGTTTGCCCACGTAGTTACGTTATTAATAATGCTCCAAAGCCCATCTTCGTTCACGCTAGCCGAACTTGTTGGGGGGGGGGGGGCCAATATAGGTTAGCTGGGGGTCAACTTCGTTGATTAGAGTACAATACAGGTATAGATGCCATGCCACGCCACGCCACGCCGGCCAGCTAACACCTAAAAAAAATTGGAACTTCTCCAAAAAAAAAAAAGGACCTACTGGGGGCCTATATTGCTCTATTTCTTTTTCGATACGCGCGCGCGCGCACAAATACACACACACAACACAAGTCGAAAAAATCCCATTAGTTCTTCTTTGTTTACAAATAATCACATCAGTGAATTATGACGATTCATTGCATGGACTTGCGCGCGATTCACCGAACAGGACCCAAAATCGTCCGATTATTCGTGGGTGTCCCCGGACAGGATAAGGTTACGTAGCCATCCCCTCTCCGTTATATATATATATATATATATATATATATATATATATATATATATATATAACAAGTCCTTGAAACGGGACCCTAAAATATGCAAATATATCGATCGAACGAACTCATCATTATTTATTTGTACACACACACACATATATATATATATGGGTAAGTTTTGCTTCAGGACCCTTTTGAAAAGGAATGTGTTTGCGTCTGCAACTTGGGGTAAAATGCATTAATGGCAAATGCGGCCCAACAACCTACCCATGCCCACGGAAAACATAATTGCCAAACCAAAGCATTTCCTTATCACCTTCTGGTCTTATTACAATTCCTCTTTTTTATTTTTCTTTATATATATATATATATATATTATTAATTGATTGGCCGCCCAGTATTCGTTAAGGAGCAACATAATTTGCTACAAGTGGTCTCGGTAAGATACACTTTCGTGCCATTGTCCATTCACTTGGCAATGCCATGCGACTGCAATTAATTGGAGCGAGCGTAGGATATTTGGTTTTAGAACGACACTTAAGGCCCAAAAACTTTTTTTTTTTTTTTTAAAAAAAACACTAAACACATCGACGATGCTTGGAGAAATTGTTAGAAGAATAATCCTATAGAATTTACAAGAAAAAAAGAAAAAAACAACAAGAATAAGGTTTACCAACATTTATGCTAATGAAGAAGGAATTCAAACTACCAACTTTAACACCAAGCTAATAGTTAAAAGAGGAGGAAAAAAAAAACTCACTGGGTAGGTTAATTAGCGTGTAAAACTATCTCAACTTTTTTGGGATTTTTGCCTACACAATGAAGACATGTCCGGCTCTTAGTAGACAGTGAATTAGAATCATTTAAAAATTTCTCATGGTCAACAAACAGGATGGTGTTAACATTGATGAATTCTAGATTTTGATACGTTAAAAAAATTAAATATGAACCCCTCCACCCACCCCCCAATAAAAAAAAAAAAAAAGAGAGAGAGAGAGAGAGAGAGAGACAAAGGGGGCGGCATTTCGACCGATTGTCGCTTTCATGAAAGTGAACCCTGTTGGTTACGAACCAAATGAGAATGAAATAGAGGAGACATACACACATGGACGACGAGAAACGGAAAAGGCTATATAGGCAATTAAATTAGCTACCTATTGGAGAGTACCCGAGTCACTTTGCTCAACAAGAAAATTCCATCTCCTCCCCCCCCCCCCCCGCCCCTCTGGCGAGAAAGAGAGAGAGAGAGAGAGAGAGAGGGTTCCACAATAATATTATACTTGATATCCATAAGAAAATCCTCACCCTTATTATATTTAAAATCAGCTTGTCTAATTCTCTTATTACCAAAAACCAATAATAATAATAATAATAAAATTAAATAAAACTTTTGCCCTTATATAAGAGAGAGTGAGAGAGAGAGAGACACCTCCAATTAATCCGATGCATAGTGAAGCACTGCTACCGCAACAACTCAGAGAGTAAAGAGTAAGAGAGAGAGAGAGAGAGAGAGAGAAAGATGGCAAAGGGTGAAATTCCATGTCTTGATATTTTAGGGGAGGGTATGGTGACAGAACTAGGGTGGAGCGATGAGAGATGGAAGGAAGTATGCAATAGAGTTAGAGAGGCATGTGAGGATCATGGTTGTTTCATCGTGGCGTATGACAGGAGTAAGATACTTCCAAGCCTACGTCAGGAAATGTTCGAGGGCATGAAGGCACTGTTTGATCTCCCTGAGGACACCAAGAACAAGTACGTTAATCCAAAGCCTTACCGCAGCTACTCCGGCAAGTGTTCCATTGTGCCTCTCCACGAAAGCTTTGGCATCGATGATCCACACTGCCTTGACGCCGCTCAGGCTTTTACCAATCTCATGTGGCCTCAAGGCAACCCCGGCTTCTGGTAATATTATTAATTATATCAATTTTTTTTTTCTTTTGTACTTAAATTCCTTCCTGAGGGGCGTCTCACAAATTTTCCTCATTGTTCTTTTATCTTGGAAGTTAATTAATTAATTAATACGGAAATTTTACGAAGGAAGCTGCTGCTGATATTCATCCATTGTTTATACAAATTGCAAACCTGGTCTCATTATCATTATCATATAGAAATGGAGTGGATTTTTCAGTTTTTACTGGACTGAAGCAGCTTTCACATGTTTTCCTCGTTTCCCAAGCCAGTGGCGCTAACACCTTTGAGTTTGATTTTTGTGGACAATTACCCAAGTCAACATCAGCCATCATCGGGAAAATCAATTCTAGAAATTCATCAACTTTGAAATAAAACAGAAAAAGTAAAATAAACCTTAAATAAGTCGATATATTTATTTTTTTATTTTATAAAATAAATTTATTAACTTGAATCATATATATATTTTTATCTTTATCAAATTTTATTTAATTTTTTTCTTTTTATATGTAATTTTAAACTGAGTTATTTATTATTTATTTATTTTTACATTAATTAAGGATCATAGTGCTTAATTAGAATTTATGGTATCGGAAAAAAAAATATATTAGAACTTTTAAACCGAGCAATGGCCCGGACCAGGGTGGATGTTCCATCAAGGGCAAATTTATTTTCGCATGATAATGGCTGCTACCGAACACTGGCGCTATTGGCCATTGTACATTTAACGAGTCTTATCCTTTGAGACAGATTGAATTGAATACAGTACTGACAGCTTTAAAATGATTTGTCATAATTCAAACTCTGCACATGTCGTTTCAGAATATCAGCAGAGCACAGCTAGAATCAGCTTTTATATTATAAACTGTAACAGTTGTCATTAAAGTCCTTCTGACTTTCTTTTATTTTTGTTATAATTAAAAAAATATTTTTGTGGGTTGGCCTGCAAAATACGCTGCTCCTATTAAGTGCAGTTATCGTCAGGTAGTTCTGTGGTCAACATTCAAATTTTTAACTGCAAACCACAAATAACCAGCCGCGTAATCATATTGTACTTGATTTCATCTTTATACTATATGAAAATACGGCAAAAAAAGGGGCCAATAAGTAACTCACACTCTCTCTCTCTCTCTCTCTCTCTCTCTCTCTCTGTTTTTTTTTTGTTTTGTCTTTTTCATTTTTGGGGGTCGCTTCTTGTCATATGATAACAGTGAGACTCTCAGTACCATGAGCTCAAAGATGCTAGAATTGAATTTTCTGTTGCTGAAAATGATTTTCGAGAGCTTCGGGATGGATAGCCACTATAATTTCCAGTTTGACGACAGCACAAGTTTGTTGCGTATAATGAAGTACAAGGTTCCTCCACGCGGCAGCAGCGATCCTGCCATTGGTCTAGTGGCTCACACTGACAAAAATGCCCTGACCGTTCTGTGTCAAAATGGGGTTCAGGGTCTTGAGGTTCAAACCAAGGAAGGTGACTGGGTTCAGGTGGTGATTCCCCAGGAGGCATTGTTTGTTGTCGTGGGTGATGCGCTTAAGGTACCTACATTTTCCCATTTTGCATATATATATATATATATATATATATAACCACAAATGCGACTCCCGCACTGCAGGGTTCCTAATTAACCAAGTTCTTTCTGGTGCTAATGAATGAATGAATATATATATATATATGCGCACACACACACACACACACACAGGCGTGGAGCAATGGCAGGCTTCATGCGGCAAGGCACAGAGTGATGATAAGCGGCGACAAAGAGAGGTATTCGTGTGCGCTGTTTTTAATTCCAAAGGAGGGAGCGACGATTGAGGTCCCAGACAAGCTGGTCGACAAGGAGCATCCCCTTCTCTACAGGCCTTTCAATTTCGCAGATTACATCTCTTACTTTGTTTCCAAGTTAAGCCACGACGCGCTCGAGACTTATGCTGGCATTTAATAATAATAATCTTTAAAATATTTCGCCCTCAAAATATATGTTATACATTGGAGAGAGATAAAAGCATATATAGACATATATATATTGTGTGTGTGTGTGTGTGCGCGCGCGCGCGCGCGCCGTCTGGGACTTGTATAGTTTAGATAAAAGGTAGGGGAAGCGACGCCGGCTGTCGGCCTCCCCTACTTTTGAAGGGCAAAAAGAGGGGAGGAAGGGGCCTGAAAATATGGGGCCCATGACCTCCCCTCCCTCCTACAATAAGAGGGGGCGGGGGCCAAGAGACATGCTCGGTCCCCCAAATAGACTTCTATAATTGATTGTAGTCGCCATGTACTTTTCCTTTTTGTTTTTTTTTTTTTTTTTTTTTTATCTTCTTAATTTTTATTTTTCAAAGTTGGAACTCGGAACTTGGAAGGGTACACATGCCCAGAGTCTACTTATGAATGAAAGTTTTACGTACGTATGACAAAAGGCGTCCTCGTTCCATACTTTGAAGAAATCTAAGGTTCTCCTCCTCTCCCTCGATCGTCAACGCATCTTGTCGATATGTGTAACCTCAAATTGAAGTAAGAGTCTATTAGTTTCAAATTCAATTATTGACTCTGGTTTTGTAGCGTGTTTAATAAATAAAATTTAACATCAAAAAAATTCCCCCCCCCCCCACCACCACCCCCCGCCTTCATAAAAATGTGGGTCGTCACATGCCTCTATATCTTCAGAATCAATCAGGGAGAATTTCCGGGACGCAAGTCTGGTGTCCTTGTTTCAGGATTTCTTGTTTCAGGATTTAGAGGCAACGAATCAGGAAACCGACTTTTTAATGCGATGCTCGTTGACGTCGTTAATTTCTTCCTTCAATTTGTTTTTCAGCGGTTGTCTCTTTTGCTTCTTCTTCTTTTTTTTTTTTTTTTTTTTTTTTTTCTCTTTTCCCCCCTCTTTCCCCATCATTTTTTCTATCTTCTCTCAGTTTTTATTATGTAGCAGACCTTTAGTTTTTTAGAGTTTAATTAATGCAACTAGAAGCCAAGATTGTTTTTCTTTTTGTTTTTATTAAATATTCAATTCTTAAAGAAACTTTCTATTGTTCAGTAATTAACTAATGGTTTATCAGGTTGCATTATCTATTTTTTTATTATTTTTTTTTTGTTATATATTTGTTCTTAGTTTGGTGTTTATGGTCTATTATATTAAGAAAAAAATATGAAGGACTAAAAAGAAACTTTCAATAATTTGACTGAAGTAATGCATGATAAAACTTAATTTTATAATAACAAGTTCAAAACTCAAATAAGTTGATAAACCATTAAAATATAACTAAGTAATTTTCAAATTTTTAAGGTAAAATGCTGAGAGTAAAATTTGAAAGGAATAAACTTTGATAAGAAGATTAATGAAATTAAGGTGAAAAAAGTCCTACAATTAAGGAGGAGTAATACTAGAATTAATGAAAGAGAATGTGATTTAAGGTTGAAAATTTGAAAAATAAAATTTTTTTAAAAAAAGTGAAACAATTTTGAAGAACAAAACTGAAGATGATATTTAATCTTGAAAAAGAAGAAAAGAAATGGATGAAGAAAAGAGAGGAGATACAGGAATGGGTGAGAGGGGCTATGAAGGAAGGAGGTGGTGCAAGGAGAGAGAGAGAGAGAGAGAGAGAGACAGAGAGAGAGAGAGAGCATATATACTATGGTTGAATCTAAAGATCAAACATAATTGTAAAGAATCAATGAAGAGAAGAGAGAAGTGTATAGGGAGAGTGGGAAGAAAGTATAGGAGGTGGTGCAAAGGAAGAGAGTGGGGAGGGGGGAAGGGAAGGATGCTAGGGAAGAAAGAGTGAAAGAGAGAAAGCTTTATTTTGTGGTTTTTTAATTTGTTTTCTTTAAAGGGAAATGTTTTTATTTTCTTAGCAAAAAACACAAATTGATAGCGTCATTAGAACACATTTTTCGTTTTTTAATTAAGAAAAAAAAACTGAAAACCAAAAATTCTAACCTTACCGAACATGCTTTAAGCTTTCATTTTGGTGATTTTAAGTTTATCACTTTATGATAGGACATTAGATATTTATGAAATAAAGAAAAATTACATTATGTAGTTAATGGCTAAATCATTGTTTTAATTAATGAATGAAAAAAAGTAAAAGACTATCAAAATTCATGCATATAATCCTAACATATATAACAATTTATGTGAGATTGAGAACTTGTAGTATTAAAAGTATACATGATAGGCCTTGTGATAGACGAAAAAAAAAGAAGCACGTATGATGGAAACTATAAATATATGTAAATAAACAAACATAGGTTTCTAAAATATTAGGAGATGCAACTGTAAAAGGAACAAATGGATCTTGGCAAGTTAGTCATTGAGATGCCATATCATGCTATTATAATGCTCCGAAAGAGAAGCTTCTCCTACCCAATATGATATTGAAACGGTAGTGTTCAAGTTAAATACTTTTTACCATATCCATTAGTGAAATAGATAACTTTGGATCCAAGCAAAAGTTAGAGATAAGAAATGCAGCCCAAAAGTAATAAAATTGAAACCAAATTCCAATAGGACTTAAAAGAAAGAATCTTAAAACTTAGCATAACAATAATAATATTAGAGACGAAAGTTAATACACATGATTGCACGTACATTATAATCGTGTATCTAAATTGAATGACACAAAGAAGAGGAAACTTATTTACATTCCTATGAGTCCCCTACACACTCATATAAGATTTGAATCCCTACATGCACATTAACCTTTTTCTTAGTTGCAAAAATGCTTTATGGTAGGTATAAACAAGTTTGTGAATCAATTGCAGACGTAAATTTTCAAAATTTTTATATTGAATTGACTAAAATAAGAAATGTGATAGACGAAATCAACGATTTTGTAAAAGGGGAGGGACAATTTTGAAGTTTACACACATGCTATGGGTTGCACACGATTCAATGGATGTAAAGCTAAACCTAGAATAGCCTGAAGGGAGAACTGTTTGGAATCCAAATGAAAGGCCCGACCTGGCCCGCAATATGAAGGGTTCAGCCTCTTCATATTGTTATAGCCAATTTATTAATTAAAATGACTAAAATAACTGGATAAAAAAAACCAATAAAATAAAATAAAATAAGATCAGTTCCTAAAATCCTAATTGTTGGGATGTTGTTTGTGAGTTCCATCCCCAAAACCTATGTTGATTTTGGTATTTTAGGATCTAGTTTAGGCATAATGCAGTCCAATCTAGTAACAAAAGCCTAAGCCCAGAGGTGGCATATCTAAATAAGGACCAAAGAAGGAAGACTTGAGAATTGTCATTGTTAACATAGTCATTTCCTTATCATTTTTTGTTTCATTTCTCTATTATTGACGTAATACAATATATAGTGCATGAGGCGGAGAGAATAATTAACTAAAATCTATGATGAGAAATCATATCTAAACTGTCTCTCTCCTTTTTGTTCTCTCTCTCTCTCTCTCTCTCTCTCTCTCTCTATCTATCTATTGTATTCTACCTCTCTTCTCTCTTAATTCCTTCTTTATTCTAACTTCACTTTGGCCCAAAAATGCACTCTAGCTATTGCTGAAAACACTAGTGTCAAAGCAATTGACAAGCAAATGTCAAAACACGAATACCAAACTCAGACAATCATGAAGAAGTTACAACCATTAAAGGCACTTCCAACTTAGATACAAGCTATGGAAATCCATATACAAATGATGGAAAAACAACTTCTAAAAATTTTCTAGTTGAGCTGCAAGAATCGTTTAACAACTTTTAAAGAGGTTAAACTCTTGCGACTCATTGCAATTGAAGGACAAAGGTAAGGCAATCAAAGCTTCGTTTATTACAGTGGCGTATGGAATGCTATCCTTTCCTAGGATCTAACCAATGGATTTAAGGGAAAGCAGTTCCAAAGGAAATGAAAACATTACTAAAGGCACCACCTAGGTGCCTAAATCACCCAAAGTTAAGCTACAGTTTATTGATGATGAGAACGCTTGCTGTTAATTTATAACATTACCAACATGACATGACTAGAAATAATAGCCTTGTATTTGGACCGTATGGTTGATGTCACAACCAAGCCCAAAAGCTCATGGTCCTTATTTGAAAAGGATCTTTGTCATTATTTTGGAGATTTATTACAACTGAATGTCATAGAGGAGTTTTATTAGAAATAATTTGAGGAGCTCCAATCTCTTTTGTTGGTAGGTAGTCTATCTCTTGTTGAATCATTCTTTATTTCAAGTTTCTCAAGTGAGCTCGGTGATGAACTTTAACCTATCATTAAGATGCTTAAATCTTCATTATTGGAAGAGACTTGCAAGTTTACAACTCTTTAAGAAGTAGCTATAAAGTTTTCTATAGAAAGGGAAATAAAGAAAATCCATTGGGGTTGTTGTCTTTGTTTCATAGTTGAGTTCCAAACAATCACTAATAGTTCCTAAGTTATCAACCAGGCTAGAGAAGAAATCATGGGAGGATATCAAGTGTTGGGGTGTTAGTTACAAGTGCAATGATAAATACATTTAGGGGTACCAATGTCAAAAAACCAAAAGAAAAAAAAAACTCCAACTAATTGAAGGGCAAGAAAAGAAGGATGATGGTGTACCTCTAATAAGCAACTTAACTCCAAAAAACTCAATGGAAGACATTAACGATGAACATTATCACTGGTAACTTTGATTGTAGCATTCTTAAGCTACTTGGTTATGTGAATTGAAAGAAGTTGATAATGCTTACCAAATGGGAAGCACACATAGCTTTTTGGATTTAAGGATGGCATGGGAATTGTAGTGTCAGCACATAACCATTGTTATTAGTCCCTTAAGCTTATTAGTTTAAGAATCCAAGCAAATTGGTGACACCTTGCCCAAATTTTTACATAAGAAATTAGGTGTGGACACCTAATCAAGAAAAGAGTATTAAGAACATTTGTATTATAGCATGATATGGGAGGCTAAGGTATTAGCACCTAGGAAGAAATACATATAAGTCATTGATTGGTGCAGCAGGGTGCATAATGACGTGGTAGCATGTGCTAGCAATTTGCAAGCATGCTATTGGCTATTAAGGGACAGCTTAAGCACATCAATGGTTCCTTCCACTAGACAACCACATTCCCTAATGCTCTTTAAAGAGGTAATGCATGTCTTCCACTAAAGTTAGTAAGGGCTAACATATGCTTTAAGGATTAGCTATGACACCAATGTGTGTTGGCACCTAGGCTACAAGCTTAGGCCAATGCTAAATGAAATCAATTACGGGATAGCCAACAAGTCAAGGGATTAAGGTGCAAACCAAGTCAAATTATGTTTTATATGTTACAAAAATAAGAGATCAGGAATGTTGATGTCCATTAAAACATAAGAGTGGGTGTTGGTCGTAGAAATTATAATTTTTTAAAAGCCTTGTCTAAGTCAATATGTTGGCATGGATTCTTAAGAGAAAGAAAACATGGGTGGCTACAGAAGGTGGTTAATCAAAATTTCCACGAGGTATCAAGTTCTCTTCAAGTATAGTTACATGTTCTCATAAGAAAGTGAGTGTGTGCTCGAAAGAATGGGATACCAATTATGTATGATTGGCTTAATAGCCAAGTTATGCATGTCCCTAGGTAATTAGGGGTGTTATCTACCAACATTATATATGTGTAATGTGACAGCTAAGGGTTATACCAAAAAATATAGAGATTATTTTAAGGAAAGTAATAAAGGTTGGAAAATAATTCTTATAAGTATTCTTATAACTTAAGTGTGTGATTTAGCTAAGACTAAGTGTGACTTAATACTATTACAAGACTAAAAATTTAAATGAAAGAGTTAGCCCAATGACAATTACTATAATAGTGATAATTGTTGTCAATAAAGAAAAAATCACCTATTGAAAAAAGTGTCCAAAGTCTGTATAAAGGACGCAGGTGAGACATTTTCCATAAAGATGCAACTTATTCCTTTGAACTTCTATGATGTAGTTTTAGGTGCAAACTAGTTGCATAATTACAACCTGTTGCCATTAGAATTCAAAATAATAAGGCTGACTTTGTAAAGAATGGGTAACCTTTTAAGTTAGTAAGATAAGCCTAAGTAGCAAACCTAAATTCGTTTGCCTTAACAACATCATTGTCCTCATTTAGTATACCATAAGAAATACAAGGATCATTTAATGAATTTAAGGATTTATTTAGTGAGCCTTAAATACTTCCTTCAACAAGAGTATAAGACCATTGGATTCCTTTACTTTTGGGAGCCCAGTTGGTGAATGTTTGCCCTTATTGTTAGCCTCACTACCATAAAATTGAGATTGAAAAGTAGGTTTAAGGCATGCTTAATTCTGCATAGCATAAGCTTATTTGCATTATTGGTTTTATTAGTGAGGAAAAAGGATGGATCATAGTGATTTTGTATGAACTATTGACATTTGAATGAAATCACCGTTAAGTATAAATTTTTAATTCTTATTATTGACAATCTTTTAGATGAATTACATGACCTTTGTTCTTCTTCATTATAGATCTTTGTGTTGGCATCACCAAATATAAGGTAGGGGGGAAGCATTGCCAAAATAGCCTTTCACAGTATTACAAGTTTAAAATGATATTGTTTAGGCTTAAAAATATGTCCAAAATGTTTTTGTCATTAATGAATAGTATCTTGTCTTATGTTTTATATAAATGTGTGCTTGCATTTTTTTATGACAAACTAATTTGCAACTTTAAGATGAATAAGCATTTTCAAGACTTGCAACAAGTCTTAATGCTTCTATACTATTTATATACAAAAAGATCCAAGTGCTTATTTAGGCAAACACAAATCAAGTACTTGGGGCATATAAGTATGTTTCTTAATGATTTGAAAATAAAAGTTATGAGGAATTGGTATATTCCCATATTGGTCAAAGGTCTTTAAGGCTTTTTAGGACTAATCAATTATTACTGAAAGATTATCAAGCATTATAAGATTATAAGTAAGTTGTTAATAGAATTCTTTAAAGAAGATAACTTTTGTTGGAGTCATAAGGCATATGAAGTTCCCAACTTCTCCTTAGGATCTATTACTTTGTGATACTGAGAGGGGGGTGAATCAATATCATCACAATTCATAATTAGCAGGTAAGTGAATAACTTCAACCTCTTCTTAAAAGTGAACTCTTTCTCAAACTTGACTAAGGTGGATCTATTGCTACCTAGTAATCACAATAGTCCCCAAAGCCACATTTTAGACACCTTGCCTAATAGACAATTTGGATGTTCTTGTTTAGGTCTTCGTTAGGTTATAGGTTGGCTGATATTTTAGCTGCATTTACAACTCAATTCAAAACACAACATGTAAAGCAAATTAAGGACATGAGATTTATGTGGTTCTGTCAACTTGACGTACATCTACTGTGGTAAGGACTCTTCCTTACTAAGACTATCTATTATACTTAAGAATTCTAATTACAATAGATGTCTTAATCCTCTGCTCCTTTCAATATTGCAATTACTAAGTAAGTACAATACAAAGAGTGTCACTTATTGTATCTACCTTTTTTCTAATTTGTCTTGCTTTTGTTGAATTGAAAGACTGCTCCATTGCCGCATGGAAGTTCACCACAACGCTTTCTAACCTTTCTTGAAGAAATTTGGAAACACGTTGAGTTCTTTAATACTTCGCCGAATTCCTTTTTTACGTTCTTTCACACAGCTCTTGCTTTTACTGTCTCACAGTCTTACCTATCTCCTCTTTCATGATCTCACTATCTCACGGCTCGCCTCACATACATTTCTGGTTTGCCCTTGTCCATTTCATACATCCTTTGGTTGTATCAGATTTTCTCCTTTTTCTGCCGATCATTGTTCATCAGCCGTCCACCCTCTGTTCTGGCCGTCGGGTTTCTCTCTCATTCCACCGGTAGTGTGCTTTGCCGTTCTCACTTGGTTGGCCATCGGGTTTCTTTTTCACTCCTTCCCATTGACTCCTCTGTATTTTCTTTTTCTCTCTTTCTTTCGGCGATGACTTCCTTTTTTTTTTCTCTCTCTCTCTTCCAAGTATTTTCCCTCTCTTCGTCTGACAACTTTCTCTCTCATTGTCTAACTGGATCTATCTCATTGTCCACTCTAATTTTCCATCAACTCGCTTTGCCTTCCAGCTCCCTATTCTTTTGCCGTCTCTCTATTTTTTTGACTGTCTGTTTCTCTCTCTATCTCTTTGTTGTGTTGTCTCCTCACCGACCACTGGTGTGCCGGTAATGTGCTGTTCCTCACAGGTTTCTCTCTTACTGTCACTCAATTTGCTTTGATTTGCTTAATTTGCTGACCTCTCCTCCTCTCGACGACGGCTACTTCTAACGACTACCTTTTCTTTCTTTCTTTCTCTTTCTCTTTCTTTCTCTCTCTTTCTCTTTTGACAGTATGTTATCTTTGTCCACCAAAATTGTCTTCCAATTTAGGGCTTACTTGTGGTGAATTTACTATCTTGCCTTTCCATGTGGCTTTTACGTTCTTGCACACTTAAACCTAGTTGACAACAATTATAATCCATACAAAGCTATGGGAACAACAATCTCCCCATTTGTAATTGTTGCCAACACTTATAACAAAAGCCACTATGCAGCAATTTCAACTCCCTCTAAATATGCACTCCCTCATTCTTAACAGTTCCCCTTGCACTGTTGCTTCTCTCCCCTTTTGCCAACCAATTACAAATATGAAAATTCGCAAAGTAAAGATGAAGGATTCATTTGAACTTCAAGCTTGAAGAGGCATTTGCACAGATAAATTCAATCTATGCTTTTCAAACAACTCTGTGGACAGAGGTTATTTTAGAATATCTGAAATTTGATCTTTAGTGCCAACATACTCCAATTGAATTGTACCCTATTCCACTTGATCTTTAGTAAAGTGATACCGGATGTCAATATACTTGCTCCTTGAATGTTGAACCGGATTCTTGCTAAGATTAATAGCACTTTGATTATCACAAAGTACACTTACTAGTAACTTCACTTCAATACCTAAGTTTGCCAATTGTCTTAGCATCTATATCACCTATGTACATTGCACAAGTAGCCATATACTCAGCCTTAACTATGCTCAAAGCAACACTATTTTGCTTTTTACTTAACCATGCAAAACACTTTGAACCCAAGTAGAAACTGTAGCCACTGGTTGATTTTCTATCATCTATACTTCCTTTCCAGTCTACATTAGTGTATACTTGTAGTTTTAAAGAATCCATGGCTGGATACCATAACCCCATTTCTAGTGTTCCTTTGAGGTACCTTAGGATTCTTTTCATTGCCAACACATGAGACTCCTTAGGATCAGCTTGGGATTTGCTGGCAGCGCACACAGCTTGTATAAGATTAGGCCTTGATGCTGTAAGGTATAGAAGGTTCCCTATCATCTTCTTGTACTCTGTAAGGCTTGTACTCCTTCCCTTTTGATCTTTTGTTAACTTGTAGCCCACTATCATAAGGGTACTGACAGGTCTGTTATCCTTCATGCCAAACCTTTTCAGCATCTCTTTGGCATACTTTGTTTGAGAAATAAAGATACATTCTTCACACTGCTTTATCTGTAATCCAAGAAAGTAAGTCATTTCTCCAATCAATGACATCTCAAATTCCTCACTCATCTTTTATGCAAAATCTTGGTAGAGCTCAGAGTGATCTCGTCTAAAGATGATGTCATCTATATATATCATGGTTATCAGTTGGCCTTTCTTTGAGTTGAACACATACAGGTTATTATCAACTGTTCCTTTTCTGAAGTTCAACCTTCTCAAGTACGCATCCAGCCTACTGTACCACATTCTTGGAGCTTGCTTAAGACCATACAAGGCTTTCTTTAACTTGTACACATGTGTCTTATCCTCACTGATTTGTACTTCATCGGGTTGTTCAATATACACTTTTTCTTTCAGAAGCCCATTCAGAAAGGCGGATTTCACATCCATATGATAGACTTTATACCTCTTGAGTGCTGCCAAAGCTAAGAATATTCTAATAGTTTCTAACCTTACTACTGGTACAAAAGTTTCATCAACATCTATCCCTTCTATTTGAGTGTAGCCTTTGCATACTAGTTTGGCCATGTTCCTCACCACCTTGCCATCTTCATTGTGTTTATTCCTAAACACCCATTTTGTTCTTATGACATTCTTATACACACATTGGGCTTTGATACCAATAACATGCATAACATAGGAAACATAATGGAAATTCCAATAAACAAACAAACACATAATTTTATTAAAAATTAATGTTATAATACATGATGTTATTAAACCAAAAGTTGCTCAGGTAGATATTTTTCTTTTAGAATAGTTACTAGTTTCTAACTGATATTTAATAATATGAAAATTACACATAGAAGAGTAATACAAGAAAGAAAAAAACACTTATAGAATTTGTAACACAGGAGAAGAATTCCACATTAGGTTGAAGACTACTTACAATGGGAGAGGGGATATATTACAAGGGATGTTTGATAGGGTTTGTAAAAGATGTTGAAAGGATTTTGGGTGTTAAAGGATACTTTCTCTTGATCTTTAAGCCTTCTTTTATAAACTTGAGGAGGGCCTTTTGGAATTGATCATGTGCTTCAGATCTTTGGAGGGCATCTAAACTTGTTTTGTCCTATTGTAAAGCTAGTAATCTTTACGTCTTGTTTGCATTGAAAGTAGGTTTGTTTTTTTTTTGCAAAGTTATGAAGTTATCTTGTTGTGTTATGGAATTAACAATCTTTGTCTTGTTTGCACTAATATTAGGTTTGTCTTTTTCCAAAGTTGTTTTTTTTTTCTTATTTCTTTTCATTTTTCTTTTGTTTTTCCTTTTTCTCATTTTCTTTTTAAGGATTTGGAATCAATCATTTTTTTCACATACAAAACTATTATCCTTCTATTTGATTGTCAATGTTGATAATTATTTTGTCATTGAAGATATCCTTTAGTTTTACATCTTTAACGTAAGGCTCTAGTTTTAATAGTTGAATTTCTCTTTTAATTTCATATTTTTCTACTAGTTTCATATGATTATTCTTGACTGGTAATGCCAAAGTATTTCTTTGATCTTCACTTTATAAGAAAATTTTTTGAATGTTATCCATTGGGAAGAGATAACCTGGTAGATAGTCTTTGGGAAAATAGTTGAATGTTGTGGTTTTTGTTCTCCTTCAGTTATATCTCAAGAGACTCTTCATAGTCCCAAGGGTAGGAACTTTTTAAGAGTTGTGTGGGTTTGGTGAGTCCTTAAATATAGATATGGTGTTGAGCTAGCTAGATTCTTGTCTACATTGGTTCTAAAAGAGTGGATTACAGATTCATAAGGCTTTATATGTATTTTCTTTTTTGGAAAAGTTAGAGAATTACTATTGCTATCTTGTAGTTGAAACATTTTATTTAATTGCAATGGGTAAAAATGGCTTAATTATATCCATCAGTACTTAGGTTGTCTAGATATTTTTTTCAAAGTGTATTAGAGCATAATAGTATAGATGTATATTTATGTACTAAGTTCCAAGCCTAATCTTCTTGTTTGAGAGGGATTATATTGCTGGTTTCTTTTTGGTAATCTATGTCATCATAGGTGGGTATATAAGAAACATTTTATGAAATGGAGATTTTAGGGAAGGAAAGAAGTCTTTGTTGAATTTAAGTAAAATGTTTCTAGGCTAATTTGAATTTTTTGTAAAAGTTATTTTTAATTTTTTGGGAAATGAGGTTTTTGATTTTTAGATGGAAGTAAAAGAGAAATGCTTAGGGATAGAAAAGAATTTGGCAGGAAGGAATTCAAATGGAATTAAAGGAGGTTTTGTAAAGATGTTTTGTAAGAATTGATTTGGAAATGCATTCTCTATTATATTTTGTACCAATGAATTTCTAATATTATAAGCTGTAAAATAACTTACTAAAATGTTTAATATTCTAACCTTTTGTTTTGTAGTTCTACCATTTTAGAGATTACCAAGGAGGCATCATTATTCCTCTAATAATTACTTATGGGATTGATTTTTAACCATATGTAAAAGTTACTAATGCATGATTTTTTATGTTAATGCTTTTGGATTCCATGCTAAGTACCTACAAAAGAAAGAAAATATTAGTAAAAGTCATTTAAGATATTATTGAATGAATCTTATTCTCATAAATTGAATGAATCTTTATAAGATTAAGATTGTTGGTTTCTTTGATGTTTCAAGAAAAAGAAAAACAAGCACTTAGGATTTTGTTTCGAAAGAACTGTCATCATAGTCAATAGAATAAGGAGTAATCAAATTAATGAAAGGTGTCCTTTATGACAAAATGATGCATGTTTTCAACCAATATAAAAAGTGTTTTTGATTTGAAAATTTTGATTTTGAACAAAAGTGGTAATTTTGCTAGAAATTTTCATTTTAGAATCATTTGTGATAGAAAAATTTTCATTTGTATTTTTCAAAAATTTTAAAGGAATTATTATTTATTTGATATAGTTTAAATTTGCATTGGTATTAAATAAGGTAATGGTATCAATTTTGAAATTATTTGAAGAAACCAAAGTAACTTTAACCAAATATTTTTCGGATGTTACTTGTTCAAGAACAAATAAAAAGTCAAAGGGAAGGTTCTTAAGGTTTTGAAGGTTTTGGGTTTCTAGTTCTTTTGGGTTAGTTTATTCATGGCTTTCATTTTCTAGGTGTTTTGGAAAAAGGAGTTGTAAAACTTCTTGGTCTCATTGTTGTTGAAGTTGGAGTTCTTTGAACTTTATTTTAATGATTTTGATTTCTTTTTAGGGGTCTTAAAGAATTATAGTGTTTCTTCAAAGAATTTGTTTAGACAAAATGGTCATAAGGTCATAAAGAGGTTTAATAGATAAGAAGAGATTCAAAGAATTCGATTTTAGAGGATTAAAGGTTTTAAGAAGCTTATACACATTATTTTTGTAAGGAGGTATCAGTAATATTTTTAACAACTTTTAAAAGAAGCTCTTGGTCTTTATTGAGCATATTTACCTATTTGGAATCTAAATGTGTTTCAGAGCAAGGAGTTTAGATCTCATCTATTTGAAGAGGGTTTTCATCAGATAAATTTAAAAGATTGGTTTCAGATTCAAAGGTTTGGAGAAGTGCCTCAATTTTATTAAGGGTATCTTCTTCTAGTTAAAGTTCATGGATTTTTTGATTGATTTTGTAATATTTGGAAATATATCCTTTTTTTCCACAGTTGTAGTAAGTGACATTTTTAAGATGTGTTTTTGAAGTAGATTTGGATTTAAAAGGTTAAGGTTTAGAAGTTTGGGGTTTTTGGTAATAAGGTTCTTTACTTGGTTTGGATAAGGTGTTGTATTTAGGAAATGTTGTTTTAGGTTTGGAGGTAGATGGTTTTGACTCTAGGAAACCTAATCAAATTGCTAACAAAAAGTTTTTACTTTAAAATGAGACTGTCACAATTCCTATTTGAGATGTTTTTAACACTTTAAATCTTGACACATTTTGAAACCTTCCTTTTGGGTTTAACTGACTAATTCTTCATAAGTAAGTTATATGGAATTAAGTTTTCAAAGCTATTTTATAAGGTATTTCTAACTCTTTCTTCCAATAGTGTTTAAAGTCCTGCAAGAAATTTTCTTTCTAAAAGGCTTAGCTAGAGTCTTCCTTAAGTATAATCTCTATAAGAACAGTGGTTTTGTATTTTTGAAAAATCATTAACCTTTCTACATCTAAGGTTGCTTTCAACATTTTTATCCTTAAGGTAAAAAGGATCTTTAATGAAATGTAAAGAAATTGTAAGAATAAGGTAAGTCACAACATCTTTGATTGGATTGCCTAAATTATCAAAGATAAAAATATTGTCTTTTATGATTTTGGATTAGAGGATTTAAGACTTTTTAAGAGTCTGTGAGATGGTAGTCTCACCAACCTTTAAGTTGTCTTGAAAATCTTAAGATGAGATATTTAGCAACAATTTTGTTAGAGGTTTGGTTTTGGATTTTGTAGGCATTGGTAGTCATAGTCATTTGTTATAGAAGACTAAATATGTTATATTTAGACATGCCATCAATATTCCATTCATAAATAAAAAAGGTATTGAACCTGTATTAGGCCAATGTGTTGGGTTTATTTTAGATATTTAAGTATAGGGTAGTAAGGCTAGAAATGGATTTGGGGCAAGAGGTTTTGTTAAGTTTTGGACTTTCTGGTTAGAATGCTTCTTGGTTTGAGTCTTAATTTAAGGTGTTAATGCCTTTGGAGAAGGAAGGTTTAGAAGAGCTAAGTTTTGAGAGATGAGCTTTTATGATATTAATGATTTTTTTGTTATTGGATAATGAGTCTTTTTAAGGTTTTGAAATTTGATAGGGTTTGAAAACAAGATTTTTAATCATCAAAGGGACTTTTGGGTATGGAAGAGATTTTTATAAAAATGGTAGTTTTAAAATCAATCTTTTGGAGATGGTTTTCTATCTTAGTTAGTTAAGTGCTTGAGGTATAAAGATAAGCATTTAAGAAATTATTCTGGTGAATAATCATTTTGAAAAGCTTTTTGGAATCATTAATTTCTTAAGAAATTCTATAAGGAGTAAGATCAATAATATTTTTTAAAAGGTAATTTTTAAATTTCTTAAAGGTAGATGTTTTGCTTTAATGACATTGCCATTAGAAGTAGTCTATGCTTTGAGTTTGTTTCTTGAAATAACAAATAGGAAAAATTTTGAAAAGGATAAGAAATTTTATTTTGAAAAGATTTTGAACTAGTCAAAAAACAAGATGTGTGTCTTTTGTTTTGAAATGAAATCATAAAATTGGTTTTGTATTTCTTGATAAGTTTGTAAAAAGTATTTGAAAAATTATTTTTTTCTATGTTATGATTGCGTAAAAATCATCATATAAATATTTGTTGTTAACTTGAAAATCTTTTTCAAAAACATAAAGTTCGTGAGAAACATTTTCAATAATGACTAATATAGGGGAAGAACTTAGTAATGATTGATTTGTAGAATTTATGTAGATTGGATGTGAAATATTTGTATGGTAATCTTTATTTTGTAAAAAGGTGTTGAGAGGTCAAAAGTGAAGAATTTTGAAGGTAAGATTTGAATTTGAGGTTTGTAAGGTATGTTTGTAACCTAAGGAAGATTTGAGAAGTGTCCTAAATTTATGATGTAAAAGGTTAAAGTTATTTTAGAAAAATAAGAACTGTTTAATCTATTATTTAAAGAATTTTTTTTTTCATATTTAAAGAGTTTAGTATTTGGTTTTGTTTGTAGTTAAGGTTAATGGTTTATTACTCTTTGAGAATCCATTCTTTTGGAAGGGTAATGCATTTTCATTAGAATAGGAACATGTTAAGTTATTGAGTCCATATTTGATGACTAATGTTAAATTTGTTGTCACACTATATCATACGGTTATATGTGTTGATTTAATATTATGAATGTCATTGAGATGTAGTGAGATCATTGGGAGAAACTAGTGATAACAAGTTAACCTTGGCGTTAAAGAGTCAACATGTCTAGAGGATATACCTACACTAGTAAATGCCATCAAGGCAATAGCCGCATTAACAAACATCACCAAGGCAGCAGCTACGCCAGCAAACTAATAAAGTAGAGAAGGAAGACAAACTAAAAAGTGGTAGAAGTAGCATGTGAATCTAGCTGGAGATAAAGTAGTAGTACAAGGGTCTTACACTAGCAACCAACATAAAGAAATAGGTGGTGCACCAGCAGACAGGGGTAGAGCACGAGGATGGTAGTAGTGGCATGAAAAGACAATGGCAACACGTGTAAATAGCAACAACAATGTGAGAAGATAGCTGCAACATGCAAAGAGAGCAGTAGTGGTGCGAGAAGACAACTCTAACGCATGGGGAACGCAGCAACAATGTGAAAAAACAGCTACAATGCATAGGGATACTAGTAGTGGCTTGAGAAGACAACTATAGCACTCGTGGATAGTAACAGAGGCATGAGTAGACAACAATAGTAGCATGAGTAGATAGCAACATTGCACTTAGATAGCAACTACAATGCGTGTGAAAACAGCTACAATTCAGTAGTGCGCCTTGACAGCAGCAACAAATAGTAGGAGCAACACACAAGGATAGGAGGAGCAGCACATGCAGAGTGCATGCAAACGATAGTAGCAGTGCAAGTAGACAGTAGTAATTGTATGTGAGAATAGTAAGAATAGCATGGGCAGATAGCAGGGAGAGTGTGTGCGAATAGCAGCCGCAATATGTGTGGATAATAGTTGAGGCATGTGTGGACAACAGCAACATAGCTTGTGCAAGCAGTAAGTAGAGCTTGTGTGGACAACAGGCACAGTGTGCACAGACAGTAAGCACAAAATTCGTGCAGACAGCAAGCGCAGAGTGCATGGACAGCAGCGGCAGCACATATGGATAGCATTAATAGTACACGCGGACAATAGCGGTAGTGCGTAGGACAACATTAGCAGAACATGCAGACAGCACCAGCAGTGCGTGAGATAATACCAGCAATGAAGGAAGGAGAAGATCCATATACTACTCTAGTAGTCTGTACACATTGGTTAAGAAGTGATCCTTCCACAAGTGGTTAAGGAGTGATCCTTCGACACCTAAAATGTATCCCTTGATAACAAGAGTGGATTATGTAATTTAAGAGGGATCTTATCACACCGTAAACGTAGCTCGCACATTGTGGGCGAACCACGTAAACATTTTCGCATGTGCTTGAGTGCTTATGCATTAATTTATATTCGTACGGTTGCACTCACATAAAGGAGAAAGATACAAATTGGATCATTGACACTACCAAACTACAGAGATTAAATCGGATCGATTTGGAAAAAAAAAAAAGGATATCTCATACTGATTCACCCCTTTCTTAGTGTGAGATTTACAACAATTCTCATCATAAGTTTGTTTAAAGAAGGAGGATTCTCCCTTTTTGGATTAAAAATAATGTCTTGATGCAAAAGTAGAAAATATAACTTTATAATATATTTTTTAATCAATGCTATTGAAATTGATTATTTTAACATGTTATAATTATGCATTTTTATTTGTTAAACAATAATTTATAAATATTTTTTTTATTTAAAGAAATTGTAAGATTTAGATGACAACTAAAAGATATTGGACCATTGTAGAAATTTGATTTTAAAGTATTTAACAACAAATTTTGAAAATTTGTAAATCTTGAATTCTTGAGGATTGCAACGATAGAGATGCTTAAACATTCTTTAGTAAGAGATTTGACTTTAACTTGTAAAAGTCCTATGTGGATATATTTGTAAGACTTTTCTTTATGGTTTTGTAAAGATTATGGAGAAAGAAGATAAAGATTTGAATATCTCTTTCTTTAGTTTTAATTGTAAAATTAATTTTGAAAGAATTTAGTTTTGAAAATTTTTAATTTGATCCTTTTGTATCTCAAGTATTTTCCAATTATCAATTCCTTTAGTAAAATCTTCTGAGGTTATTTGTTATCGAGGTCAACCCTAAAGCCAAAATGTCTCAAAACAAGGAGGTGATAGAGAAACCTTTTTTTTTTTTTTTATGTCTCGAACTTCAGTTTTGTGCATAATTGGATTCATGGTTAAGACTAGGGATATACTGTTACATACAGTCTAAGGACTTGTTGATAGATCAAGGTTCCTTAACACAATCAAACAAGATAACATCTAGAAAATCCAATGTAACAGGTCTCAGCAAAAGTACAATATAATAAAAATTGTTAGAAAACAAATAAGACTATTTCTCTTTCACACAAACCTTAAGCTTTGATATGCATCATATAATGCTGAAGCAATTTATAAGGCTCTGATACTAATAATACACACAACATAGGAAAGAGAATGGAAATGGTATAAACAAACAAACACACAATGTTATTGAAAATTGTATGTGGTTAGTTTATTGATGGTAAGGTTTGTTTGTTAATAAATTTATTAAGGTTCATAAGAAACCTGCTTTTAGTGAAGAGAAGACATAAAGATTGCTTGCTTTACAATTAGAGAAAACAATGTTACAACTTTACAAAAAGATAAACTTGCTTTTGTTGTAGATAAGATGTAAAAATTACTAGCTTCATAATAAGACAAAATAACTTTAGATGCCTTTCAAGGATTCAATGCTCATGATTAATTCCAGAAGGCCCAAAATGTTTAAAGATCAAGAGAAAGCATCCTTTGGGCACCCAAAATCCTTTCAGCATCCTTTTACAAATCCTCTCAAACATCCCTTGCAATATACCCCCTCTCCCCCAATGTATAATCTTCAAGCAAATATGGCATTCTTTTTTTGTATTGCAAAATTTTGTAAATGTTCTTTTCTTTTTTTGTATTACTCTTCTTTGTGTAATTTTCATTTTATAATATATTAGCTAGAAACTAGTAAATGCTCTAAAAACAAAATGTTTGCCTGAACAATTTTTAGCATAATAATGCCATGTACTATAATATTAATTTTCAATAAAATGATGTGTTTGTTTGTTTATTCCATTTCCATTCTTTTTTTTGTGTTACACATATTATATTTCCATTGTCTTTTCAATGCTATGCATGTTATAGAAAGTTCAAAACTCAACAAAATTTCTTGATTTATAGCTATTTTTGATCTTTTGCCCCAAATTAGATATCAAAAATAAATCAAATAAATTGGCTGAATATAGGTTCAATACCTTTTTATTTATGAATGAAATATTAATGACATAATTGAATAGAGCATCTTTAGTGTTATACAATGAATGACTATAGTTACCAAAATTAAACCTCAGATAAAAATGTTGTTAAATATCTCATTTTAAGATTTTCTGAATAACTTAAAGGATGGTAGGACTACTATCTAATAGACTTTTAAAAGTCTGAGATCCTCTAATCCATTAAAATTATAGGAAATAATGTTCCTATCATTGATAATTTACGCAACTCAATTAAGGATGTAGCGACCTATCTTATTCTTACAATTTCTTTACATTTCATTGGAGACCTTTTTCATCTTGAGGATAAAAATTTTAAACTTCTGAGCAACTTTAGATGCAGAAAGGTCAAAGATTTTCAAAATTATTAAACCACTTTTCTTATTAGCATTATACTTAGGGAAGATTTTAGCCAACCCTAGAAAAACAATTCTCGCAAGAATTTTAACGTTATTGGGAGAAAGAGTTACAAATACTTTGCAAAATACCTCTGAAAACCTAATTTCATATATCCATCTTACTTATGGAAAACTGGTCAATTACACCTAAAAAGAAGGTTAAAATTTATCAAATTTTAAAATTTCAAAAACATCTTAAATGGAAATTGTGATAATCTCATTTTGAAATAAGAACTTTTTGTGAACAATTTGATTTAGATTTTTTAAAGTCAAAATCATCCACTTTCAAACCTGAAAGTTCATTTCTTAAATATAACACCTTATCCAAACTAAGTAAAACACCTTATTACCAAAATCTTAGAACTTCTAAACCCAAGCATTCTTAACCTAAATCTACTTTCAAAACACCATTTAAAAATGTCACCTGCTCCAAATGTGGTAAGAAAGGACATATTTTCAAATACTACAAAATCAATTGAAAAATTCATGAACTCTAATTAGAATAAGATACCTTTACCAAAATTGAAGCACTTCTTTAAACCTTTAAATCTAAAACCAATCCTTTAGATTTCTTTGATAAAAATCCTCTTTAAATAAATGAGATCCAAACTTATTCCTTTAAAATTCATTCAAATTCCAAAGACATGCTCAAAAGAGACCAAGAACCTCTTTTAAAAGTTGTCAAGTATATTATCAACTCTTCCTTACAAAAAGAATACTTGGATACACTTCTCAAAATTTTTGATCCTTTAAAACCCACTCCTTTGAATCTCCCCTCAACTAATAAACGTCCATATGACCTTACAATCATTTTGTCAAAACAAACTCTTAAAAGAAACACTTTAACCCTTTATGACCTCCAAAAAGAAATTGAATCATTAAAGTAGAACTAAAAAAAATTCCAACTTTAACATCAAAGAGACCAAGAAGTTTTACAACTTCTCTTTACAAAACACCTAGACATTAAAAGCCATGAAGCCATGAACCAAAAATCCAAAACCTTGAGAAAATTTTCCATAATTTTTTGTTTGTTCTTAAATAAGTAACATTTGAAAAATATTTAGTCAAAGTTATTCTTATTTTTTCAAATGATTTCAAAATTTATTACTATTGGCTTATTTGATATTGATGTAAATTTAAATTGTATCAAACAAGGAATAATTATTTCAAAATTTTTGAAAATACAAACAAAAAACATATTGCCATAAATGATTCCAAAATGAAAATTTCTAACTAAATTACTGCATTTGTTCAAAATCAAAATTACTTTTATGTTAGTTGAAAACATGTATCATTTTGTCATATTATGAACATCTTTCATTAATTTTATTACTTCCTATTTATTAATTATGATGACATTTCTTTCAAAACAAAATCCCTAAAACGTGTTTTTCCTTTTTTAAAAAAAGCCAAAGACTAACAATCTTAATTTGATAGAAACTAATTTAATTTATGAGAATAAGATTTAAAAATATCTTAAATGACTTTTACTAATATTTTCTTTCTTTTGTAGGTATTTAGCTGTTGTTCCCACAGCCTTGTATAGGTTATAATTTTTGTTAACTAGGTTTAAGTATGCAAGAAAGTAAAGCCACATGAAAGGGCAAGAAAGTAAATCTACCACGTAAGTCCTATTAGGGTTTCATGGAAGAGTGTATATAAAGGCCTTGGAAGACAAAGCTAAGGGTGGGTAGGCAATTCAACCATTTAGAAAACATATACAACAGGCCAACCAAATAGACAATCAAGAAAAACCCTACCTTATACAAAAAAATAGCATAAATTGCAAAGCTGGGTGATTGGCCAAATAAAAAACAAGGGAGGAACAGCTGGACAACAAAGAAAGAGTAAATCGATTGGACAATAAGAGAGGGTGGATGGCAAATCACAATCAAAAAAGGTGGAACAGCCAAACACAAAATAGCATGCCAAAACCAAAGAGTGAATGGTAAAACCACCATCGGCTAAAAGAGAGAGGACGTCCAACCAACCATTCGGCCAACACAAAGAGAAATCGTCCAAAGAGAGAAACCAACCAACACAAGCTAAACGACAAAGCAATCAACCAGCAAAAGAGGTATGGATGACATGGAGGAGAAATGGAGTAAAGAGAACTTGCAGAAGCTTGAAATTATAGGAGAAACAAGTTCTGTAAGAGAAAAGAAGAATGAAGAGAAAGTGTAGCAATCTGTGGCTGCATTGCCTAAAGATAATAAGAATTTACCACAAAAGTTGAAAGAGAAGTTGTGACTCAGGAGAAGATAGCTGAGAAGAAAGAAGATCTAAAGAAGCAACTTAGGGTGGCCAACAAAAAAGAAGAAAAGAAGGTCAGCCAACAGAGGGCTACAGCTGAACAGAAGAGGGAGAAGAAGGTGATTGAAATAAAATTCACACAAGTAAAGAAGCCAACAACTTTGCGTACACATCAAGTAATGAATAAAAGAAAACAAGCTGTGAGTAGACCCATGAAGAGGCAGTTTCAAGGTCACTATCTTTATTGTGGAGTTTGGGTCATAAGGCGAGTAACTGCTGGTCAAGAAGGCCAATATATGTATCCAACTTGTGAAGATACGAGGCTGTATACAGGGGGAGACAATACAGAATTCAGAAGAGAACACCTGTCATGAGTTTTTGAATATACTATAAAAGGCAAGGACACGTTGATAAGGATTATTGGTGGAAGCCCAAACCAGTGGTTTCAAAGAACAAGTTTGCTATATGGTAGACTTGGAAGAAAGGTGAAAGGTGCGGGCAAGATGGCCATAATGACAAGAGATGCATGACACTTTTCCCTGAGTAAGAGAAGCCACTTAATGGCACAGTGAAAACAAGCTGTGCAGTCAAAGCTAAGATAAAGGAGAAAGCTATCTTTTAACTAGTTCAAAAGAAGGAATATAAAGCTAAAAGGGAGGTGGCTAATATAGCTAAAATTGCACTCAAACCTGATTACAAGGATAAGTAGTGGATCCTTGACAGTGGATGTATTTCACACATTACAGGAAATAAGAGTTAATTATCAAAGTTAAACAAGTCAAGAAAAGGCAGAGTCAAGTTTGGAATTGATGATTCACTCAACATCAATGGTCAGGGGTCAATAAACATTGGAAGAGGAAAGCTGAAAGATGTTCTACACATTAAAGGACTCAAATATAATCTAGCATCTGTTAGCCAACTATGCAATGAAGACCATAAGGTAATATTCATAAAAACAGGTTGCCAGGTAAAGAGTAAAGAAGGTAATACTATTGTACCTGGGAAGATAACAGTGGGAAATTTGTATGTGATTGATGAAGACCAGACAAATAGCTATTTACTTATAAAAGAAGAAGAAAATCAACTATAGCATAGGAGGCTGGGACACTTAACACAAAAGAACATGAAGAAACTGACAACTACACATGCAATCAGAGACATTCCCGACCTTAGGAGAGAGAGAGAGAGAGTATGTTTGCTCAACATGCTCTAAAGGAAAACATGCTAGAAAGCAGAATAAGACCAAAGAGTTCAGTTCTAAAGTAGTGCTTGACATTATGCATACTGATTTGTGTGAGCCGATGAGAACAAAAGGGTTGAATGGTGAGAGGTACTTCATCTTGTTTATTGATAATTATTCGAAAAGGACTTGCATCATGCACCTCAAAGACAATTCAGAAGTTTTGAATTAATTCAAGAGATACAGAAGATTGGCTAAAAATGAGAGTGGAAGGAAGATCAAAGTATTGAGGTCAGATCAAGGCATTGAATTTACAAATAAAGCTTGTGAAGATTACCTTGAGAAGCATGGAATTCGTCACCAAATGGTAGCAGCAAGAACACCTTAACAAAAAGGGGTGGTAGAGTAAAAATAGAGTTGTAGTTGAAATGGCAAGAACTATATTGCTAGAATCCAAGTTTCACACAAGATTTTGGACAGAAGCAACATTTACAGTAGTGCTCTTATTGAACAGAGTTCTATTAAGGCCCAATATTGATAAGACATCATATGAGCTATGGAGTGGGAAGAAGACAATAGTCAAGTATCTCAGAATCTTTGGCAGCCATGTTTTGTGAAGAATAAGGAACAAAACTTGGGAAAATTCAATGCTAGGTCTGATGAAGGCATCTTTATGGGATACTCAGCAAAGTCAAAAAGTTATAGAGTTTTCCTACATAAGCTGGGAAAAGTGATCACGTCCAGTGATGTGAGAATAGATGAGAGCTGGAAAATAATGCAAAATGGAGAAATAGATCCTCTTGCAACTAAGACTATGCAAGAAAGAAGGACAATGAAAATATGAACCAGTGCTCATGAAGGAAATCAGATCATAAGTGACCCATCAGTAAGAGTTACAACAAGAAAAAAAATTATGGGAGCTACTGCTTTACTCTCACAAGTTGAACCTAAATTTGTTGAAGAGGCTATACAAGACAAAGCCTAGTCAAAGCTATCAATAAGGAGCTGGATCAAATTGAGAAGAATGATACATGGGAGTTGGTTCCAAGACCCACTAACAAGAATGTCATAGGAACAAAATGGGTGTTTAGGAATAAACACAATAAAGATGGCAAGGTGGTGAGGAACAAGGCCAGGCTGGGTAGCACTAGTGGCAAGGTTAGAAACTATTGGAATATTCTTAACTTTGGCAGCACATGAGAGGTATAAAGTTTATCAAATGGATGTGAAATCAGCCTTTCTAAATGGGCTCCTAAAAGAAGAAGTGTATATTGAACAACCCTATAAAGTACAAATCAGTGAGGATGAGACACATGTGTGTAATTTGAAGAAAGCCTTGTATGATATTAAACAAGCCCCAAGAGCATGGTACAGCAGGCTGGATATGTATTTGAGAAAGTTGAACTTTAGAAGAGGAACAGTTGATAATAACCTATATATGTTCAACTCAGAGAATGACCAGCTGATAACCATAGTATATGTAGACGACATCATCTTTGGAGGGGATTACTTTGAGCAATGCCAAGATTTTGTATAGAAGATGAGTAAGGAATTTGAGATGTCATTGATTGGAGAAATGACTTACTTTCTTGGATTATAGATAAAATAATGTGAAGAAGGTATTTTTATTTCTCAGATGAAATATGCCAAAGAGATACTGAAAACGTTTGGCATGGAGGATAGCAGACCTGTTAGTACCCTTATGACAATAGATTATAAGTTAACAAAAGATTAGGAGGGAAGGAGTACAAGCCTTATAGAGTACAAGAAGATGATAGGGAGCCTTCTGTACCTTACAACATCAAGGCCTGATCTTATGCAAGATGTTTGTGTTGCCAGTAGATTTCAAGCTGATCCTAAGGAATCTCATGTGTTGATAGTGAAAAGAATCCTAAGATACCTCAGAGGGCCATTGGAAATGTGTTTGTGGTATCTGGCTATGGATTCTGTAAAACTATGAGCATACACTAATGCAGACTAGGTAGGAAGTATAGATGACAGAAAGTCAACTAGCGGTTACAACTTCTACTTAGGTTCAAAGTGTGTTGCATGGTTAAGTAGAAAGCAAAATAGTGTTGCTTTAAGCACAGCTAAGGCTGAGTATATGGTTAGTTGTGCAACATGTGCTCAGGTGATATGGATGCAAAGACAATTGGCAAATTTAGGTGTTGAAGTAAAGTTACTAGTGAGTGTACTTTATGATAAGCATATTGACATCCGATATCACTTTATCAAAGATCAAGTGGAACAGGGTACAATTCAATTAGAGTATGTTGGCATTAAAGATCAAATTTTAGATATTCTAACTAAACTTCTGTCAACAAAACTATTTGAAAAGCACAGCTTAAGTCTATCTGTGCAAATGCCTTAACAAGAATGTCATAGGAACAAAATGGGTGTTTAGGAATAAACACAATAAAGATGGCAAGGTGGTGAGGAACAAGGCCAGGCTGGGTAGCACTAGTGGCAAGGTTAGAAACTATTGGAATATTCTTAACTTTGGCAGCACATGAGAGGTATAAAGTTTATCAAATGGATGTGAAATCAGCCTTTCTAAATGGGCTCCTAAAAGAAGAAGTGTATATTGAACAACCCTATAAAGTACAAATCAGTGAGGATGAGACACATATGTGCAAGTTGAAAAAAGCCTTGTATGATATTAAACAAGCCCCAAGAGCATGGTACAGCAGGCTGGATATGTATTTGAGAAAGTTGAACTTTAGAAGAGGAACAGTTGATAATAACCTATATATGTTCAACTCAGAGAATGACCAGCTGATAACCATAGTATATGTAGACGACATCATCTTTGGAGGGGATTACTTTGAGTTATGCCAAGATTTTGTATAGAAGATGAGTGAGGAATTTGAGATGTCATTGATTGGAGAAATGACTTACTTTCTTGGATTATAGATAAAATAATGTGAAGAAGGTATTTTTATTTCTCAGATGAAATATGCCAAAGAGATACTGAAAACGTTTGGCATGGAGGATAGCAGACCTGTTAGTACCCTTATGACAATAGATTATAAGTTAACAAAAGATTAGGAGGGAAGGAGTACAAGCCTTATAGAGTACAAGAAGATGATAGGGAGCCTTCTGTACCTTACAACATCAAGGCCTGATCTTATGCAAGATGTTTGTGTTGCCAGTAGATTTCAAGCTGATCCTAAGGAATCTCATGTGTTGATAGTGAAAAGAATCCTAAGATACCTCAGAGGGCCATTGGAAATGTGTTTGTGGTATCTGGCTATGGATTCTGTAAAACTATGAGCATACACTAATGCAGACTAGGTAGGAAGTATAGATGACAGAAAGTCAACTAGCGGTTACAACTTCTACTTAGGTTCAAAGTGTGTTGCATGGTTAAGTAGAAAGCAAAATAGTGTTGCTTTAAGCACAGCTAAGGCTGAGTATATGGTTAGTTGTGCAACATGTGCTCAGGTGATATGGATGCAAAGACAATTGGCAAATTTAGGTGTTGAAGTAAAGTTACTAGTGAGTGTACTTTATGATAAGCATATTGACATCCGATATCACTTTATCAAAGATCAAGTGGAACAGGGTACAATTCAATTAGAGTATGTTGGCATTAAAGATCAAATTTTAGATATTCTAACTAAACTTCTGTCAACAAAACTATTTGAAAAGCACAGCTTAAGTCTATCTGTGCAAATGCCTTAACAAGAATGTCATAGGAACAAAATGGGTGTTTAGGAATAAACACAATAAAGATGGCAAGGTGGTGAGGAACAAGGCCAGGCTGGGTAGCACTAGTGGCAAGGTTAGAAACTATTGGAATATTCTTAACTTTGGCAGCACATAAGAGGTATAAAGTTTATCAAATGGATGTGAAATCAGTCTTTCTAAATGGGCTCCTAAAAGAAGAAGTGTATATTGAACAACCCTATAAAGTACAAATCAGTGAGGATGAGACACATATGTGCAAGTTGAAAAAAGCCTTGTATGATATTAAACAAGCCCCAAGAGCATGGTACAGCAGGCTGGATATATATTTGAGAAAGTTGAACTTTAGAAAAGGAACAGTTGATAATAACCTATATATGTTCAACTCAGAGAATGGCCTGCTGATAACCATAGTATATGTAGACGACATCATCTTTGGAGGGGATTACTTTGAGCAATGCCAAGATTTTGTATAGAAGATGAGTAAGGAATTTGAGATGTCATTGATTGGAGAAATGACTTACTTTCTTGGATTATAGATAAAATAATGTGAAGAAGGTATTTTTATTTCTCAGATGAAATATGCCAAAGAGATACTGAAAACGTTTGGCATGGAGGATAGCAGACCTGTTAGTACCCTTATGACAATAGATTATAAGTTAACAAAAGATTAGGAGGGAAGGAGTACAAGCCTTATAGAGTACAAGAAGATGATAGGGAGCCTTCTGTACCTTACAACATCAAGGCCTGATCTTATGCAAGATGTTTGTGTTGCCAGCAGATTTCAAGCTGATCCTGAGGAATCTCATGTGTTGACAGTGAAAAGAATCCTAAGATACCTCAAAGGGACATTGGAAATGTGTTTGTGGTATCTGGCCATGGATTCTGTAAAACTATGAGCATACACTAATGCAAACTAGGTAGGAAGTATAGATGACAGAAAGTCAACTAGAGATTACAAATTCTACTTAGGTTCAAAGTGTGTTGCATGGTTAAGTAGAAAGCAAAATAGTGTTACTTTAAGCACAGCTAAGGCTGAGTATATGGTTGGTTGTGCAACATGTGCTCAGGTGATATGGATGCAAAGACAATTGGCAAATTTAGGTGTTGAAGTAAAGTTACTAGTGAGTGTACTTTATGATAATCAAAGTGCTATTGATCTCAGCAAGAATTCGATTAAACATTCGAGGAGCAAGCATATTGACATCCGGTATCACTTTATCAAAGATCAAGTGGAATAGGGTACAATTCAATTAGAGTATGTTGGCACTAAAGATCAAATTTCAGATATTCTAACTAAACTTCTGTCAACAAAACTATTTGAAAAGCACAGCTTAAGTTTATCTGTGCAAATGCCTTATCAAGCCTGAAATTTAGGTGAATCCTCTATCTCTACTTTACGAGTTTTTTAAATTTGTAATTAGTTGGCAAAAGGGGAGAGAAGCAATAGTGTAGGTGGAGCTATTAAGAAAGAGGGAGTGCATATTTAGAGGGAGTTGAAATTGTTGCATAATGGAATTTATTGTAAGTGTTGCCAACAATTACAAAAGGGGAGATTGTTATTGCCACAGCCTTGTATGGGTTGTAATTGTTGTCAACTAGGTTTAGGTATGCAAGAAAGTAAAGCCATATGGAAGGGCAGGAAAGTAAATGTGCCATATAAGCCCTATTAGGGTTTCATGGAAGAGAGTATATAAAGGCCTTGGAAGACAAAGCTAGGGGTGGGTCGACAATTCAACCATTCAGAAAACCTATACAACTAGCCAACCAAAGAGACAATCAAGAAAAACCTTACCCTACATGGAAAAATAGCATAAATGGCAAAGGTGGGTGATTGGCCAAATAGAAAACAAGGGAGGAACAGCTGGACAACAAAGAAAGAGTAAACTGGCTAGATAGCAAGAGAGGGTGGACAGCAAATCACAAATCAGAAAAGGTAGAACAAGCAAACACAAAATAGCACCAAAACCAAAGAGTGAACGACAAAACCACCACCAACTTAAAAAGAGAGGATGTCTAACCAACCATTCAGCCAACACAAAGAGAAACTATCCAAGAGAGAAACTGGCCAACACAAGCTAAACGACAAAGCAATCAACCAATAAAAGAGGTGTGGATGGCAAGGAGGAGAATGGCCAAGGCAAGGTGAATGACAATAAGGAGAGCACAATCACAACACATCAACGGCAAGTGAGACCTAGGTGAGTCAAAACCCTACAACAAGGAAGAGTAAATTAATTGGACAGCAAGAGTGAACACACGACAAACCAAGGGAGACCTTGGACAGCAAAGGAAACCGATCAACAGCTGGAAGGAAACTGTGTGACTCATGGTAAGACTAGAGGCAAACGCACCATTGGTAAGAGAGGAGACAGCACACAGTCTATAAGGGAAGAGAGGAGAAGCCGTGAAAGAGGAGACCACTGAGAGAGCAAACTAAGTTGCCCAGAGGTGTAAAATGGACAAGGGCAAACCAAAAACGTGCGTGAGGCATGTGACCAGCAAGGCATGCAAACCAGAAACGTACGTGAGTCATGAAACCAGCAAAGTATGCAAACCAAAAACTTACGTGAGACATGAAATGCCAAACCAGAAATTTGAGGCAGGTCATGAGACGTGGAACGATAAATCAGAAACATGAGGCAAACTGTGAGATGGTGAAAGTAGGAGCTATGTGAGACAACCTGAAAAAGGAATTTGGTGAAGCATTGAAAGAACTCAATTTATTTCCAGATTTCTTCAAGAGAGGTTAGAGAACATTGTGGTAAACTTCTAAGCAGCAATGAAGCAGCCATTCAATTCAACAGAGGCAAGACAAGTTAGAAGCAAGGTAGAAATAGTAAGTGACACTTTTTGTATTGTACTTGCCTAGTATTTGCAATAGTGAAAGGAGCAGAGGATTAAGACATCCATTGTAACTAGTATTTTTAAGTATAGTGGATTGTCTCAGTAGAGGGAGAGTCCCTACCACCGTGGATGTACGTCATGTTGACGGAACCACATAAATCTCGTGTGTCCTTACTTTGTTTTACGTTTTGTGTTTTGAATTGAGTTGTGTGAACATAGCAAAAGTATCAGCTAACCCATAACCTAATGAAGACCTAATAGGCAAGTTGTCTGAAATGTGACTTTGGGGACTATTGTGATTAGTAGATAGCAATAGATCTACCTTAGTCGAATATGAGAAAGAGTTCACTTTTAAAAAGAGATTGAAGTTGTTCACATATTTGCGAATTGTGGTGATACTGATTCAGCCCCCTCTCAATATTACAAACTAGTAGATCTTAGAGTGAAATTGGGAACTCTATTAGCAATAAAATCCAAAAGCAATAATATAGAATATTATATAATAGTAACTTTCACACTTGGTAGCAATCTTGCATTTAGAAATTAATTCCATAAGCAATTATTAGAGGAATAATAATGCCTCTTTGATAATCTTTAAATTGCTAAAACTATAAAACAAAAGGCTAGAATATTAAAAATTTTAGCAAGTTACTTTGTAACTCATAATATTATAAATTTATCTATAGAAAATATAGTAAAAAATACATTTCCAAATCAATTCCTACACAGCACCTTTACAAAACCTCCTTTAGTTCCATTTGAATTCCTTCCCGCCAAATTTTTCTTCTATCCCCAAACCTTATACCTCCCTTCAAAAATCAAAAGCCTCATTTCCCAAAAAATTCATTAAAGGACTCAGGACTCTAACTAACTTGATACCATATTTACATCTAAAGACTTATCAAACTCACACAACTCTTAAAAAGTTCCTACATTTGGGATTGTAAAAAGTGTCTTAAGATACAACATCATTGATGGAGAACAAAAAGCTCAACATTTAAGTATTTTCCAAAAGACTATCAACTAAGTTATTTCTTCATAATGGATAACATTTAAAAAGTCTTCATATAAAATAAAAATCAAAGAAATACTCTGACATTACCTTTTAGGACTAACCACATGGAATTAGTAAAAAAATTATAAAATTGAAAGAGAAATTCAATTACTAAAACTAGATCCATACCCTAAAGATATAGAACTAGAGGACATCTTCAATGACAAAACAATTGCCAACATTGAAAACTAGATAGAAGGATGACTATTTTGCAAAAAAAAAAAAAAAAAGATTGACTTTAAATCCTATAAAAGAAAAGGTGCAAAAAAAAAAAAGAAAAAGGAAAAGAAGAAAAAGAGAAAATAAAAAAAGAATGAGCAAGAGAAAAAAAACAAAGAAAAGAAAAGATACAAAACAACTTTGCAAGAAGACAAACTTTTGTTTAGTGTAAACAAGATGTAAAGATTACTAGCTCCATAATAGGACAACTTTACAACTTATAAAAAAAACAAACCTACTTTTAATGCAAACAAGAAGTAAGGATTGCTTCTAGTATAGACAAGATGTAAAGATTATTAGCTTCACAATAGGAAACAACTTTAGATGCCCTCTAAGGATCCAAAGCTCATGATTAATTCCAAAAGGCCCTCCTCAAGGCTATAAAAGGACACTTAGAGATCAAAAGAGCATCCTTTTAGCACTCAAAATCCTTTTAACATCCTTTTACAAACCCTCTTAAACATACCTTGGAATATATCCCCTCTATTGTTGTGTGTAATCTTTAACTTAGTGTGGAATTCTTCTCTTATATTATAAAATTTTGTAAGTGTCCTTTTCTTTTATTGTATTACTTTTTTGTGCGTAATTTTCATATTATAGTATATTGGCTAAAAACTAGTAACCACTCTAAAAGAAAAATATTTACTTAAGTGACTTTTAGTATAAAAATGCCACGTACTATAATATTAATTTTCAATAAATTGTACATTTATTTGTTTGTACCATTTCCATTGTCTTTCCAATATTGCATGCATTACTTAAGGTTTGTTTGTTTCTTATGCCAATTGTGTGTGTTTGTAAAGACTTTCCATTTTAGTCTAAAACCTTCTAGACCAAAATGGAATTGGTATTAAATCCTTATGGTTAGCAGGTGATATGCACAAAATTAGATAGACAATGGAAATGGAACAAATAAACAAACACACAATTTTATTGAAAATTAATATTATAATACGTGGTGTTATTATACTAGAAGTTGCTTAGAAAAATATTTTGCTTTTAAAGTAGTTATTGGTATCCAACTAATATGTTATAATATAAAATTTACATATAGAAGAGTAATACAAGAAAAGAAAAGAACACTTAAAGAATTTTGTAATACAAAAGACAAATTCCATACTAGGTTAGAGACTATACATAAGGGGAGAGGGGATATATTACAAGGGACGTTTAAAAGGGTTTGTAAAAGGATGTTAAAAGGATTTTGGATGCCAAAAGGATACTTTCTCTTGACCTTTAAGCTTTCTTTTATAGCCTTAAGGAAGGCCCTTTGGAATTAATCATGAGCTTTGGATTTTGGAAGGCATCTAAATTTGTGTTGTCTTGTTATAGAGATGACAATCTATACTTCTTATCTATATCAAAATAAAGTTTGTATTTTTATAAAGTTGTAAAGTTGTCTTGTCTTATTATGGAACTAGTAATCTTTACGTCTTGTTTATACCAAAAATAGGTTTGTCTTTTTGCAAAGTTGTTTTGTATTTTTTTGCTTTTACTTTTTTGCTTTTTTGCTTCTCTTTTTTTTCTCTTTCTTTTGTAGGATTTGGAGTCAATCATTTTTTTTTTTTACTTGCAAAATAGTTATCCTTCCATTTGGTTGTAAATGTTGGCAATTGTTTTGTCATTGAAGATATCCTTTAGTTCTACATCTTTAGGGTATGACTTTGGTTTTAGTAGTTGAATTTCTCTTTCAATTTCATATTTTTCTGCTTTGGTTCTAACAATTAATTTTAATAATAAAGAATTGCAATTTGGTTGTCAACAAGTAGGTCTTCTAGATTAAACGCAAAATTGATGTTTCAATTGGTAGATACAAAGTTTGTTTAGTTGCTAAAAGGTATAATAATATGCAAAAGTTAACTACAAAGAAACATTTAGCCTTATTTTTAAATTTACAATAACTAGTATTGTCATATAATTGGGAACTCCAATAATGTAACATCTTTAACAGAGGAATAATTGGAAACTTTAACAGCTTGACATCTCTAATGCCTTACTCTATGGCAACTTAGGAAAAGAAGTTTACATAGTGCAGCTTATTTGCTTTGTTGACAAATAATCCTAATGATGTTTGCTATTTACAAAAGTCCTTATATAGAATCAAATAAGTGCTACACTCTTGGTTTACATGTTGAATTAATTTCTTATTCACTATTAGTTTAATGACCCTAAAGTTGAGAATTCTGTCTTTATTTGTAAGGATAGTAAAACTCAAATTCTCATGGTAATACATGTGGATGATATCATTGTTACTAATACTTGTCTACCAAACTATTCCATGCTTTAGTGAGAATTTGCAACATTCTTGGCAAGCATTGTTATTTTTTTTTGGTATAAAGGCACATTATTTCTTGTATAGCATAGTTTTATCCCAATATAAAAATCTTCATTATTTATTTGTCAAAACAAAGATGGATATTGCCAGAGGATGTGCCACAGCAATGAAGACTTTGCTAGTTCTTACCATGGATTTTAGAATGTTATGTAATGATCTTGAACTTTATAAACAAGTTGATGGGGCTCTTCAATATGCTACTCTTACTAGGCATTACTTATGCCAATTCATGCATTCTTTAAACATTGACCATTGGTTAATGATTAAATGACTTGCACTTTGTCAAAATGACTCATGACCTTGGACTTTAGTTTACAAAAACCAACATGGAATTATAGTTTTTTTGAATGTAGATTAAGGTGGATGTCCAAAAATTAGTGTGGATGTCTAAAGGATTAGTGCTTCATTAATGGTCTTGCCATTTGCTTGGACTTTTATTTAATTATTTGGCAAGCTAAGTAGCATGTTACTGTTATATGATCTTTATTTGAAAGTGAATGTTGTTGTATTTTGCAAATATAATAACATAATTGTTATGACTAAGTTTCTCTTTTAGGAGGTCAGCGTTTAACTATCTTCACTTCTTGCCCTTGTTGTGACAATGTTGAAGCTATTTGTTTAACAACCAATCTTACTTTCTTGTAAGAAGAAAACATATTGAGGTAGATTTTCACTTGGTGTGTGAATAGGTAGCAATGAAACAATTAAGTATGCATATCATGTCTAGCTTTGATTAGGTGGCAAATATGTTTGCAAAACCATTAGCTGAATAGATGTTCATTAGGCTCTAAGACAAACTTTGGCTATGCTCCACTACACTATTAGCTTATGAGAGGTATTATGGGATAGAACGCTTAATAACTAATTGATTTGTTTTTATTGTTACACAAGTTAGTTATTACGTATATCCTCTAAACTACTAATTAGTCTTGTCTTTTATCCATGTATATATATTAATGATACACATCAATGGAAAAGCAAGAAGTTTCTTTAGTAAGTAGACTAGTACACAACATTATTCACGAGTTTAAAAGAGTTAAGCTTGCCCTTTTTGGGTCATGTCTCATGTATTAAACAAATTTTGAAATTAGGTTTGGATGTTGTTTGTTTATATAAATGAACAAAATTAAGTGAGTTTTTATCAAGCTAAGCCATTGATTTTTGTTCCTTCTTCTTTTCTTTTTTTTTTTTTGGTTAAATTAAAGGGGAAAATATTAACACAAACTAAGAAACAATATCTTTGGGTAAACAAATATCCATAATGTCATTTGAAAGAGTATGAAAAATTCCATGTAGAAGTTGTTTAATGCCATTAACTCGAAAGGCTTTGTAATGGCAAAGGAAGCCATCTGATATGTTGCTCTATTTCCTTCCTTGTACATGTGTACTTAATGGACCATCCAATTATACTTAAACAATTCTTAGTAGGAAGCAATTAGATTCATTTAAGAATGGGTATAAGGGACCCCCCTTTCATTATAACATCTAAGGTAGTTCTAAAGTGTACTTCCAAACTAACCTTTTGAAACCCAAGTTGCCAAGCATATGTTGAGCCTTGAAAAATACTTCAAAGCTTAGCCATAATAATTGTACCATAACCAACATTCTAAATGAAGTTACTAATTTAAGCACTTATACAATCACTTATAACTCCATTGGCCCCAACTAGCTATGGGTTCCCTTTAATAATGTCATTAGAGCTTGTCGTAACTCAACCAATAAGTGGTAGGCACCATCCCATAAGGGCATATTCTTTTAAGTAGATTATGAGAAGAGTCAATTTATGAGACTTGTACAGCTACATATTCTCACACAGTCTTTAGTAATGTGCCCCCTAAAGCTTGCTAGTTACACTACTTCCATATCATTTAATAGGCTACCATAAAAACAATTTTTTTTAGTTTGTAGTAGTTGTATACAACTCAAAACTCTAGCATGAATTTTCCTTGAGTGATTCTTAACCAAGATTAGGAAAAAAAGTAATGTGCTTGGTTGGATTAACAAGTTATTTACAAATCTTTGTGACATGCCAATCTTTGAACAAGCTTAATATATTTCAATTTGTATCTTATATAGCAAGAAGAGGTTAAAGGCTTCAAAGCCTCAACTTTAGCACTCTAAATTTATGAGTAGTTACCTATGAGCCAAATGCCACATAATGCAACACACCCTTTATGGTATTCCTAGCTTTCACATAACCTTAAAACTTAATTGCGAACAAGGAAAAGATTTCCCTTAATCTATTGTAAGCAAACTTTATAATGACCTATCTATCTAATTTGAATTCTTATGCCTTATGATTTATAACTTCCTCTTATATCCTTAAATGGTAAACAATTAATTGGTTTAATATTAACGATTTCAAAAGTTGTTGTACCTTTTAGCTTGCAAGACTAGGCTATACCTTGTTTATAATAGCTTTATGCATGGTAAAAGTGACCTTACCTTGAAGAATATGGATGCCAAGTTATTCTCCTAAATTGTCAACCAGTTGGAGACTAACAACATAGCTTAACTTGCATACCTCTCACTTTTCTACATTTTGGACATAAATATTCTTGATTTTGAAAAATTGAACCATTGTCTTGAGCTAACACAAAATAAACCCAAACAATTATTGATCTTCTAGACTTATTAGACTTATTCCATACTTGCCTCAATTTAAAAAAAAAATGTCATTATTTGCATTAACAAGTGTAACAAAAGTGATCCTAGCATTATGAGAATGGTAGGTTTCTAAGGCTTTAATTGCAATACTTGATTGATTAAATGTGATAGTCAATCCATAAATAGGACATAAATATGAAGATAAAAGGTCTTTTGCTAAACAATGTGGGTACCTTTACATTTGGAATAAGAAGAATATAAGTATCATTTACACCTGTATGGAGCTATCTTAAAAAGCTTGTTTAGCAAATTTAATGAGACTTGCCTACCTTATCCTATTGCTTATGATAAAAGATGCCTTTGTAACTATCTAAACTTGGAGCATTATAAGGGCTAATATGAAATAGCATATTTTTACCTAATCTAGGTCTATAATTATCACAATGGCCTTCTTGAGATAAGAGAGGCTTGGTGGATACATAAAGTTTTGAAGAGTGAATTTTTTTTCTTGGATAACTTACGGTGCCTTTTATAGTGATCTAGCACACTAGAAGAAAGACCAAAAAAAAAAAAAATTAGAAATGAATAACATTATTTTCCATCTATAGGCTCACTTAAGGTATTTTAGAATGGTACTATTGTCATAAACTCTATATTCTAATTATTTTCTTTATGTTAGCTTTTTTTGCCTTTTTTTTCCTTTTCTTTTTCTTTTTTCACATTTTTTTTTCCTTTTCTTGTTGTCCTTCCTTTTCCTTTTTCTCCTTTTTTTTCCCCTTTTTCTTTCTTTCTCAACTCCAAAATCCCATATTTAATTTCTCTATCCAAGAAAAAAAATTTGAAACTTTTCCTTTTTTTGCATAGACCATTTTAATGACTTTTTTTTTGTGTGTGATTTTGGGCTTAGGAATACTCCAATCATCATTTTCAGATAAGATTTTTTATGTGGGAAGCCAAAATTTAGCTTTATAAATGATGTTTTGGCATATTTTAGATTAGATATAGTTAAAGAGGGTAACCTTCCACTAACAATGATGTCTTTTTAGCCTCTAATCATGGTGGCTATTATTAGGTAGATTGTCATCTATTGAATCTACTAGTTTTAGTTATGTACAATGACAATGGTTAAAAGCATTGTGTGTGAGAGGTAAGGTAGGTTAAAGGGTTAAGCTTTAAGGTGATGATTGTTACTGCTTAATGCTTTTTAAAGCACGTGGAGGACATAACTAAAGATATCGACAACCAATGCATCAAGAGGTACTAGCTTTAAGCTAGAATATCATCAATTAACCTTCCACTATTTGTCAATATGTCTATTTTATGACCTTTTTTCTTTTCAACATGTAGCCTTTGGCAACACTTAGATCGTCATAAGGTAATTTGTGATAGTATCAATGATGCTTTCTAGTAATGACATTAGTGATCATTAACAGCATTAGTGAGAGTTCAGCAAGCTTCCTTGGCATAAAATATCGATTATAGCTATTTTCTCCACCTTTGTCATTATTTTTGTGTTATTTTGTTGTTTTGTTTTCTTTTTAGTATGTATTTATGCAAAAAAAAAAAAAAAAAGGGGGAGGGGGAAGTAAAACAAAAAAAAATGTGCTAACTTATACCTTTTTGGTGCAAGGACCTTGATTAGGATAAAAAGGGGCTTTACCACTTAAGATAAGTATTTTCTTAATTAAAGTTAATAATTATGCGTAGTTGTATGTTGGAGATTTTTTGCCTTTTGTTGGGTAATTATGTTATTTTTTGTGACAAATTAATTGAAGTTGCTTATGTAAGGGTCACTGATATTCCACTAGTGGGTGAAATTATGTATTTAATTGGATGTATAACCATTAATACTTGGTTTTAATGTTATTTCTTAGTCTAATCAAGATTTTAAGCTTAATGTGGATCCTTTATATGAGATTACATCCTTAAAAAATGCAAAGAAAATAAAAAGGAAAATGAAAAGTCATATAATCCTTTTATAGATATCCTTGTCTTGACATTAAAGGAAGTAACTCCTCCACTTTAGTTGTTACTTGGATATTTTTGAAGGCTTAAAGATGTTATCTCTCTTTATAGCCTTAAATGCTCTTATTGGTTTCCTTTTTGGTACCTTAAAAATTCCTTTGGTCTTCTCTTTTATCTTTTAATTGATGTTAATCCATTTTAAACAAGGAAACTCAAATGAACTCTATTATTCTTTCATGCCCACTAATTATACTTTTTATTAGCTAAAAGAAATACCCCATAAAAATCTCTCTCCTAATTAATATTGGCTTTTTTTTATAGAAAGATTGGCTTGATATCAACCATTGATCTTCAATTGCTTTTTGCTTAAAGGTTCAAATTGACTTTCCTTTTTACTGAATAGCCAAGATTATTTTTATATATATTCAATATTTTATGAGCCTTTGACTTACAAGATTCATATTTGGTTTGGGCTATTAGACCTTAAAGAAAGGGTTGGATTGATATTGTTGCACTTACATGTTTAGCTTAAGGTCTTTAAAAAAGGGAGGGCCCCTTTTTTGATTCAATCATGCAATTGGTATCTGAAAATATTTTTTTTTTACTTTAGGTTTAGTTAAAGGAGCAAAAGGGTTGCTAGCTCTTCTTTTTGTTGTTATGGGACATTTTTTATAGTTTAGAAAATAATTATACATTAGACATTAATTTACATCAATCTAATTATTATTGTTATTATTATTTCTATTATTTATTTTTTTTACATTATTATTTTTTTAACTTTTAAATGAATAATTTACAATCTAATTAACTTGCAAAATTAACCTTATGTGAGAGTGGATGAATGTGAGGTCTTAAGGATGGACAAAATAAAGGTATAACAACTACCTCCATTTGTGAGTTGCTTTAGGACAAAGGAATAAACAAGGATCTTGGATTCCTATTTTGTCTACCTTCTGAATGTCTATGTAGGAACACTTATATTTCACAGATACCCATCTAGAGAGTTTTATTAAAATTAAGGAATAAGCCTACAAAGTATGCCTGATTGACTCCTCATAGCTAATTTCCATTTGTATGTTAAAGATGATTTTGCCAATGAGGACCATAATATTGCCAAAAATTGTGTTTTCTTTTCCATTGAGAATTTTCTTTACTAGTAATTTAACATATGCTTGATTAATAGTACTATTAAAGAGTTAATTTGCATGATATGTGAGAATTTTATGGCACACTTAAACAAGTGCAAATAGAGTTTTTCACCATTATTCTTAATTGAAATTCTCAAAATATATTGGTGTTATCTTTTAAGCTTGCTTAAGATGATTGAATTACCCTTTTGCACAAGTCACCAATGTAGAATGCATTCTCAAGCTATGATTGAAATTTCCCAAGCTAATATGTTGCGCGTACTTGTTCAAGATAACTACATTACCCTTTTGCTTAGGTCACAAATACAAAACACATTCTCAACTTTGAAAAAAAAAAATTGTTCCCAACTACCATTTACCATTGAAATTTCATAAGAAAACTAACACATGGTATGTACTAGTTTAAGATGGTTGTATTACACTTTCGCTTAGATTGCTAATGTAAAACACATTCAAACTATGGGAATTTTATAAGTAAGCTAATATATGGCCTATAATTGTTCAAGATGATTATATTACCCTTTTGCTTAGGTTGTTGATGTAAAGCATACCCTCAAACATATCCAAGGCCATTATTATCATTGGTTATGGTTGTTCATACATGCTTACACTAGCATTATATTGTTAAGGGTTCACTTTCCTTTATCTTCATTTGTTGTTTTTTTTTTCCTTTTTCTTTCAAGTATTATCTCATGGGAAGTCTTTTTTGGCTTTAGCTTACAAAATTGAACTTTTTTGCTTGCTTTATGGTTTCTCAATCCTTATCATACCTTTTGATACTTTACCCTTCCATTTTTTTTTCCTAATTTGCTACTTAGAGCCTTTTCATTAACGTGTACAACCTTACCTTAAGGGGATGTATACATTCCTTATGCATGATGCATGTTCATGTCTTGAATTCTTATTAGATCTTAAGGGCTTTTCCTACTGAAACATGCTTAACTTACTAGTCTATTATTTCAGTCCTTTAAGGAATCTTGAATTCTTAATCCATCTTTGCTTGTATGCATTGCTTAAGAGATTTAAGCATGACATTAAAAGAATTGCTTATGTAGTTAAGAGTCTTTAACAAAGAAATGTAGCTTATGCTATGTTTATTTTAAATACCCATCAGCATATGTCAACCAAATAAATATGATTATGTCATGGTTCAAAGGAGAGTTATTATTAATGAATATAAAATGGCAAAAAGGTAGTTAGGTTAATGTTGTGGGATGAACAAAGACTAATAGTGTAGCCAGTAGCTTGGCAAGATCCTAGTTTGAATGACCCTTATGCATAAACCTTATCTCTTTGATTATGTCTTACATCCTTTTGATCTTAATCATTATACTTTTGTCCCTAGCTAGTGATAAATGATTTGCTAATTTCAATCTTGGCTAATGCTATGGTTAAGTATTTTCTAACTATATCTAAGTTAATGGGATTTAACATACCTTCACTAACCATATTTGTCACAATTAGTGCCACAGTTGATAATGCCTTTTTTTTATGACATACAAACATTCATAGTTTGGTGCCCATTTGGCCTTTGGATCACTTTGATTTGGTAAGACCTTTTAGGACTAAGTTTCCTTCTTTGAAGTATCAAGGATGCATTTTCTTTTCATGTGTCCAACATATTTGACTTTGGTATAATTGTCCATGGTAAATTACACTCAACCTTTTTTCTTTAATAAGGTTTAATTGCTCATACTTATTTTGAACCATTATCCCTCCTCTACTTATGGTTCCATCAAAACCCTTAAAGAAAGAATTTCAACTTTAACTTACAAAACTGCCTCAATTTCATAGACTAATGCAAATCAACTTTAACTTACAACTCAATAGGTTCACTTAATAGTCCAATTGTTATTTAATAAACTTTGTGGGCCTATATTATATTCCATTAATAAGTCATAGGCTTATATGGTAACTATGGTTTGTGTATTGTATATAATTATAAATACGACTGTAACATGGGGGATAAACAAATATATCAAAATATAATTTTACAACTATAAGAGACATTGTTTTCAATCAAGTTTTCAATACAAACGAGCATCTTTTCTATTGGTTCTTTGTGAACTTGTTGATTTGCATGCTTAATTGTGGTTTTCATAGACTTATCTTCTTTAACCTTATGTTGCATAGGAGTGGCGTCTAATCCTTCTATAATTCTAGTTTATGGTTGCTTTATAATCATTGGATTAGAATTGTTTATTTCATAACTTGTTTTACAATGATGCTAGTGACATTAATTTTGGTGTTGGGTTTTGATTTGTTATAATTAGAGTTCATATCATTTGGTATCAAAGCTAAGTTTAACTTAAGTTAGTTATCCTTTTTGTTATCATATTTTTCATGTATTCTTCATTATTGGTTAAATTATCAATAAAAAATAAAAAAAGGAAAAAATTAGTGTATTTCTTGTGTTTTACTACTACTGTTCATTTGTTTTGTAGAAATACCCATTAGTTAACCAAAAAAAAAAATCATGTATTTCTTGTGTTTCACTATTGTTATTCATTCCTTCTATAGAAATACCTATTAGTTAACCACAAAAAAAAAAAAAGAAAATCTACTTCATTGTTTAATTAGTCATTTACTCAATTATATTTAAGAATCGATTGTTGTTCAATTAAACTGCTTATATCATCAAATTCCTTATCATTTTGTTTGCTTTATTACCTATCTTCCTTGATCAAGTCACTTCTTTAAAGAGATAGGTCTAGAATTGATATATTCAAGTTTTATTTGATCAAATTTAGTTTACTTAAAACCTTTTGAAAAAAAAAACTCTTGCGTGTGAAATTACAATTAATTGTGTGAAACACATCGAGTGGAGTGTAAACAAGTAAAAGAGTGATTTGAGAGGATTACATATTTTATTCTTTATCATTTTCTAATGCTATAAATATGTCATATGATTAAATTGATAGCCTTACTAAAGGGGAGGAAGAATTAGTTGTATTAGACCTTAAATTTTTTATGAAAGCTTTAGAGAGGAAGTTTGAGAGAATAGTACTTATGTTTGGTGAAATGTGAGATAGAGTGGAGAGAATTGAAAGGAAGTTTAGCGAGAGACGTAAGAGGGTAGCAAGAAGAAAGGTATATGCATCGTTAAAACTAGAATTTGGTAAAGAGGGTTAAGATGAGTATGAAGAGGGTGATAACCTTAGTAGAAGTTATAAAGGGGGTCGAAGTAGTAGAATAGGTAAAGGAATCCATGTTAATGAAACTAAGAATGATAGGTATACTAAAAACCGTGAATAGAGGACTAGGGGAAAAGAAGGGGTAGACAAAAATATTAGTAATATTAAAATGAAAATACATTTTTTCCAAGGGAAAGCTGAATCTAATGTCTATTTAGATTGGAAACATAGGGTAAAATTAATATATAAGTGCCACAATTTCTGCGAAGAAAAGAAAGTGAAGTTAGTTATAACAAAGTTCACTAATTATGTTGCAGTATGGTAGGACTAACAAGTTACCACTAGGAGAAGAAACTTTAAGAGAACCATAAAAATATGAGAGGAGTTGAAACATTTGATGAAAAAGAGATCTATCCCTAACTCTTACTATATGGACTTGTATAATAGGTTATAAGGCTTGACTCAAGGTTCTAAGAGCATAGAAGAGTATCATAAGGAGATAGAAATAACTATGGTTAGGGGCAATATAGTAAAGGATAGAAAAGCCACCATGGTTAGATTTCTTTCGGGCCTAAATCAAAACATAATTGATGTAGTAGAGTTACAACACTGTGTAAAATTAGAGGACATGGTAGACCTTGCCATATAGGTGGAGAGACAACTTAAGAGAAGGGGTAGTTCTAAAATTAGCTTTGGCTTAGGTCAATTATTAAGCACTTCTTAAACCTTCTATGATCTCACCGTTGTCATTGGATCCTCAAAATTATGTAAAGCATCAATTCCTTAGTTGTTTGGGACTAGTAGAAGTGGACCTCCATCATTTTTTGGCATATTATAGTGACATATGATGTCTTTTTTGATGAATTTAAGGACTACTTTATGGGTAAAGCTTGCATAAAATGCTACCTCAACCCATTTTATAAAGTAATTGATTACTATTAGAATGAATTAATGCCCATTAGATACTTTCAAAGTAATGGAACCAATCATATCCATTCCCCATATGAAGAATGGCTATAAGGATGTCATGGCATGTAATAGAGGAAGTGTTGCATGTATTTGAAATTTATGACATTTTCAAGCATGCTAGAAATAGTTTAATTCTATTGTGGACCAACAGTCCCTTAATTTCAAGATCTTCTTAACCATAGTAAGGCCACCAACATATGATCCACATAAGCTCTTATGTACTTCTTTCATAATCATTTCTACCTTAACCACATCTACACATTGTAGCAAGACTGACTGATAGTTATGCTTGTAAAGGATGTCTCCATTAAGGAAGAAATTCATTGTTAATCTCTGTAAAGGTCTTTTATCTACTAATTTTTTATGTACCAATGATAGGGGATAAGCTTATGGTCTCATATTTTCCATTAATCTAATAATTGATAAATGACCAATATGAAGTCACTATATATCTTGAAATTTTTAGTTTTCATTTCCAAGGTGTATAATAGACCTATTGTGTATGCCTCTTAGTAAGCTATGTTGTTGATGAATTCAAATTACAATTTTGATGCAATTGGATATTATTTGCCTTTAAGAGAGATGAGGACTGTAACAATTCTATGAATTAATACATTAGATGTCCTATCAAACCACATATGTTATTCATTCAAAACTACTTACTAAATTTCTAATTCTAATTTATGACTAGGATATCTTCATATAAGAAATCAAAGTGAATAAGCTTGTAATTAGTAATGGCTAGATTTGCTAGGAAATTTACTATTAGATTGTCTTTAATAGTTTTACAATTGACATAGTGAATGTCACATCTAACAAGAGAACCTACCAATAACAACCATTCCAATAATATTGGCTTTTTGAAAATGTATTTGAGGGGATCATCTTTAACAATAAGTCAAGTTGTATGGTACAATATATATTACTAAAGAAATGTGCTACCTATGCCAAAGAGTAATAGATTTTCTCCAATTGCAAATAATAAGTCTTATGATCAATGAATCTTTTATTGAAGCAATGGATTGTCCTTTTCCTTTTGCCTCTATCATCATGTCATTCCAAGTCACAACCCATGCACTAGTCCTAGATGGTGAGATATAATATGAGCAGTTTGTGCAAAATTGCTAGTATTGAAATAGAGGGTTAGAGAGGTAATTCATGATCTTATCGAAGGCTTTTTGACATTAATCATTACATTGCCTTAGATTGCTTTTTATGCATCCTAAATATAGGTTCACTATTATGGTTAGTTATGATAAAAATCAAGCAATATAGTTTATCTTTCTCATAAATCCTCAAACATTCTTCAATCTAAAAGATTTGGGCATTTTTTATGTGGATTTAATTTTGTTGGGATTAATCTTGATGCATCTTTTACTTATTATAAAGCCTAGCAACTTGCTTAAGGTTGCCCTAAAAGCGCATTTAGTAGGATAAAGCCTAAGTTAAAATTTCCTTAGTTGATTAAACAAATATTTGAGGATTGTTAAGTAATCATTGCTTACTTAGGATTTGGCAATCATGTTGTCAACATAAACCTTAATCTCTTTATACATTATATCATAGAATAAGGTGACCATTTCCTATTGATAAGTGGGGCCTATAATCTTAAGGCCAAATTGTATTAGCTTATAGTAGAAGGTACCTTATATTGTGATGAATGTTTTTTTCTCCATGTTTTTTGGTGCCATGTTGATTTAATTAAAGTCAAAGAAGCCATCTATAAAGGGAAACATTAAATTGTGAGTCATGTTGACCATAAGAATGTTAATGTATGGTAAAGGGAAGTTATCTTTTTAAAGTTTGCTTTATTTATGTCCCTATAGTCCATGCACATATGGACCTTAACATCTTTTTTTAGTAATGGTACAATGTTGGCTACTCATTTTAAATAGTTTGCCACCTGAAGAAAACTTGCATTTAATTAATTTTTGGCTTCTTCCTTGATCTTTAATGGGATATCAAGTTTTATCCTTTTGATCTTTTACCACATATGTTTGTATTTTGGTCTTAAAGGGAATTTGTGTTATGTTAGTGTTAAGGCTGAACATATCCTAGTATGACTAGGTGAACACATTTATGTATTCTTTAAGTAACTCAATCATAACTTGCTTACTTTATAGGGGAAGTTTTATATTGATTTTTATTTCTCATAGATTTTTTATAGTGTCCAATTTAATTATCTTGATCAACTTTTTTTTAGTTATGGACTACCTTTCTTCCTATTTAAGCAAGCACTAGAAGTTTAATGGGATCTCTTCAACTTCAAGGTTATCTTAGGTTGGCACATTGGGGGTAACTTCAGATTTTGTTTCAAGGCAAGCATTAGTTAAACAGTTAGTTTTATCTTCAAGCATCCTAAATTATAGATAAGAAGTCATGGGAAATAAATGAGTGTTGTTAAAATACATTTAAAAGTAAATGCTTAAATGATAGTTTAGATATAGAGGTGCAAATGACATAAACATGTGCTATTGGCTAACATATGACAAAAGACCACCCATTTTTATTACATAGCTAACCCTAAATGTCATGGTTGTTAATAAGCAAGGGTGGCATTTAGGGTTACATTACTTTGTTAGAGACTCAAGTAATTAAGGAATCTCCCAAGTTTGCTAATTACCTATATGGGTGTTTATGTCACATAACTAAATCAATGGGGTGTAAGGTGGCTTTTTTTCCTTTTCCTTAGAGATCATATGGATTGTTAATGTGATATGTTCAATAGTGACTTTGGCTAACACCTCACATTTGTTGTAGTTTTGATTAATGAATCTTACACTTTTGAAATGGTGAGTTATGGGAAGCATAAGCTTGGTTATCTCATTTAACAAGCATCCTTAAACAACATCACCTTGGTTAGGTTAGTATTTGATTCCAAAATGGTCTTGTTGTTCATTGGGTTGTATAGGAGCAGTGATGCCTTGAAGGTTTTTTATAATTCCTTTATTAGATAGTAATTATTTTTCATTATTACTTTGGTCACCTTTAGTAATGCTTTGGATAGTAAAGATGGCATTTTGAGGAACGATCCCTTTAACCAAAAAGTCATATGCAATCTTGAAAGATTAAAATGTGCACTTTAAGGCTTCTTTACCTTCCTTAAAATAAGGCATTCTTAGAGGTTTATATATAAGTAAATTATATTTTGCTTAAGCTTTTATTAACTAATCCCTTATGATGCTAGAATTGCTTTTGAACCATGGATGACCCGATGGGCAACTATTGGTGGTCTTAATGTTTATAAATTGGAAAGGCATGTCAAAGGTGTAAGGCCCCACTTGTATGAGGAGTTAATTGGATCTAATAAACTCTTATTTATACCATTAAATATTTGCACAATCATATAACTTAATGCAAGATGGCATGTTAATTCGTAGTTGTTCTAGAGTATCTTTAGGCACAACATTCAAGGATGATCTATTATTAATAAGGACATGAGAAATGTTACAACCATGATAAATGACTAAAACATACTTTGTCTTAGCATGGTTATGCCTCTTAATTGGAATCTCTTGTTTTGTTAATGAGATGAAATTGATGGTAATGATATTGTTGACGATGTGGTCAAAGTTAGCCTATGAAATGTTAAGTGAAATGTATACCTAGTTAAGAATATACAACAAGGACTTTCAATAAGACTCTAATTCATTAGTAAAGAAAGGATTGAGATTTTTATTCAAGTTTGACCAAGTTGTTTAACTACATTATACTCGCTTCATATATTTAAAGAATAGCTTATTGCCTTTATTAGCAGCAATTTCCTTAGACTAAGGCCTACGTTTAGTAAATGATTTCACACTCTCAACATTTTGTGCAAGGATTTATTCAACATCATTAAAGATTGTAATGATATTTTTTTTTCCTTAAGTTTATCATGTATTTCAAAATGTACCACCTCCCACTCTGAGTAGTGGCTATAATGTTGATGCTTGATCAAAAGAGTTTACCTAATAGTTGTAGTCTTATTTAATTGATTTACCCTTTTGATAAGGGTAATAAGGTGTAAGAAAAGGAGATGATACTAGAACACTTAAGAGGAATATTTTTGGCAATGTTGGGATGTTTTATTTTTGAAAGGATGGGACCATACATGCTAGCACTTTAATCATGCAAACTTCAAAGGAGTTAGGATATGGTCCTTAGCATTCATGGTTTAGGCATTGCTTAATTTGATTTACCTTTTTGCGATCAAGAAGTGGATTAATGCTAATATCAGGATTTTCTTTTCAACTTTTGAAAAGTTTATCCAACCTTTATCCCTTAATTCTTAGACTTTACATTTAATGGTTAAGCAATTGTTGTAGAATTTTTTATTTATCTACCATAGTGCTCACTCTTAACATTGGCATCGTACTAGTTAGGATATGATAGTTTCAACTATTCCTTAACTATAATAATAAAAAATTTACTTTGAATGTAACAAGGCAATAGCTTTTAATAAAACACCAAAATAAGGTTAATCTTCCCTTTTTTCTTGCTTTCTAGGGTCATCTTGATTACCTAAGGATGTTAGCACGTAAACATTTAGTTGAGAAGGTTGTTGTTGAGGGTTTTCACATGTAAATAAAGCTATTATGTTATAAGACTAATATGATTATTAAAGATTAAATTGCCCTTGTGGGTTATTAAATATATAGTAAATAAGGCATGGTCTTAACTAATTGCTATATTCAACTATTTGGACCTTACCCTTTTTTTTTAGTCACACTATTTTCTTGGACGTTGCAAAATCAACAGTAGTATCTATAATTTTTCCCTTTTAGATATCCTCATCGATTCTTTGTTTGGTGATTACCAAATCAACCAAACTTCTTACTCACTCATTACCATTTTATCATAGTCAGGGGCTTTCAAATGTTATGACCAACACCTTTTTCTAGTAGTGGAAGTTAGACTTCAATAACCTTGTTGTACAAAAATTATGCATATTGCTTGAAAGTTTTTTCAACTTTCTTTTCCATGGCTTGAAGATTTATTCAAGTAGGGTTTAATTCAAAGATATACTTAAACCTTGCCTTAAATGAGGTCACCAATATTTGCTAAGTTTTGACATTTTTTTGATCTTATTCAACATATAAGTAATAAGATACACCTGTTAAGTTGTTTTGGAAACAATACATTAAGAGTTCTTTATTATGAACGTATTTATCATCTTTTAAATGTACATGGTCATGTGGTTCTGTTAAGCCCATCTTTGATGGCTAATGTTGGATTTGTTGTTAATAGTATTTCGCATAGTTGTTCTTATTGATTTGATGTTTTGAATATCGTTAAGATGTCAAGAGGTCATTGGTCAAAATCATTGATAGCAGGTTAATTCTGAAGTCAATGAGTCAATGTTGATCGTTAACCCTAAATTTTAAGAGTCAAGGTTGACCATTGACCTTAAATTTTAGGAAGTGTTAACATGCATTTTTCAAAAGATGTGTGTGCTACAAAAATATAAAAGAGAATGGCAAAGACAGTGACTAGCTAAAGAGAGGTGTAGGTGTAGTTGGCCAAGAGGTGACAGTAGCCACTAAAGAAGGAGGTAGTCATACCAACCAAAGGAGGAGTTGCAGCAGTCAATAGCAACATTAAAAGGAGAAGGAGTTGCATTAACCAAAAGCCACACCAAAGGGAGATGGAGTTACAACAATCAACAACCACACTAAAGGGACAAGAGAGTTGTAGCAACTGACAGCCCCCCCAAAGGTAGAAAAAAGTGCAATAGCAATTAGCAGTCACCAAAGGGAGAAGAAGGTTAGTCACACCAAAAATAAAGCTATGCAGTGGCAAACACTTAATCACACCAAAGGAAAACATATGCAGTAACAATCAATCAGCCACATTAAGGGAGAAGGTGTGTAATGGCAAAAGGAGAAGAGAGGTGTAGTAGCCATACCGAAGAAGTAATAGTCGAACAAAAGGGAGAAGGAGATGATTTAGTAGCCACCAAAAAGAGAAGGTGCAGTAGCCACCAAAGAGGAAGGTGTAGCAGCTGACGAAATAAGAAGGTGCAATAGCCACCAAAAAGAGAAGGTGCAGCAGCCACCAAAAAAGAAGGTACAATAACCACTAGAAGGAAAAGGTGTAGTGGTAACTAAAGAAACCCAAGGTAGAAAGTGCGGCAGCAACTAAAGGAAAAAGGTGCAACAACAACTAAAAGGAGAAAGAGGCAACAACCACCAAAAAGAGAGGCAACAACACCAAAGGAGAAGGCTACAACAATTGTAACAAGGATAAGGCAAAAGTTATAGAATAAAGGAAGAAAGAGGAACAATTGCAGAAAGAAGGAACTTGTAGCAGTAGGTAAGGCAACACCAATATAAGAGAAAGAGAACCTGCTAAGGCAAAAATAGGCAACACCAGCAGTAAAGGGAGAAAACCAACCATGGAAAAAAGAGGCAGCATCGACAAAAGAGGGAGAGAACCTACAATGGAGATAATTTGTAGTAGAGATAACCTATAATGGAGATAACCTACATTGAAAAGAACCTACAGTCGAGAGAAGCTATAGAGGAGGTTGTAAAGGAGAAACATCAATAGCAATGTAAAGAACTTGTAGGGAAAAGATCAACAAAGCTTAAGTAAAGACTGATAATAAGGAAGGAGAAGATCTACTTTCTACAATAGTAGCCTGTGCATATTACGTGATCTTTCTCAAGGAATTCTTAATCATAACCTTTTTATAAACTTCCTGAAAAAGGGTGGGAGACCCTTAAAGTAATTAGGATATCAATCCATTGAGTGATCTGGAGATCAATCCAATGAGTGATTGGGAGTTTAACTTTTTGATTAGAAGATATTATAAATGGTTGAGGAGTGATCCTTCCATGAGATTAACTATATCCCATGATAATAAGAGTAAATTGTGATTTATGAGTGATTTTATTACACTATAGACATAGCTTACACATTATAGGTGAAACATGTAAAAATCCTTGTGTGTTTTCTGGTACTCACATTTGATTGATATCCATACGACCGCTCTCACATAAAAAAGCAAGATAAAAATTGAATCGATGACTTTAATGAGTCACAAAGGTTAATCTAGATAGATTTGTAAAAGTGAGCATCTTACATTAATTCACCCATTCCCCCTCTTAGTGTGAGACCTAAAAAAGTCCTCATTGACTGGTATCAAAGCAGGTTTCCTTTGTTGATCCAATTTGTCTGCTTTGATCTAAAATTGTTTGTTGCTACTATGGTTCTTTACATCTACTGCCAATTGATATCATAAATAACATGAATAGTATTAACAATAAGGACATTCTCACTTTTGATATACAAAATTATTAGTTATGGAAGAATAAAATGCTTTCATGTTTGATGTCACTTGGTCTGGATATGTTTGAATCTGCTATTAGTGGTTTTATCCTTATTGCTGAAGGTGCTACTATGATGCCTACCAATAAAAAGAATTTGGAGTGTGATGGAAAGAAGAGAAATGCCTTATATGCCTCCTTATTAGACAAAGAATTCACTAAAGTGATGAAGTGTAACAAAGTCAAACAAATTTGGGGCAAACTAAAGAATATTTATAAAGGAGACAAGGTTGTAAAGGAAACCAAGCTACAAATTTAGAAGAGCAGATTTGAAGACATAAAGATGCAAATTGATGAATCTAATCTCTAGGTAAAAGGAAAGGAGTTTAAATCAAGGGAGAAGGAGTACTTAAAGAGAATTGAGGAGCTAAGTGTACTTAAGCTAGAATAAGGCGAGATACATAAAGAACTTGGCATTAAGGTCACTGTACAAGAGCAAGGAGTGTTGATTTTGCAAGCCAAGCTCCATAAGGTTGAGTCAAAATTGAAGAAGTATAAAGAAAGCTCTATACAAGCCATAAAGGTGAGAGAAGAGTCCTCTTTATCAAATGCCATCAAGAAGGATACTACCAAAAAATTGGATGAGTTTCAAAGCAAACAAAGACCTCATTCCATGAGGAAGAAAGGACTTAGCCATATTAAAAAGCCAAATGAAAGAATAGCAGGAAAGAAAAAAAATTGTGTTTATGCTTGAAAGCAAACATAATAATGTTATAGATAAAAGAATCCAACCTAAGCTAAAATGGGTTAGGAAAGATGTGATGAAGACTTTCATCCAAAGGAGACAGGTTGTCAAAGAAAAAAAGGAAGTTGCTACAACGGTTGCTGAAGATAAGAGAAATGAACTTAGTGAAAGAAGAAAATTCAGATTTGAAGGATTTGTTAAAACTGTGGTAAGTATGGGCACAAGGCTAGTATGTGTTGGAGTAATGAGCCTATAATAAAGAGGAATGTGAGGCAAAAGCCTAGGGGAAAACTCTATCAAGAAAGGAAACAACTTCAAGTTAAAAGAAGTCATATTCCACTAAAAGACAGATTTTATATGTTAAGAGAAATTTATGGAATATGACTGCTAGACATATTGCTGAGGATTGCTTGATATTGTTGCCCAATCAAAGGGTGCAAAGGAGAATGCTTACACATGCTCCTACATTCAACCAAAGAAGAAGAAGAGGAAGAGAAATGACTATGGTTGTAAAAGGAGCCTTAAAAGCTTCTAAGAAAGAAAAGTCATGGATCCTAAACAGTTGTTACTCTTCACATATGATAGAAGACTCCAAGGTGTTGAAGGAAGTAGTAAAGTATGATAGAGAATCAATCATATTTGGTAATAATGGTGCCTTAAAGCTTAAAGTTGTTGGTGCTACTAAAATTAGTGCAAAAAAGCTGAAATTGAAGGAAGTGCTTTATGTTGAAGGGTTAAAACACAATCTTATTAGTGTTAGCCAACTTTATGATGATGGACATAGAGTTACCTTCAACAAGGGTGGCTGCACAATAAAGAGATTAAGTAATGATGTTGTTCTTACTATGGGTGAAAGAACAAATGGAAACTTATACCAAGTTTCTAGAAGTAAAAACACATGTTACATAAGCACCAAAGATAAGAATTTGTTATGGTATAAGAGATTGGGACATCTTGAACAAATAAGGTTGAAATTGTCCAAGAATGATGCCGTGAAAGATGTAAACAAATTAAGAAGAGCAAAAATTGCAATTTGTAGCACTTGTCAAAAAGGCAAGATGTTGGATGTTACCTATAAAAATGTGGAAATTCAAACAAAGAAGCCATTAGAGCAAATTGAAAATATATTCACCAAACATTTGTCAAAAGAGATGTTCCAAAAGTTAAGGCTGAATTTATGTATTTAACCACCCCTTAAAGGCTAAGATATACCTTTATCAACTCTTCTTCCCTCTTCTATTATTCTTTGGATTTGTTATTAATGAGGGAGATATTTTGTATAAATCCAAAGAGAGTATACATTGATTAAAAAGGGAAGTATCTTGATAAATAAAGGGGGAGAAGTCAAAAAAAAAAAGGAGTTAAAGATTTCTCCCAGTTGGAATCATGTCCACATGCAAAAAGGGAGATACATATTTTAGGGGGAGATGTGAATGTCAAAAGTTGCTATTTGTGTATTACTAATTATTGAATTTAATATGTCACTAACAAATCCACAGGGGAAGATTGTTGAACCCATTTTTTTATGGCTAATGTTAGATTTATTGTCAACAACATCTCACATAGTTATTCTTATTGATTTAATGTTTTGAATGTCATTAAGATGCAAAGAGGTTATTAGTCAAAACTGTTGATGGCAAGTCAACTTTGAAGTCAATGAGTTAATATTGATCATTGACTCTAAATTTTAGAAGTCAAGGATAATCGTTGACTCTTGACCATTGACCTTAAATTTTGGGAAGTCAATGTTAACCGTTGATCTTAAATTTTAAGAATCAAATCTAACCGTTGATTGTAGGGCAACCCTTGGGAATCAATGATGATTGTTGGTAATTGGGCAACCCTTAAGAATTAATAGCCACCAAAGAAGAAGGTGTAGCAGCTAATGGAAGGATAAGGTGCAACAGCCATTGGAAGGAAAAGGTGCAATAGTCACCGGAAGGAGAAGGTGTAGCAACCACTAAAGAAAAAGGTGCAATAGCTGCCAAAAGGACAAGGTGCAGCAATTATCAAAATGAAAAGGTATAAAAGTAACCAAAGGGAGAATGTGTAGCTGTAACCAAAGAAACCCAAGACAGAAGGTGCAGCAGCAACCAAAGGAAGAAAGTTTAGTAGCAACTAAAAGGAGAAGGAGGCAGTAGCCACCAAAAAGAGAGGTAGCCACACCAAAGGAGAAGGTTGTAACAATTGCACCAAGCAAAAGGTAGCAATTACAACAAAAGGAAGAAAGAGGAGCAGTAACAGAAAGAAAGAGCTTGCAACAACAAGTGAGACAGTACCAACAGTAGAGGAAGAGAACTAGCCAAGATAAAAACAAGTAGCACCAACAGTAAAGGAGAGAACCTGCTGAAGCAAAAGTAGGTAGCACTAACAACAAAAAGAGAGAACCTACCAAGGTAGAAGGAGGTAGCGCCGATAGCAAAGGGAAAGAACCTATAGCGAAGATAACCTGCAGCAAAGAGAACCTATAATCGAGAGAACTTGCAAAGGAGAAAACCTACAAAAGAAATAACTTGTAAAGAGAACTTGCAAAGAAGAGACTAGCAAAGCTTAAGCAAAGATGGATAGTGAGGAAGGAGAAGATATACTTTTTACAATAGCAACTTGTGCATATTGAGTATCTTTCTTTGGGAAGTCTTAGTCATAAACATTTTATAAACTTCTTGAAAAAGGGTGGATGACCCTTAGAGTGATCGAGAGATCATTTTAAATGGTTAAAGAGTGATCCTTCCACAAATGGTTAAATAGTGATTTTTCTAGGACATTAACTGTATCCTTTGATAACAAGAGTGGATTGTGCGATTTAGGAGTGATCCTATCACACCGTGGATGTAACTCACACATTATGGGTGAACCACATAAAAATTTCTGTGTTTTCTAGTGCTTATGTTTGATTGATCTCCATATGGCCGCTCTTACATAAAAAAGAAAAATAAACATTGGATTATTAACTTTAATAAGTTACAGAGGTTAATCTGGATAAATTTGTAAAAATCAACATACTAATTTACCCCCTCTCCCTCTCAATATAAGATTCAAAAAAGTCCTCATCAGGTTCACAATTGGCTATATGTCATTATATCTTTCAAATTATAAAACCTTGAATTTTAGTGGAAGGACATCCTCAATTAGGTGAAGATCAAATGCATTTAAGAAAGTGTGAACATCATCCCTTTTAATGGCCTTAACTTCTTTTTGTAAGAGGTCAATTTTATATTTTATGAAATAGTAGTGCTTCCTATTGCTTTGTCTTTTAATTTAAGAATAGTTTTAAACATATTAGGAATGGCCTTAATAAGGTATTGTATTATAGTGACATCAAGTGCATAAATCTATATATTAAATGATTGCATAGCTTTGTTAGTCTTATAAAAGGATGCACTACTGATTAATTATAAATAATGGGTGCTAGATAAGTTCTTGATATTGGAGTTGTCTAGAATATCCCACCAACTATGGTAGGAAAGCTTTCCTAAAGAACTATGTCTCAAACAACTATTTTCTTAATTCTTAAGGCTACTGATATATGACCCTTGAGAACTTATTTTAGAAGTATAATAGTTAAAACATAAGTTAAACTTTTATTTTTAGTGAATATTTAAGGAAAAATTCAAATAACAAAGCTTGTGATAAGTGAGAATTCTTTACTTATTCCCTTTTACATTTATTTGATTTTAATAATTTTATGTGTATTTGAGCTAATTAGGATATACTTAGTGACTTGAGTATGTTTTAAGGATTTTTGCTTTTAGTAGATGAAATTTCAATATTTTATCATTTTAACTTTTATCACTTATTTTAGGTTTTTCACCGACTTATACGTACATACTAGAAAAATGATTTTTAGTGAAGTTATGGTAGACACATTTCTAGATTGGAATTGTAAGTATAAATGTGAGTTTGTTTGGGCCTTGGAACATTGTTTCAAAAATGGTAGAAAATTGAAGTTCAAATCCTAATTGGACTAACATTCTTGTTTGAGTACTAAGTATTTGAATGGTATAACTTAAGTTTTAAAGATCTAACTTAGGTTACTTAAAATTCAATATTGAAATTCACATTTTGGCCTACAATTCTTATAGAGACACATATGTCTAGATTGGTTATTTAGTAATTCAAACATAGTTGAGAAGTCACTGTAGAATCTTTCAAAATTTAGACTAAGTTAATCTTAATTTTTAACTTTTAAATTAGGCTTTAGACCTTTTTTTTTGGGGGGGGGGGGATACTAGATGTGTTGGAAGGTTAAAAAAGCCGACAACTTTGATAAATAAGGTATATCCTAATTTAAACTATATCTATTTGGGAATAAACTTGAAACTCATAATAAGAATTTTATCATAATTAAGGAAATGAGTTTATAGTAACCTTATAAATTTAGGAGATTTATTGGGGTGTTTTAGGGTTTTCTTATGTTTGCTATATACATTCTTTAAGTTATAAATAAAGGCCTTTTTAAGTACTAAGAGAGAGAGAGAGAGAGAGAGAGAGAGAGAGAGAGAGAGAGAGAGAGAGAGAGAGAGAGAGAGATGGATATAAAAAGGTAGTAGACATAGCTTTTAAAGATTTTGATTTTTTTTAAGTATGTGAAATTAGGGGTTTTCAATAATTTTAGAGGATTTCAAAATATTTAGTTTTTTGATGGAATAGATTATTTTTTTTGTGTTGTTTTCTTTTCTATTGGAATTGTTTGAGTTGTTTTGATTAAATTGTTGAATGAATGTTTATTCAATTAATTTCATTACACCTACTAAATTAATTAACAAATATTAATTGCTAAAATTGAGAATTTGATCCATATTTATCTTATTCCTAATCGTTAAGTAGTAATTAATAGTAAACAATTATGGACAAGTTTTTTTTATTTTGATGAATAGCTCAACGCAAGTTCAACAATCCAAGTTTATGTAATTGTTGCTTAAATTAACCTATTTTCTTAATTCTTAAGGCTATTAGTATATGATTTTAGAGAGCTTATTTTATAGATATAATATTAAAGTTTAAGTAAAGAACTTATTCTAAATTAATATCTAAAGGAAAATTTAGATAACAAAGCTTATTATAAGTGAGGTTTATTTATTTATTCACTTTTGCATTTAGTTATATTTAACAAGCTTTATGTGTATTTAAGCTAATTAGAATATATTTTAAGGTTTAAGTATATTTTGAAGGAGTTTTGAGATTTTGTACTTTTAGTAAGCAAAATTCCAGCATTTTATGATTTGGACCTTATCACTTATTTCAAGTTTTTCTCTATTTTAAGAGTCCATATTAAAAAAGTGATCTTTATTAAAGTTGTAGATTGAGGTCATAAGTCAAAATCTAAGTTCGATTAGGCCTGGAAACATCGTTTTAAAGATAAGGTAGAAAGTTAAAATCCAAATCCTAGTTGGAGGAGAATTTTTATCCAAGTACCTAGTATTTAAATAAACATAACTTGAACTTTAGAGATCTAACTCAAGCAATTCAAAAGCCTATATGGAAACCCACATTCCAGTCTATGATTCTTATAAAGACAACCAAGTCCATATTAGTTGTTTAATGGTCCAAATATAACTAAGAATTCACTATAAAATCTGTCATGAGCTAAATTGAATTAATGTCAAACTTTAGCTTATAAATTAGGTTCTAGACCCTTTTTAGGGCCAAGATTGGATGCAATGGAAAGATAAAGAAGGAAACTACAACTTTAATGAAAACGAGAGACCTTAATTCAAACTATATTTATTCAAAAAGTAGTTAGAACTCATTGTAGAAATTTTATCACTATTAGGGAATTGGGTTCATTGTAATCTCAAAAGTTTAGGAGATCCTTTAGGAGTATGCTAGGGTTTTCTTATGTTTACTGTGTACATTCTCTAGGTTATATATAAGGACCTTTTTAGGTGCTAAAAGATAGAAAGAGAGATGGACATAAGGAGGTAAAAACATAACTTTCAAAGATTTTGGTTTTTTTTAAGTATGTGTAATTAAGGCCATTTAACAATTTTAATGGATTTCAAAATGTTTAATATTTTGATAAAATAGATTATTTTGTTATGTTTCTTTCTTTTTTATTAGAATTGTTTAAGCAATTCTAATTAAATTATTGAATAGTTATTTGTTTAATTAATTTTGCTAAGCCTATTAAATTAATTAAACAAATACTAATTGCTAGAATTAAGTATTATGATACATATTTATCTTATTCCTAATCACCAAGTACCAATTAATAGTAAGGGAGTATGGATAAATTTCTTCTTATTATTATGAATAACTCAATGCAAGTTAAATAATCCAACCTTGTGTAATTATTGATTAAAGTAACCTATTTTTCTAATTCTTAAGATTGCTAGTATATGATCCTAGAAAGCTTGTTCTAAAGGTATAATAATTAGAATATAAATAGAAAGCTTATTCTTAGTGAACATCTAAAAGAGAATTTGGAAGCTTATAATGAGTGAGAATTATTTATTTATTCTCTTTTACATTTGGCTATTTTTAATAATTTTTATACTTATCTAACCTAATTAAAATATATTTTAACTTTAGTATGTTTTGAGAGAGTGATAAGGACCTTCTTAAGTCTCACACTAAGAGGGAGGTAGATCAATGTGAGATATTTGCCTTTTACAAATCATTTCAGATTAACCTCTATAACTTGTTGTTGAACTTATCTTTGATGACTAATATTGGATTTGTTGCCTTTTACAAGTCAACTTTGGTGTTAAGGAGTCAATGTTAACTGTGACCCTAAATTTTAGGAGTCAAGATTAACCGTTGGTCGTTGACATTAACCTTAAATTTTAGGAAATTAATGTTGACCATTGACCATAAATTTTAAGACTCAAATCTCGCCGTTAATTGTAAGTAAGGCAACATTTAAAAATTAACGATGATTGTTGATGATTGTGTAACCCTCATCCCAAGGTTCTATAAATAACCCTAGGTGTCTTGCAAACAAAAAAAAGAGCTGCAAAAAATTGAGTGAATGGCAAAGGCAAGGCAACTGACCAAGGAGAGAAAGAAAGAAGGTAAGGAAACCAACCAAGGAGAAACAGAAAGAAGGCAAGGCAGTCGACCAAGGAGAGTGTAGCAGCCACCAAAGAGAGGTAGCAAGCTAGCCTGCCAAAGAGAGTGTAGTAGCCACTAAGGAGAAGTAGCAAGGTGCAACCTAAGGAGGACAGAAAAAGAGCAAGGTAGCAAGCTACCCCTACTAGCAAACCACTAAGGCAACAATTGGCAAAAGGTGGAGAAGCAGCTAGCAGGTGGTGAAGCAGCAGCAAAAGGGTCTTGCACTAGCAACCAACATACAAAATGCAGTGGCATGCGAAGACAACTACAATGCGTAGGGATAGTAGTAGCAACGTAAGAAAATAGTGGCAGTGCATGGGGATAACAACAGCAATGTGAAAAGACAACTACAGCATGCATAGATAACAGCAGCAGCATGAGAAGACAATTGCAGCATGCGTAGATAGCAACAACGGTGCAAGAAGATAGCTATAATGCATGGGGATAGCAACAATAGCATGAGACAACAACTATAGTGCATGCATAATAGTAATAGCATGAGCAGATAGTAATAGCATGGGTTGATAACAACAGCAAGGCAAGTAGACAGCAGCAGTGCAGGCAGATAGCAGTAGTGGCGTAAGTAAATAGCAGCAGCACGCTCGGATAATAGGAACAATGTGTGTGGACAATAGTCGTAGCATGTGTGAATAGTAGCAGTGTAAGTGAATAGTAACAATGGCACAAGTAGACAACAACAGCGTGCTTGGATAGCAGGAACAGTATGTGTGGACAAAAGTAGCCACAGTGCAAACAAAAGCAACTATGCGCACAGATCGTAAGAGTAGCACTCATGGACAGTAGGAAAAATGTGTGCAGTAAGCAACCGTAATGCTTGCGGACAGTAGGAGCAATGCGGGAATAGTGCATGTAGATAATAACAATAGTGCAAGTGGACAGTAATAGCTACACGTGTAGATAACAAGAGCAGCTCGTGCAAAGTGTGTGCAGATAGTAGCAACAGTGCATACGGATTACGTGCAGATAGCAGTAGCAGCATGTGCGAACAGCATTAGCAGCTCGCACGGACAGCAAGAACAACATGTGAAACAAACAATAGCAACAGCATATGCAGACAAACAACAACAACAACGTATACAGATAGCATTAGCAGCACACACAAACAACAACGGCACCATATGTGGACAACATTAACAGTATGCATAAACAACATTAACATCACATATAGGTAGCACTGGCAACAAGTGAGACAACACCAATAGCAAAGGAAGGAGAATATCCATATTCTACTCTAGCAATTTATACACATTAAGTGATCATTTTTCAGGAAAGGTTTTACCATAAACTTTTAAAAATTTTATTGAAAACAAGGTGGGATACCTTTGGAATGATTAGGAGATCAACTCCTTGATTGGGAGATCATTGTAAGTGGTTAAGGAGTAGTCCTTCTACAAGTGGTGCAGGAGTGATCCTTCCATAAGATTATTATATCCCTTGATAGCAAGAGTGGATTATGTGATTAAGGAGAGATCCTATTACACTGTGGACATAACTCACACATTGTGGATGAACCAAGTAAAATTGTCATGTGTTCTTAGGTGTTGACATATTGATTTTTTTTAGTCGTACGGTCACACTCACATTAAGGATAAAAATTAAAAATTGGATCATCGACTCTAATAAGCCATAAAGGTTAAATCCTAATCGATTTGTGAAAAAGTATATCTTACACTGATTCACCCCCCTCTTAGTGTGAGACATGAAACAATCCTCATCAAATGGTATCAAAGCCAATTTTTCTATTGATCTAATTTTTCAACTTTAAATTGAAGTTATGTATTGTTGTGTGAGTTTTTATCTTTACTACTGCTTAAGATTATGGATAACATGAACAGTGTTAACAACAAGGTCATCCCTACTTTTGATAGATAGAATTATCAATTATGGAAGAATAGAATACTCCTATATCTGATGTCCCTTGGTCTTGATGTATTTAAGTTTGCTGTTAGTGACTTCATCCTTGTTGCTAAAGGTGTTCCTATGTTGCCGATTGATAAGAAGAATTTGGAGTGTGATAGAAAGTCGAGAAATGCCTTATATGTCTTCTTATCAGACAAAGAATTCATCAAGGTGATGGGGTGCAATATAGCCAAGCAAATTTAGGACAAATTGAAAAATATCTATAACGGAGCAGATTTAAAGACATAATGATGCAGAATGATGAAACTATGAATTTGTTCTTCACAAGAGTCAAAGAAAATATGTATTTTATTAGAGACTATGGAGAGGAGATCCATGATACTACTATGGTAAGAAAAATAGTTAAAACCTTGCTGAAAGCTTACAACACCAAAAGTTTCTTCCATAAAAGATAGAGATCTGTATAAGTTGCCTTTAAATGACTTGTACAACATATTGGTGGCTTATGAAATAAGAATAGTTCCAATGAAGAAAGAAAGAAATCTAAGGTGAAGAAGGAAATAAGTTAAAAATTAAAGACTAAAAAGAGAAGTTTGACAGTAGCTCTGAAGAAGATGGTGATACTAAGCTAGATGAAGTCATGACATACATCACTAGGAACTTGAGGAAAGGAAAAGGCAAGTATAAGGGAAAATTACCCTTAAAATGCTTTAGTTATGGAGCAATTAGGCACTTTACTGTGGAATGCCCAAAAAGAAGAGAAGCAAATAGTAAGGATGATGATGATTCAGTCTCAAAGAGCAAGACAAAGCAATCCAACTACTCCAAAGATGAAAATTCAAGTGCAAAGGGAAAAATAAGTTCTTCAAATCCAAAAAAAAAAAAAAAAAGAAATTTCCTAAGCAAGCTAGAGGAAGAAGATTCTAAAAAAGAAAGTGACAATGATTTCAATAATGAGGTTGCAAAGGATGTGTTAGTCACTCAAGTAGATGATGATCAAGAATCTTTAAGTGAGGAGAAATAAACAGAAGAGGAAAAGGATGGGTTATTGGAGCAACTTGAGAATGAGTTGAGAGCTTGTTTGTGTAAAAACAAGATAGTAAAAGTGGTAATTCATCTCGAGAAATTGTGTGAAAATTCTTCTACTGATGAATCTAATCTCCATATGAAGGTGAATGAGTTTGAAGCAAAAGAGAAAGAATACCTGAAGAAAATTGAGAAGCTGAGTGTACTTGAGGTAAAGCAAGGCAAGATACATAAAGACCTTAGCACTAAAATGATTGCATAAGAATAAGAGATGCTGACTTTGTAAGCCATTCGTAAGGTAGAGTTCAAGCTAAATAAGCATAAAGAAAGCTTTATGCAGGCCATGAAAGTAAAAAGAGAGTCATCATTAGCAAATGCCATCAAGGAGGATTCTACTAGAAAGTTGGATAAGTGCCTAAGCAATCAAAGACCTCATTCTATGGGGAAGAAAGGACTTGGCTACATTGAAAAGCTGAGTTAGAAGGTAGAAAAAAATTATGTTTATACCTGAAAGTAAGGACAATGACGTGATGGAAAAGTGAGACTAATCTAAGTTAAAATGGGTTAAGAAAGAAGTGGTGAAAACTCCTATCCAAAAGAGACAAGCTGTTAAAGATCATGAAAAGGCTACCACACCAGTTGCTAAAGAAAGAAGACATAAACTTGGTAAAATAAGTAAATCTAGGTTTGTAGATTTTTGTTAGAGCTATGGTAAGCATAGGCACAAGGCCAAAGAGTGAATAGTTAAGGAGTAGTCCTTCCATAAGTGGTGAAGGAGTGATCCTTCCATAACATTATTGTATCCCTTAATAGTAAGAGTAGATTGTGTGATTTAGGAGGAATCCTATCATATCGTGGATGTAACTCACATATTATGGGTGAACTACGTAAAAATTATCGTGTATTCTTGGATGCTTATGCATTAAGTTCTTTTAATTTTACGGTTACGCTCACATAAAGGAGAAAAATAAAAATTGGATTACCAACTCTAACAAGCCATAAAGGTTAAATCTATATTAATTTGTAAAAAGCACATATCTCATACTGATTTACCCCCCTCTTAATGTGAGACCTAAAATGGTCCTCACCACATGTTAGAGTCGACAATCTAATTTTTTATCTTTCTCCTTTACGTGAAAGTGGTCATATGGACATCAATCAAATGCAAACACTAGAGAATACACAGATAGTTTTTCATAATTTACCCACAATATGTGAGTAATGTTCAGACTATGATAAGATCACTCCTAAATCACACAATCCACTCTTGTTATCAAGAGATATAGTTTGGTTGTGGAAGGATCACTCCTTAACCACTTACAATAATCTCCTGATCACTTAAAGGATTGATCTCCTGATCACTCAACATATTGATATTCCAATCATTCCAAGGGTATCCCACCCTTTTTCACAAAATACATAAATAGTTTATGATAATGAATTTCTTGAGATAGATCAGTCAATATGCACAAGCTGTTGTTACAGAAAATGAATCTTCTCTTTCCTTTCTGTCAATCTTTGCTTAGGATTTACCAATCTCTTCTCTACAAGTTATCTCTACCGCAAGTTCTCTCCTTTGCAGGTTCTCTCCATTATCAATTCTCACCACTACAAATTTGTTGAATTATCCTGATTTTTAGGATCTGATTATTAGGAATATTTATTCCTGATTTTGTGGGTCCTAATTATTAGAAAATAGCTATAAATAATTAATTAGGAAATGATTTCTTAGTATCCCTTGATTTGTGGATTATAGTAGTATGTTATAGATCTGTTTTTCCTAATTAATATTTGCAAAAGTCCTATAAATAGCTTTGTAATCTTGGTACAAGGAAAAGAAGAAAAAGATCATAATTCTTTTCTCTAAATTCTACATGGTATCATAGCTATAGGCTTATTTTTCTAAGCTAAGGTTGTAATGCATCCTTCATTGATGCGATAATCTTCCAATCATAGCCTTTATTGTTAGGTTTGTCTTTATCCTTAATTATTTGATCGCAACTGTCATTATTGTGATCTCTTTAGCTATAATTTTCTCTCTTCACTTTAAACTTGTCCCAATTTTTTGCCCTTCCTTTCCAAGTACGTTCTTTGTACTTGGAATTACCATGTCTATGATAAAACTGATTAAAGATACTTCGGGTCAAAATGAAAACCCCAATAATGGGAAACTAGCAACCTCAAGCCGAGAGTAGGGAAACAAAGGAGGACAGCCAAGGCCCCAAGCTAATCTAATTGAACACACCAGCCAGCAAATCAGTCACAATGAAGGACAAGTGAAAAAATCCTTCAGCGGTGAAGAAATAGAAAAAATTAAAGGGCTTTTAGGGTCTTTGGATGAACCCTTTTGGCATGTGTTCCTTAGCACCCTCAGGTAAGTCTCCATTCTCTTTTAGTCTAAATGCCTCAGAAAAACTTTCAAGTGAAGATTGAATAATAGACTCAGGTGCCACTGATCACATGACTCATACTACACATTTTTTTATTACCTATACTCCATGTCCAAGCAATAGGAAAATAGTGGTGGTAGATGGTTCTATGGCTACTGTTGCAGGGGTTGGTAATATCTATATTACACCTATTCTCATTCTAAAAGATGTTCTCCATGTGCCGAAACTATCAGCCAACCTAATTTCCATAAAAAGGCTCACCAGTGACCTCAAATGTTATGCAATGTTTTACCCTACCTATTGTATTTTTCAAGAACAGGATTTGGAGAGGAAGATTGGACTTGCTAAGGAAAGGAATGGGCTGTACTACCTTAAGACGCCAAGGATTTCAAAGAAAGTCATGAACAATTCACCCTTATCATTTTTTAGTGCTTCAAATAAGGATGTCATTTGGCTTTATCATTTTCGTTTTGGTCATCCATCTTTTCGTGTCTTAAATATCATGTTTCCTTCTTTGTTTAAAGGATTAGATATGAGTCAATTCCAATGTGATACTTGTGAATTTGCTAAGCACACTCGTGTATCTTTTCCTATAAACAATAAAAGAAGTTCTCACCCTTTTGATTTGATTCACAGTGATATTTGGGGACCCTCCACAATTCCAAATATCTCAAGGACTAGATGGTTCGTTTCTCTAATCAATGATTGCACTAGGGTCACATGTATATTTTTACTCAAACACAAATCTGATGTAAGTAGTATTATTCCTACTTTTAATTCTATGATTCAGAATCAATTTAGGGTTAAAATTAAACATTTTAGATCAGATAATGCTAGAGATTACTTTAATCAGATCTTGTCAACCTACTTCCAAAAGGAAGGGATCATCCATGAGTCATCTTGTGTAAACACCCCACAACAAAATGGGGTGGCTGAAAGAAAAAATGGTCATTTGCTCAACACTACTCGAGCATTGTTGTTTCATGGAAATGTCCCTAAGTCTTATTGGGGGGAAGTTGTCCTTACATCTACATATATGATTAATAGATTGTCATCAAGAGTATTAGATTTCAAAACTCCTATGACAGTTCTTTCTAGCTTTTATCCCCATTTTAGGACAACAAATAATCTCATACCTAGAATCTTCGGTTGCACCTCATTTGTACATGTTCATAATCAACAAAGGGGAAAACTAGATCCTAGAGCAATCAAGTGTGTCTTTCTTGGTTACTCCTCTACACAAAAGGGATATAAATGTTATCATCCTCCTTCTCAAAAGACCTATATATCAGTCGATGTCACATTTGTAGAAAATAAACCTTACTTTCCACAGTCTTATCTTCAAGGGGAGAAGTCATTAGTTGATGACCGTAATCTTGACTTACCTCCTAATAATCTTCCAATCCAAATTCCCACTTGTGATCAACCAATCCCTGATCAATCACCTCCTGACCAATCAACCTCTAACTTTGATCAACAGGCCCCTCATGAGTCAGTTCGTGCCACTTCAATCCTAGACTCACCCTCTACAATTGAGCCTATTTTGGAACAAGAATCCACTTCCATATCTCCCCATATTCATGACTCTATGAGATTTTATCAAGTATACTCAAGAAAGACAGCAATTCCAAACCAAACACAAGTTCAAGATTTCCATCCGGGTTTTGCAAATGAATTTCCGGTAAGTTCTGACTCTCCTTTGCATAAACAATCAATTAACATGCCAGAAAATGACTTGCATCTTCCCATTGCTGTTAGAAAAGGTACTAGAGAGTGCACAAAGCGACACTTATATCCACTATCTCATTATGTGTCACTTAACCACCTATCACCATCTCATAGAAATTTTATTGTGAATCTAAACACCTTTTCTATTCCAAGTACTTTATCTGAGGCATTGTCTAAAGAAGAATGGAGGAATGCAATGAGAGAAGAAATGGATGCACTAGAAAAAAACCAGACTTGGGAGATTGTCGAAAGACCTAAGGGAAAGAATCTTGTGGGCTGCAAATGGGTTTTTACCTTGAAATATAAAGTTGATGGTTCTCTTGAAAGATATAAAGCATGATTAGTGGCAAAGGGTTATACTCAGACTTATGGAGTAGATTATTAGGAGACATTTGCTCCAGTGGCAAAGATGAACATGGTGAGGATTTTACTCTCTTTGGCAGCTCATTTTAATTGGCAACTTCAACAGTATGATGTAAAGAATGCATTCTTGCATAGAGACCTAGAAGAGGAGATTTACATGAGTATTCCTAGATTTGAAGGAGAAAAGACAACAAGTAAAGCATGTAGATTACAGAAAGCACTATATGGGCTCAAGCAATCACCTAGAGCCTGGTTTGGGAGATTTTCCAGAGTTATGAAAGCTTCAGGCTATAAACAAAGCCAAGGTGATCATACCCTTTTCATTAAGCATTCAACAAAACGGAGGGTGACAGCACTTCTAGTGTACGTTGATGATATTATAGTTACAGGTGACGATGATGAGGAGAAACAGCAGCTAAAGCAGTGTTTGGTTAAAGAGTTTGAAATGAAAGAGCTAGGAAGACTGAAATACTTTCTTGGCATTGAAGTTTCTTACTTTAAACAAGGAATTTTTGTCTCACAACAGAAGTATGTGATTGATCTCTTGAAGGAAACTGGAAAACTTGGTTGTAAACTAGTAGCCACACCTATTGAGCCTAATAAAAAGCTTGGGGATGCAAAGGAAGAACCTACTGTAGATCGAGAAATGTATCAAAAATTGGTTGGAAAACTCATCTATTTGGCTCATACTAGGCCTAATATTGCCTATTCAGTAAGTGTGATTAGTCAATTTATACATGACCTAAGAGAATCACACTTACAAGCTGTCAATCGAGTGCTACATTATTTAAAAGGAAGTCTTGAAAAAGGAGTCTTATTCAGGAGAAATCAAGAATTGGTACTGCAAGCTTATACCGATGCTGACTATGCAGGATCCATGGTGGATAGAAGGTCAACATCTGGTTATTGCACTTTTCTTGGTGGAAATTTAGTAACTTGGAAGAGTAAAAAGTAGAATGTAGTTGCAAGATCAAATGCTGAATTAGAATTTCGAGCAATGGCCCAAGGAATATGTGAGCTATTGTGGCTTAAAATCATCCTAGAAGACTTGAAAATCAAGTGGGAGGGTCCTATGAAGCTGTATTGTGACAATAAATCAGCAATTAATATTGCTTATAATCCCGTACAACATGATAGGATGAAGCATATTGAAATTGACAGGCATTTCATTAAAGAAAAGGTAGAAGAGGGGTTGATTTGCATGTCCTACATACCTTCCAAAGATCAATTAGCTGATGTGTTAACCAAAGGACTTAATGGCAGGATCTTTCATGAAATAATCTCCAAGCTGGGAATGGAAGACATCTATTCCTCAACTTGAGGGGGAGTGTTGAATTATCCTGATTTTTAGGATCTGATTATTAGGAATATTTATTCCTGATTTTATGGGTCCTAATTATTAGGAAATAGCTGTAAATAATTAATTAGAAAATGATTTCTTAGTATCCCTTGATTTGTGGGATTATAGTAGTATTTTACAGATCTATTTTTCCTAATTAGTATTTGTAGAAGTCCTATAAATAGCTTTGTAATCTTGGTACAAGGAAAAGAAGAAAAAGATCACAATTCTTTTCCCTAAATTCTACAAAATTCTCTCCCCTTATTATCAATGTTGCCACACCTGCTCCCTCGACAAGTTCTTTCCTTTGCTGCTAATGCTACCTCAGGAAATTCTCTCCTCCTACTGCCAGTGCTACCTCACCTACTGCCTAGCAGGTTTCTTCCTCTATTACCAATGTTGCCTCCTTCAACCTTGGCAAGTTCTTTTCCCTTACTGCCAACGCTACCTCATATGCTAATAGGGCACATTTTCTCCTTTACTGTGGCAAGTTGTCAGACCTACTGTAAAGCGTGTTGTTTCCTTTGTGTAGTAAGTTGTTTAACCTACTATAATTATTGCTTGCACATACTACTCTTGTTGTCTACGTATACTGCTCTCACTATTATTGCTACTTACACATTCTACTATTGCTACCTACACGTTCTGTTATCACTACATATACGTGCATAGGCTATTATCACTACTTACGCAATCTACTGTTGCAACCTACGGGTTTTACTATTGCTACCTTCACATTCTACTGTCGTTGCCTACACGTGCATGGATTGTTATCACTGCCTACGTGTTCTGTTATTGCTACTTGTACATTCTATTATCATTGCCTATACGTGCACGAGTTGCTATTGCTACCTGTGTGTTCTGCTGTTGTTGCAAGCATATGCATAAGCTACTATCACTACCTATGCATTCTACTATTGTTACTATTGTTGCTACTCCTAGTTGTACTACCCTTATTGCTGCAATTTGCTTGCTACACTTCTCTCCTTCTTTAGAATGCAAGTTGCAGCTAGTGTTGTGAATTACTAGGTTGCTACCCTTGCTCCTAGACCTTGCTAATTCTTTTTCACCTTCTATAGTAGTTGGTTTTTGCTACACCTTTTGTTGGACCTTACTGATTCTCCTTCAGCTTCTACAGTTCTTAGTTTTTACTACACCTTTTGCTAGATCCTGCTATTACACCTTTCTTTTGGTGTGGCTAGCTGTTACACCTTTACTTTGGTATTGCTAGCTGCTGCTCTCCTCGGCTGGCTTTCTCTCTTGGCTAGCCATTGCAATTAGGTTTTCCTTTCTCTCAAACAATTTTGCAATGCACACACACTTTTGCAAGGTGCATGGGGTTATTTATAGAGCCTTGAGATCAGGGTTACACGATCATCAATGATCATCATTGATTCCCAACAGTTGCCTTACAATCAATGAATAAATTTGATTCAAAAAATTTAAGGTCAATGGTCAAGGGTCAACGGTTAGCTTTGACCCCTAAAATTTAGAGTCATGGTCAATATTGACTCATCAACTTCAGGGTTGACCTACTATTGTTGGTTTTTTCCAATGTCCTCTCTACATCTCAAAGACATTCATAACATCAAATCAACACATGCAACCATATGAGATGGTGTTGACAACAAATCCAACATTAGTCATTAAAGATAGGCTCAATAATCTCCCCCTTTGGATTTGTTGGAAACACATTAAATCCAACATCTAGCAATGCACATATAACAACCTTTGACATTCACAGCTCCCCTTAAAACATGCATTTCCCTTAATTGGGCTCCTCCTTTTTTCTACTTCTTCGCCTTAATAGTTTCTCCCATTTATTTATCAAGCTAGTCTCCCTTTTAATCAATATATACTCTCTTTGGATTTATGCAAAATATCTCCCCTTTTGACAACAAATCCAAAGAATAATATAAAAGAGAAAGGGAGAGAGGTTATAGAATACCTCAGCCTTTAAGGCCTAAAGACATAAATTTAATCTTGTTTGTCCAAGATGTCCCAATCTTTTATACTGCAACAAGTTTCATCTTTGGTGCTTATGTAACACGTGTTTTTGCTTATGGAAACTTGGTATAAGTTTCCATTTGTTCTTCCACCCTTAGTAAGAATAGCACCATATCTTAATCTCTTCATTATGTAGCCATTCTTATTAAAAGTAACTTCATGTCCATCATCACAACATTGGCTAACACTTATGAGATTATGTTTTAACCCTTCAACATAAAGCACTTTCTTTGGTTTCAATTTTTCTGCACTAATTTTAGTAGCACCAATACCTTAAATCTTTAAGGCACCATCATTGTCAAATCTAACTTGAAGTTCCCAACTTTTCCCTAGGATATACTAATTTGTGATATTGAGGGAGGGTGAATCAGTATCACCACAATTCGTAATTCGCAGGTAAGTAAACAATTTCAACCTCTTCTTAACGAACTCTTTCTCAGACTTGACTAAGGTAGATGTATTGCTACCTATTAATCACACTAGTTTCCAAAGTCACCTTGCAGACACCTTGCCTAATAGACAATTTGGATATTCTTGTTTAGGTCTTTGTTAGGTTATGGGTTAGTTGATACTTTAACTATATTCACAACTCAATTCAAAACACAAAACATAAAGCAACTTAAGGACACACGAGATTTATGTGGTTCCATCAATGTGATGTACATCCACAGTGGTAGGGACTCTCGCTTACCAAGACTATCCACTATACTTAAGAATTCCAGTTACAATGGATGTCTTGATCCTCTGCTCCATTCACTATTGCAATTACTAAACAAGTACAATACAAAAAGTATCACTTACTGTGTCTACCCTTCTTCTAACTTGTCTTACCTTTGTTGAATTGAAAGGTTACTCTACTGCCGCTTAAAAGTTCACTGCAATGCTCTCTAACTTCTCTTAAAGAAATATGGAAATACGTTGAGTTCTTTCTGATACTTTGCCAAATTTCTTCTCTACATTGTCTCACATAACTCCTACTTTCACTATCTCATAATCTCACCCGTCTCCTTATCTCACGACTCACCTCACATTTCTGGATAGTCGTTCCACGTCTCACGACCTGCCTAACTTTTCTGGTATGGCGTTACATGTCTCACGCACGTTTCTAGTTTGCACCCTTTGGTGGTCACATGCCTCATGCAAGCTTTTGGTTTGGCATTTCACATCCTACGTAGGTTTCTGGTTTGCACGTCTTGCTGGTCACATGCCTAACCACCCTTTCTAGTTTGCACTTGTCTGTTTCACACCTCCAGACAGCTTGGTTTGCTCTCCCGGTCGTCTCCTTTTTCCTTACAGACGGTGTGATGTCTTCTTTCTTACGTGAATCAAATGGTTTTCTCTAGACATCACATAATTTCCCTTGCTATCCAAGGTATCCCTTGGTGTTATCTCCTTTTGTTGTGTGTTGTCTTCTCGCGGTGTTGTCTCCTAGTTATCCACTTTGCTTTGGTTGTCCACTATTTGCCTAGCCATTGACCCCTTTGCCATTGGTTGTGCTTTGTCGTGGACGCTCACCTTGTTTGGTTGTGTAGGTTGGTTGACTGAATTCTCTTTTGGCCGAATACCCTAGCTTGACGTGTAGCTTGTGTTTGGCCGGTTGTTTCCTTGCTTGGACAGTTCCTCCTTTGTGTTTGGTCAGTTGTCTCCTTGCTTGGACAGTTCCTCCTTTGTGTTTGGCTGGTTTTCCTCTCTTTGGACGGTTTTCCTCTTTGGCTTTAGACGGTTGCTCGAGGTTTTGGCTGACTCCACTTGCTTTGCTTTGTCTCCTTGGCCGGTCAAACTAGGTTTTCCATTCATCTTTGGTTGTTGTCCAACCGTGTCTTCTCTTTTTGGTGTAAGGTTTTGCTTTTTCTTTGGTCGACTGATTGCTCCCTCTTCTTGTTTGCTGAATGGTTTTACTTTAGGTTTTTTTGTTTTTGCTCAATTGCTGACCTCCCCATTTGTTGTCTTCCAATGACCTTTATATACTCCTCCATGAAACCTTAATAGGGCTTATGTAGTGAATTTACGTTCTTGCCCTTACGTAGCAAATTTACTTTCTTACCCCTCCATGTGACTTTACTTTTACTTTATTATCCTTTCATGTGGCTTTACTTTCTTGCACACTTAAACCTAGTTGACAATAATTACAACCCATACAAGACTGTGGGAACAACATGATTGACCCCCCATTATATTTTATTACTCCCTTCAACATTTTGGGGTCTTCTCTTATATATAAATAGTAGTCACTGTCCAGGATCCATGACTTTTCTTTCTTGAAAGCTTTTAAGGCTACTTCCACAACTATAATCGTTTCTCTTCTTCTTCTTCTTTGGCCGAATGTAGGAGCATATATAGGTGTTTTCCTTTGCACTCTTTGACCGGACATCAATGTTAAGCAATCTTCCGTAGTATATTTAGCGTTTTCACATTTTTCATAAATTTCTCCCAACAAATCCAATTTGTTTCTTAATGGAATGTGACTTCTTTTTACTTGAAACTATTTCCTTTCTTGATAGAGTCTCCCCCTAGACTCTTACGTCACATTCCTTTTCATTATAGGCCCATTGCACTAGCACACATTAGCCTTGTGCCTGTACTTACCACAGCTTTAACAAAATCCTTCAATTTTGGATTTTTTTTCTTTCAACAAGTCTATATCTCCTATCTTTAGCAACTATTGTGACTACTTACTTTCCATTTTTGACAACCTATCGCCTTTGATGGGAGTTTTCACCATATCTTTCTTAACCCATTTTAGCTTAGGTTGGTTTCTGTTCTCCATCACATTATTGTGTTTGCTTTCAGGTACAAATACAATTTTCTTCTTCTCTTCTACCTTCTCATTTGGTTTTTTGATATAGTTAAGGCCTTTCTTCCCCATGGAATAAGGTCTTTGTTTGCTTAGACACTCATCTAATTTTTTGGTAGCATCCTCCTTAATGGCATTTATTGAAGATGATTCTCCTCTCACTTTTATGGCTTGCATTAAGTTTTCTTCATGCTTCTTCAATTTAAACATAGCCTTGTAGAGCTTAACTTGCAAAGTTAGGACCTTTTGCTCTTGTGCAATCACCTTGGCATCAAGATCTTTGTGTATCTTGGCTTGTTCTGCCTCAAGTACACTTAGTCCCTTAATTCTCTTCAAGTACTCATTCTCTTTTGCTTTAAACTCCTTTACCTTTACCTAGAGATTAGATTCACCAATAAAAGAATTTTCATACAGCTTCTTAAGATGCTTTACTTCTTTTTCCAACTTGCTACTTTTGTACAAACAAGCTTTTAACTCAATCTCAAGTTGCTGCACCAACTTATCCTCTTCCTTTTCTGTTGATTTCTCATCACTTAAAGATTCTTGATAATCATTTACTTAGTGATCAACACATCCTTTGCAACTTCATCATCTAAATCATCATTAACTTCTTCTTCAAAATTTTCTTCATCCAGCTTGCTTAAATAATTTCCTTTTTTGGATCTGAAGAGTTGCTTTTTCCTTTTGTCACTTGGATTTCCAACTTTAGAATAGTTGGATATCTTTGTTCTCCACCTTGGGTAGGCTCGTCATCATCATCACTGCTTGCTTCTTTTCTCTTTGGGCAATCCATGGTAAAGTGCCTAATTGCTTCACAGCTAAAGCACTTCAAAGGTATTTTCCCCTTATACTTCCCTTTCCTAACTGTAGTTCCCATAGTCTTGTATGAGTTGTAATTATTGTCAACTAGGTTTAAGTGTGCAAGAAAGTAAATCCACATAGAAAGAAAAGAAGTAAAAGCCACATGGAGGGGCAAGAACATAAAAGTCACATGGAAGGGCAAGACGGTAAATTTGCTGCAAGTAAGCCCTATTAAGGTTTCATGGAAAGAGTATATAAAGGCCTTGGAAGACAAATTAAGGTAAGACCAACACAATTGAATACATGGCAAAACACAATAAAGGCCAACATAAGAGAGCATTCGGCCAAGAGAGAAAACACAAGTGTGCAAGGTAATATTCACAAAAACAGGTTACCAGGTAAAGAGTAAAGAAGGCAATACTATTGCATCTGGGAAGAAAATAGTTGGAAATTTTTATGTGATTGATGAAGAAAGAGATCCTCTTGCAACTAAGACTGTGTAAGAAAGAAAGCCAAAGAAAATGTGGACCAGTGCTCATCAAGAAAATCAGATTATAGGTGACCCATCAGTAGGAGCTACAACAAGAAGAAGAATTGTGGGAGCTACTGTGTTACTCTCACAAGTTGAACCTAAATTTGTTGAAGAGGTTACACAAGATCTAACTAAATCTCTGTCCACAAAGCTATTTGAAAAGCACATAATGAGTCTGATTGTGCGAATGCCTCCTTAAGCCTAAAGTTCAGGTGAATCCTCCATCTCTACTTTGTGAGTTTTTCAGATTTGTAATTGGTTAGCAAAGGGAGAGAGATACAACAATGCAGGGCAAGTTGTTAAGAAAAGGGGAGTGCATATTTATAAGGAGTTGAAACTGCTGTATAGTGACTTTTGTTATAAGTATTGCCAACAATTACAAAGGGGGAGATTGTTATTTCCACAGCCTTGTATGGGTTGTAATTGTTGTCAACTAGGTTTAAGTGTACAAGAAAGTAAAGTCACATAGAAGGGCAAGAAGGTAAAAGCCATATAGAGGGAACATAAAAGTCACATGGAAGGGCAAGACAGTAAATTTGTCGTAAGTAAGCCTTATTAGAGTTTCATGGAAGAGAGTATATAAAGACCTTGGAAGACAAAATTAGGGTAAGGCCAACACAATTAAATACATGGCAAAACACAAGAAGGCCAACATAAGAGAGCATTTGGCCAAAAGGGAAAACACAAGTGTGTAAGATGAGCACACGGGAAAACCCTACCTGACAAAACAATACACAACAAAAAGAAGAGGTGCTAGGCGGCAAAACACAAAGAAAAGACAAAACCAGCATAGTAGAATAGGGGAAAGAGAGGAAAAACCCAACAACCGGTTGGAAAGGAGAGAAAAATGATAGGAAAAAGAAAGGGGCGACAGCAAAACAATACGAAAGAGCAAAAATAGACCCATCAGCAAAAATAGAGAACAAAGAACAATTGAGTGAAAAGAGAGAGAGAGAGAGAGAAAACTCGATACGGCTAGATGGCAAAATGTGGGTGGACGGTTAAATAGAGAAAACAACAAAACACAACACATGGCCAAAGCACACCAACAAGAAGAGAGACCTTGGTGAGACAAAACCCTACAACAAAAGAGAAACCACCGACTGGACGACAAGGAGACAACACGGCAAGAGAGCAAAACATCAAAATGAGAGCACGGTAAGAGAACGGCGTGATTGACCAGAAATGAGTGACCAAAAAGTGGTGACCAAGCAGTGAGACCTAAAACAAGTGACCAAGCTATGAGATAGGAAACGAGTGATGAAGCCATGAGATAGACAGGAGCTAAGTGGAATCGTGAAACGAACAGGAGTGCAGCAGAAGCGTGAAACGAATAGGGGAGTACAGCTGAAATGAACAAGGAAGCTATGTAGCAAAACCGTGAAGCTGAGGAGACCAGCAAAGCTGAAACGGGAGACCAATAAACCAAAAATGTGCATGTGATAGGGGTACAGCAAAAACAAGCGATAAGGAGAGCAAACCTGGTATCCATGAGGTGTGAGACCAGGTGAGGTGTGAGGTAGGCCATGTGACTTAAACCAACAAAACCAGAAGAGTGGTGCAAGCCAACAGATGTGCAACGACAGTGAGGCAAACCGTGTGACTTAAACCAACAAAACCAGAAGCATGGTGTTGGCCAACAAATGTGCAATGACAGACCAGAAGCATGAGGACAGGCCGTGAAACGGTGAGATAGTGAAATCGAGAGACAAGTGAGACCGTAAGACCATGAAAGCAAGAGTTGTGTGAAACAACGTAGAAAAAGAAATCGGTGAAGTATTGAAAGAACTCAATGTATTTCCAGATTTCTTCAAGAGAAATTAGAGAGCATTGCAGTGAACTTCTAAGTGGTAGTGGAGTAGCCTTTCAATTCAATAGAGGCAAGACAAGTTAGAAGAAGGGTAGACACAGTAAGTGACACTCTTTGTATTGTACTTAGTAATTATAATAGTGAAAGGAGCAAAGAATTAAGACATCCATTGTAACTAGAATTCTTTAGTATAGTGGATAGTCTGAAAAGCGACAGTCCCTACCATCGTGGATATACGTCATATTGATAGAACCATGTAAATCTTGTGTGTCCTTAATTTGCTTTACGTTCTAAGTTTTGAATGGAGTTGTAAATGCAGCTAAAGTATCAGCCAACCTATAATCTAACGACAACCTAAACAAGAACATTTGAATTTTCTATTAGGTAAGGTGTCTGAAAGGTGACTTTGGGGACTATTATGATTAATAGGTAGCAGTAGATCTACCTTATTCGAGTCTAAGAAAGAGTTCACTTTTAAAAAAAGTTTAAAGTTGTTCACTTACCCGCTAATTGCAAATTGTGGTGATACTGATTCACCCCTCTCTCAGTATTACAAACTAGTAGATCCTAAGGAGAAGTCGAGAACTTCACTATCCTTATATTTTTAGTGATGTATGCCAAAACTTTATCCAATTGAGGATCACTACCTTCTTCTGAGTCGTTATTGAATTCTTCTTCATTACCTTGAACGCTAGCTTCTTCTCTACCTTAAACTTATTTTCTTTCTTCATTGGGGCTATTCTTATTACATAAGCCATCAATATGCTATACAAATCATCTAACAATGAGGAAACTTTGGCTTTATAAGCTTCTAATAAGATTCTAAGTATTTTTCTTATCATAGTAACATCATTGATCTCCTTTCCATAACCTCTAATGAAGCACACAATTTTGTTGACTCTTGTAAAAAAGGCATCCACAGACATATCATTTTGCATATTTATGTATACAAATTTGTAGCTTGGCTTCCTTCACAACCTTGTCTCCTTCGTAAATATTCTTCATTTCATCCCAAATTTGTTTAGATGTGTTGCACCCTATCACTTTGGTGAATTCTTTATTACATAAGGAGGCATATAAGGCATTTCTCGCCTTTCCATCACACTCTAAATTCTTCTTATCAGTAGGCGTCATAGTAATACCTTCAGCAACAAGGATGAAACCACTAACAACACATTCAAATACACCCAAACCAAGTGACATCAAATATAAGAATATTCTAGTCTTTTATAACTGATAATTTTGTGCATAAAAAGTAGGAAAGTCCTTATTATTAATACTATTCATGTTGTCTATGATATCAATTAGCAGTAGAGATAAAAATTCATAGTAGCAACAAACAAGTTCATATCAAAGCAAGAAAAGTGGATCAACAAAGGAAGTAGGCTTTGATACCACTTGATGAGGACCTTCTTAGGTCTTACACTGAGAGAAGGGGAGAATCAGTATGAGATATTCTCTTTTTACAAATCCTTTTGGATTAACCTCTATGACTTGTTAGAGTCGATGATCTAATTTTTTATCTTTCTCCTTTATATGACAGAAATCATATAGATATCAATGAAATGTAAACACCAAAGAACATACATAGATTTTTACGTAATTTACCCACAATGTGTGAGTTACATCCATGATGTGAAATGATCACTCCTAAATCACACAATCCACTTTTGTTATCAAGGAATACAGTTTGGTTATAGAGGAATCACTCTTTGACCACTTGTGAAAGGATCACTCCTTAACCACTTACAATGATCTCTCAATCACTCAAAGGTTTGATCTCTTGCTTACTCAACGGACTGATCTCTCAATCACTCCAATGGTATCCTACCCTTTTCATAAAATACTTAAATAGTTTATGATAATAACTTCTCTAAGATAAATCACTCAATGTGCAAAGGTTGTTGTTGTAGAAAATAGATCTTCTCTTTTTTCATTACTGGTCTTTGCTCAGGCTTTATTGATCTCTTATCTATAGGTTATCTCCGTTGCAGGTTATCAATATTGCAATTTCTATCCTCCAAAAGTTCTCTGCACTGTCGATTATCTCTGTTGTAGATTCTCTCCCCCTACTACCAATGTTGCTTCACCTACTCCCTCGGTAAGTTCTTTCCTTTACTACCAATGCAGTAGGTCTGGCAGCTTGCCGCAACAGAAGAGAAAATATGTCCTACAGCAAGTCTGGTAGCTTACCGTAGTAAAGGAGAAAATGTGCCTGATAGCAGGTTTGGCAGCTTACAGCAACAAAGGAGAAAATATGTCTTAGTAGTAAATCTAGCAAAGGAGAAAAAGTGGCTTGTCAGTAGGTGAGGTAGCATTAGCAGCGGGGGTAGAGAACTTACCAAGTCTGAATGAGGCAGCATCGATAGCAAAGGAAAAAACCTACTAAGACAGCAAGTGAGGTAACATTGGCAACAATAGAAGAGAACCAACTGAGGTAGTAGGACGATGTGAAATGATCACTCCTAAATCACACAATCCACTTTTATTATTAAGGAATATAGTTTGATTATAGAGGAATCACTCTTTGACTGCTTGTGAAAGGATCACTCCTTAACCACTTACAATGATCTCCCAATCACTCAAAGGTTTGATCTCTTGCTCACTCAACAGACTGATCTCTCGATCACTCCAAGGGTATCCTACACTTTTTCATAAAATACTTAAATAGTTTATGATAATGACTTCCATAAGATAAATCATTCAATGTGTAAAGGTTGTTGTTGTAGAAAATGGATCTTCTCTTTTTTCATTACTGGTCTTTGCTCATTCTTTATTGATCTCTTATCTACAAGTTATCTCCGCTACAAGTTATCACTACTACAAGTTCTCTCCTCTACAAGTTCTCTACACTGTCGATTATTTCTGTTGTAGATTCTCTCCCCATAATACCAATGTTGCTTCTCCTTCTCCCTTGGTAAGTTCTTTCCTTTGCTACTAATATTGCCTCCCCTACTACCTCAGTAGGTTCTCTCCTCTTGTTGCCAATGCTACCTCACCTGCTATCTTAGTAGGTTTTTTCCTTTGCTGTCAATGCTACCTCCTTCAGCCTTGGTAAGTTCTCTACCCCTACTGTTAATGCTACCTCACCTACTGATAAGGCACTTTTTCTCCTTTGCTAGACTTACTACTAAGACACATTTTCTCCTCTATTGCTGCAAGCTGCCAAACCTATTGTCGGGCACATTTTCTCCTTTACTACGATAAGCTACCAAACATGCTGTAGGACATATTTTCTCTTTTGCTACATCAAGCTGCCTGACCTACTGCAATTGCTACCTACACATATTGCTCTTACTGCCTACACATGTTGCTATCACTGTTATTACTGCTTGCACATTCTGTTATCACTGCTTGGGCATTCTATTGTTGTTACTTGCACATTTTGCTATCATTGTCTACTCGTTTTGTTGTTACTACCTATATGTCCTACTATCACTACCTATATGTGCACATTCTGTTGTTGTTGCCTACATGTGCACGGGCTTTTTTTGTTACCTATGCAATTTGTTGTTGTTACCTGCATATTCTACTGATATTACCTACATGTGCACGAGCTGCTATCATTGCCTACGCATTCTGCTCTTGTTATCTGCACATTCTGCCAAAGCCTGTTACTGCTCCTAGTTATGCTACCTTTGCTGCTGCAATTTTGCTTGCTGCACTTCTCTCCTTCTTTGGGTGGCTGTTGGTTGTTGTAAGTTGTAACTAGTGTTATGAATTACTAGTTTACTACCCTTCTACTAGATCCTGCTACTGCACCTCTCTTTGGTGTAGCCAATTGTTGTACCTCTCCTTTGTTATGGCCAGTTACAACTCTCCTTGGTTGCCCCTCTCTCTTGGCTGGCTATTGCAATTAGGTTTTCCTTTCTCTCAAATAATTCTATAGCACACACATTCTTGCAAGGTGTATAGGGTTATTTATAGAGCCTTGAAATCAGGGTTACACGATCATCAATGGTCATCATTAATTCCCAACGGTTGCCCCACAATCAACGGCCATATTTGATTCCTAAAATTTAACATCAATGGTCAAAGGTCAACAATCAACTTTGACCTCCAAAATTTAGGGTCACGATCAATATTAACTTATTAACTTCAAGGTTGACCTGCCATCACCGGTTTTACCCAATGATTTCTCTGCATCTCAATAATATTTATAACATTAAATTAACACATACAACCATGTAATATGGTGTTAACAACAAATCCAACATTAGCCATCAAAAATTTGTTCAACAAAGAGTTTTGAGAATTTGTACTTTTAATAGACAAAATTTCAACATTTTATTGGTTTGACCTTTATCACTTATTTTAGGGTTTTTACTAACTTAAAAATTCATAAGGGAAAAGTGATATTTAGTGAAGTTGCAATGGGCACATTTTTCAAATTAGAGTTGTAAGTCTAAATACAAATTTGTTTGGGTCTTGAAATGTACTTCAAAGATAAGTTTAAACATCGAAATCTAAATCTTAATTAAAGTAAAGTTCTTGTTTGAATATTTAAATGGGCATAACTTGAGTTTCAAAGATCCAACTAAGGTGATTTAAAACCTTATATTAAAACATACATTTCAATCTACAATTCTTATAAAGACACCTAAGCACCAATCAATGGTTTAATAGTCCAAATATGCTAAGAAGTTGCTGTAAAATCTGCCACAAATTGGACTAAATCAATCTTGATTTTTAGCTTACAAATTAAGCTTTAGACCTATTTTTTGGCCAAACTAAATGTGTTAGAAAGTTTAAAAAAAAAAAAGAGAATTACAGTTTTATTAAAGAAGGTAGACCTTAATTCAAGCTATATCTATTCAAAAAGTTAGCTTAATACTTATCACAAGAATTATGTCACGGTTAGGAAAATGAGTTCATTGTAACATTAAGAATTGAAAAAAAATTTTAAGACTATCCTAAGGTTTTCTTGTATCTAGTGTATGTGTTCTCCAAAATATAAATAAGAACCCTTTTAGTTGGTGAGAGGGAGACGAGACAAGGACAGGTATGCAAAGAGAGTGACAAACATAGCTTAGTAAGAATTTGATTTTTTTTAAGTATGTGTAGTTAGAGTTTTTCAACAATTTAAAGAAATTTCAAAATATTTGGTATTTTGCCAAAATAAATTATTTTATTATGTTATTTTTTTATGTTAGAATTATTTGAGTTGTTCTAATTAAATTCTATCCTGATGAATTTATGATTTAATACCTAACAAGTTCTAGGGACCATTCTCATTGTAGGGTATTTGTGGGTATATATTGTTCCCTCTATTTTCTTTTTGTTTGGGTGATTATTTTCCATTTCATTATTTGAATCTAATGGGCCTATAATGATTTTTCGGCTCTTGGGGTTTCCGATTTACATACCATTTTTTGAATATTTTCCTAGGATTCTTCTATCTCTGTCTGTTAGGCTTTTCTGGTTTTGTTTTGATCTATGTCTATTGTAGACCTAAACTTGATCTTGACAAGAATTTTTGTTTCTTTTTAGTATTGACCTACTTTTGGGTTCATTTTCCGTTTTGGTTTCCAAGAAATTTGAAGAAACTGAAGGGAGAAGAAAAATCTTTTAACATATATATATATATATATATATATATATATATATATATATAGATAGATAGAAAAAAGTTTCATGATATATTCAAACAAAATTCAAAGTTCACGTCTTTCTTTTAGGGAATTAACTATTTTTTTAATCCAATTTTGTTGATGCTTTTGTCCATAATCGCAGCGCGTTAACTCTTGTTATGGAATAGTTATCCACGTGGATGGGGGCCGTAAGGGTGTTAAATTATTGGATTTAATTGTATAAAATTTTACAAGGGTATACAAAACAAAGTTTCGGCACCTAGATTGGTATATCAATTATTAAAAAAAAAATAAAACTTTAGAACAGACAACACAAAAACTATTACCGACAACATAGCTCGTCATTTTGTTTCCTTCCGGATGACATGGACCAATTGTCCAACTGTTATTCCGAGAGCATTTTTGGGTCTTAGTGACAAAAGCGACGGTGGATGGAGGGACCCATTAATATATTATTACGTTCTTTTGGATTCATTGCCCACCTGTGCCTACAATTTTTGACATGAGCAAAAGTGCAACTGGAGTACGCAACTTGGCCCTTTCCTTCGTACACAGCCACCAAAATATACGTAAGCTGATAGCCTTATCCCAGCATAAATTTGCATACCAAGATCCCATGATTTGGGTCCTTTTGTCTAGTCCTATTTTTTACAATAATTTTTTTCTTTATTATTTTTAAGAGTGCAAAAAATAAATAAATTATGTGTATTTTTTCTCTCTTTTTATGATAAAATGAAAAAGAAATAAATTTTTTTTTTATTTGCATATGAAGGAAAACACTCCTACATAAACAAAAACAATAATATGACTTAAAAAATAATAATAAGTTATTTTTTTCTTAATTTGGTTAACACCACACACGTATTAAAGAAGAGTCTCTGCGTTAATATAATTTGAGTAAAATGCATTATGCATTGGGATCTTGATTAATGTATTTGGCCTATTGAAGATTTCGAATTTTAGATTCATAACTTAATGATTCTCGTGCATGAAAAATAAACCTAATAAGAATCATAAAAATAATTTACCCTTGTGATTTATTGTGAAATACTGCAGCGGCAAGAGAATAATTTGAGAAGATGAGTATAAGATAATTGTAGAATTTTTACACAAACTCATTTCGTATTGTATTGACTTTGCGTTTTTTGTTATTTTCATTGCAAAAGAGTGTAAATAATGATGTAAGTTGACTATTCCTGATTTTATAGTATAAAAGGAATGAATACCGTATGTTAAAATTTTAAATTAATATTAAATATTATCAAAGTAAATTGAGTAATTAAAAAGTAATAAAATATGCAATTTTAAATTCTTAAATTTTTTTTTTAGTTTTTATATCATTCTACAACTTCTCTTTAAGAGAATATAAGTAATAATGCAGATTGAGTATACTTAATTTTATGGTATGAATAAGTAAACGAGATGTACATTAAAATCTTAATTTCGTGAAATTTCTAAATTGAAGTGAAAAACTATCAAGTTAAACTAAATAATTAGAAATAACAATAATATACAATTTTACATCCCTTAACGTTTAATGTTTTTTTATTTTATTATGTAAATTTTTTTATAATAATTAACTAATTAGATATAATTGTACTTATCTAAGATTTTTTATTTGAATTATAATAATTGAATAAGATAAACATTGAGTGGTTGACCTAAGGTTGAGTTTTTAATTATCATTTTAATGAGAATTTTTTAATATTTTAAAAATTAAATAAATATTGTGATTCAAAGAATTGTTAACAATAACTAAGTTTTCTCTTAATTTTAACAATATAAATATACAAATCTTTTTTCTTATATATAATTAAGATATACTATTATTTTTTATGTTAATTAATAATCATCTTCATACTTGTCCATTCTATCTCATTATATTGCTTCTTAGATTATAAACTTATAATTCAAAATCTTTCTTCGTTGTTTCTGTTTTGCACTATAATTTTTCAATTGGTCTTGATGGACAAATTACAAATTTTTTCCATCTCATGAAAGTTTTCTTAATTTGTAAGAGAAATTTATATGAGTATTTTGTTTTTTTCTAATGCAAGGAAACCACGAGGAGAAGAAGAAAGCAAGAAAAAAAAATCTTTAAGTTTATTTTACAAAACTTTTATTTCTAGAACTATTTATTCATTTCAAATCATTTGATATATCAATAATTTCGTCCAGTGTATAGATTCTTGTCTCAAAGACAAATAAGAATGATAGGAATTCTAGCAACTTCTTTCAAACATGAATGTCATTTACGTGCAAAGAAGTTCAATTTTATTAAATAAATGGCCAATAATTTTACAATTGTCTTTTAGATGAATTAAAACATTATTTCCAAAAATCTAAAAATGTTGTGTACTATCTAAATTTCCCTCGTTACAAAATTAGTGTAATGCAAGAAATTAAATTAATGTTACTTGCATTCAAGGACAAAACATTTACAATTCCAACCTTAACAAAAGAAGTTTATTCATAGTAGTCAACAGATGTTGTACGTGTCTCCAAGTCAAACTTACTCTTTGCTACTTCATTGCAGGTATTCGAAAGCATTTAGGTTGTGTTCTTAGCCATCTTTTAGTTGCATATCACATTTCCATTTTCCTTGGCTAATTTTTCTTTAGCTTGGAGAATCAACTAAAAAAATTGTTTTTTTTTTTTTTTTATGAATCATTTGATGTAACTAAATTAACAAAAAAGTTAGGGCCGCTATCGATGCCTTTAAATTAATAGTTAAAGATAATTATTAAAAAAGAATTATTTGCCTTTAAGAAGATATATCTTAATCATTAAAGACTTAAAATTTTTATTTAGAAATTTTGAGTTTCAATTTGAGAAAGGAATGTCAATTTTATAAAAATAGAAAAAATTACTTTCATTTTATCTAATAAACTTCTAAATAGATAGAAAAAAAAATAACTTTATAGAAAGGCCTAATGTCAAGGAAGTTACAAATAAAGCTCATGACCAAGCTATTATGAAAATCAGAACTGACAGCATCACCTGCTTGGCATAGGCATACATGTATGCTGATTTATCTGGCTTGAAAGAAACAATCTGGGCTGTTGGAGGCCACTTTGATACACCTAAACATGTGCTTAATGGGATTATCTCTACGTTGTGTTCCTCGGGGAAGGTGTTGTTCTTATTATAACAAAGACGAGTTCCATGTTTTACTGAATGATAGTAGGATTTCAATCTAATATCTGAAATAGCAAAGGCAACTGTACACGAGTTTCATTTCTTGCTCCTCTTCTGTACGAACACATGAAGAGTATTTTGAATGTATAGTAGTCAAAGAAAAAATCACGAATAATTTAATAGATTTTTTCCTGATATTTTTTTTTATGAATGATATGACAGCTGCCTTTCGAATTTTAAACTTATCCTTAAAGGTTAACCAGGACAAAAAGATTTGGACATAAATTTAATAAAATATTTAACGCCCACTGCAAATTGCAAAACTAGTTTAAAAAAAAAAAACATATACAAATTACAAAGCCATAGTCAATTCATTTTGAGTTATATCCATCCCATTTCTTTCCTGTTCTGTTTTTTTTTTTGTTTTTTTTTTGATAAGTGAAGATCATATTCGTTAAAGAGAAATGGAGAGTAAAAGATGTGACAAAATCACAAATCCCATGTGTCCTGTTGGACACCATACATGTTGGGCAGCCCCTTAAAAACAACCAGCACACAAAATTAGAACACACGAATAAGCCGTCATACATCCTAAGACAATGCAGAGTTTCCTTTGCCAAGTTTATTAGGAGCATCCAGCTAGAACCGACAAATCCAAGAAGCAAAACAGCAGTAATGAAGGCTTTACATCACCCACAGCAGTCCAATCATCCGACAGTCCTCAACATAAGTCATTCCAAGAACCATTCGGCTAAGCAAGGCCCCATTCGAAGTAGCAATCTTTCCCCTTCATTTTGAGACTCTTATTAAAGAAAGCGCATCATCAAGATTTTTGTACTTGATGCCGATATACTCCGCCACCGACACAGTACGGTATAGAGGAATCCGGCAGGAATCGAATGACAAAGGGGATAGCTGGAGATCACTCGGCGGGCAGCAGAAGAAAGCCACGGAAAGCCGCCGCCGCGCCTCTTTCATGACTACACGGTGAAGAACGCTGGGAAACCTAGCATTCGATAAGATGTGCAAGAGATCTCCAACGTTCACTACGAGGGCTCCTGCGATGGGACGAACCAAAACCCAACCAACGCCCTCTTTGAAGATCTGCAATCCGCATGCGCTGCTCTGTTGCAATATGGTCAAGAGGGAGGTGTCTGTGTGAGGGGCTAGGCCCATCGCCCGATCCGGGTCCGGGCAGAAAGGATAAGAGTTCAGCTGTAGAGCTGTGGTGGCAGCCCCATTTGAACCAACCCATTTCATCTCTTCTGCGGACATGTCTTGGGATAGCAAGATAAGACTCATTAGGGTTGTGGCTAGCTCCTTCATTTTGGCCTGATAATCCTCCATTACGGCACTGCCGTATATATATGTTGCATTAGTTATATGCAAGCTACTTTTTGTATATATATATATTTATATATTTACACACTTACACCACATGCATAATAGCCCAAGCATTAGGCCAGAACTTATATGGCTTCTTACTTAACATGATATTTTGTTTTAGATAAGCCTTAGTTAAATTAATATTATAGTCTGTAAGATTTTTTTAAACAGTAGTTGAATAAATAATTTTTTTTATCGTTTTCGAGATGAATAGATCTTTTCACTTTAACGTTTTAAAATAATTTGACCGCCGCATAAAAGTTTAGTTTAACCACGACCAGATAAAAGCCAAATGACACAACTCCTATAATCCTATTGTATTACACCTACTGGTATTTGAATATAAGGTATTCTTTCGACCATAATTCCGTAATAAGTAATTCCTGATATAAGTAATCGACCTTAGCTACGTGTTGGACAACACTTTAGAAGTCATTATCAGTTATCTATGTGGTAAGTATACTATTCATCATTTTGTTTTCATCTTCCACTATTTCACTTTGTCTGCAGAGTTACTTCTAGAATTGTGATTAACAATCCAACAAAAAGCTACCTACCAAGGATAGCTACAACCCTGATTCATATAGTTACATGCTCATTGCGAAGATAAGTAAATTGGCTTTATGACTAATAAAATGTCTCTAGCAAGCTATGCGTGCATGAAAGCGCATGGAATTACCAAAAACGAAGGTAATCATGGGGCCAAAGTTCCCTAGCATGATCGAAAGGAGAACCCATGACAGTAAAACCTTCATGCCACATGTACTTCTTGAAGAATGGAGATATCCGGGCTGTCCCGTATCCGGTGGCTCCGCGTGGGGACCTTAAGGCCTTCAATTTTTGACTAGCGGGAAGAGAGAAGAGTCTTCTAGTCTGGCACTCAACTTCCTCGAGTAGCTTCAATGAAATGCCATGATTCGTGACTTGGAAAACACCCCATGTCTCACATGCATGCCCTATTGCTCTCACCGCATCAGCGTCCCTCAGGTTGACCGTCGGTACTGATAACTCGTAATCCTCGTTTGACAAGTTATCGTCCGAGTTCGGCCAAACGTGGGTGTCGGGCACGGCTTGGGCAGAATCGAAGTCTAGAGGGATATTATGGTGGGGATGAGGAGGATGGTCTCCGTAGACTTCAGCCAGTGTGCTCATACTAGTGTGTAGTAATTAAATTAAAGTCCGCAAATTAAAACCAAAGATTATGGTTTCCAACTAAAGTGTGGATATATAAGCCTGCCTATGGGGCATTACATTATTAATAGGAATGGAGAATTAGGTTAAATGATACGGTCGGAAAAGGGTGGCTGCTGGACAGAGTGCTGTCTTCTTGCGAATTTGTCTGGTTATGGGAAGGTTAAACGAGACAAAAGAAGGAACAAAAAGCAGTCCAGAAAATCGAGTCATCTTTTCTTTCTATTTTCCCCTTGTTTTTATTCGGTAAGAAAATCATTTCATCTCATATTCGAAACAGTCCTTTTGTCCAGATGTTGGGGCTACACGTTTTCTTTCGCTTTTGTAGAACAGTAGACTTGCCCTGTAAGCAATGGCAATATTTCCAAAGAAACAAACATATACTTGATTGGCAATGCATAAGTTGAGAACTTGAGTTTGAACTCCTAGTGTGATATATATATATATATGCCTTATAGATTAGTTGTATTTCACCAATATTAATTTTGAAACACAAATTAAAAGCTAAACGTTTGAAAAAAAAAACTTATGATTTATGACTACGAAGATTAACTGTCCAGTCCATAAATAATCTGTAAAAATATACAATTTAATGTTATCATGCCACCTTTTTTTTTTTGGGCACATTATCTTGAGTACCAATGTCAACTAGTGTTAAACTATAAAGAGCTAATTTTTCACTTGTCTCTCAATTTCAATAAAACTAGTTTGCAAGACACTTAATTTTTGAACGCCGCCCATCCCCCAACACACCAAAGAGACTCACAAATTTCCCCGGGAGGAGGGAACAAACAGACCTTTGATAAGCCCCATTTCTGACCTGGAATATCAAGAGGCATGCATGAATGTTATATAAATTATTAATAAGGATGGTGCATGCTTAAAAGAACAAGAACTGGGCACTACATGTATTAGAAAGTATTGTGAATGGAATAGGTAAAAACATTAAATTCTTGCTCTATAGGGTCAGCATGATCGTTTGCCTTTGCCCATATATATGATGGGCAATTGTGACACCTCTTTCTCTCATTGTCGTTTCTAACATCGTGCAGTCCATGCGAGGCATATTATGGTAATCTATACAATGTGATCTATTAGATATGAAGTTTTATCATATTCGAACCTTCAACGCCAAAACTGCCAAGAATTAATAGATTATTAGCTGCAAATAAATTTTTGATGTTGGAGTTATAGTGCTAATAATTTTTATTATGATTAATTTAGTGTAGGACTAGCCATTGTTCTAAATATAAGAGTATTTTCAAATGGTATTAAATTCTTGTTCTTGAAAGAATTAAGAAAATTATGACAATCTTTGGAACTTAGGATTTCGTAGATAAAAGAAGAGTGTAATAAACATTATTTAATGATAATAGTCCATGCTAGGTCATATGCAATTTAGTAAGTATTAACTCCTTAAATTGAACATATAGTCACCTCTATAATTTTATTATTCATACTCTCTATCAATTTCTATTTGTAACTTATACTGCAATATTTCCTTATGCATGTGATTATATAAATAAGAAAGATTGTTTTTTAGATGAGATATGCCTGTTAATTTTTGATATTAAAGTGAATAAAATGAATTACTATTAGTACAAACTTGCCTCTTAAAGAAACTTAATCCAAGCAGTTACACAAGATAAGAAATGCAGTTTGATTCTAGGATTAAAATATATTAATGACATGTGATTAAATAAATGTTGACCTCAACTATAACTGATTACTACAACTTAATAGTCTCAACTTTTATACAGTTCATTTACAATTGTCCAAGTTAGTAAGATTGATTAAAGTAACTTTAATAAAATTTAACTAACTTCAACCAATAACACTAGTTTATTATGGACTATAATAATCTCAATTTATTTTGACAACATTTAAGGAATTTATTATTTAAAGTATGACTCTTTTTTAATGGTATTTTTACACATTGTTTCAAGTAAAACCATAAAGTGATCTTAGACTCTATTTGGAAGGATTAGTTGAGACAAAAAAATATTCGAGGGTATATTATGTGAAATCCATTTGCTCAATAAGCCATAACAAAGTCAAATTCTAATTAGGACTTATATAGTAAAATTTTAGAGACTAGGTCAAGTTAATTTGATTAAATTGGTACTGCACATTTACATGTTTGAAGGCCTTTTATTTTATTTTATTTTGGTGAATAAAAGATAATAGCTAGCAATTATACACTATGATCTTATTTACATATAAAATTACTAGTAATTCGATGCTCTTTCTATTATTACCCTCAAATACCTTCAAAGTTAATTAATTTTTGGTTAATAAAGAATAATAGCTTATAAAGATTAAATACCTTCAAACTTGTAATTGCTAGAATTAATTATTTTTTACTTTTTCACTAGTGATTATTGGGTAAATTTATGTGCTAAGGTTACATTAGTTGAAAGGCTTACTCCCTAGTGATGAAAAAATGACAATAATTATGATGTTAACTTCTGTTTGCACCATTGACATTCAAGAATGAGTTAAGGCTAATACATCTTATCAATTACTACTTTAGCATTTAGGGACACTTAATTCCTGTCAAAGCAAAAGTTTACATAAAATAGCTTCCAATTAAAAGCTATTAATTCTTTATTTGCCAAAAAAAAATTGACCTAAGGTGTTTATGTGTAAACAATTAATTGATGCTTTAACTCGACTTGATCAAACCACAAAGAACTTAAAAAAAAAAAAAGCATATAATTTTTAACAATTTTATGTGTAAACAATACCACTACATAGAATTGTTAGCGATTCTAAACAATTTTTCTTTATTGAAAAAAAAAAGACCTAGAAGGTATTTAAAAAGTGCTATAAAAAGAGCATATAATTTCAAACATCATGTTACATAGCAACATGATTCTATATTTGTGTTGACTAAGGTTAATTAGACATCAAAGAACTGCAAAGAGAAAAAAAAATAAAGAATTTAAGTTGGTCAACTAAACCTTTGATAGTATTTAACTAGACCCACAAAAAGTAGTAAAGAACAAGAATAAAGAATTGCTAGTGATTTTATATGTAAATAAATGCCAATTATTCTTTATTGATCAATAAATAATTGACCTTGAGGGCATTTGGGGATAGTAATTAAAAGAACATATAATTGTTGGTAATTATAAGCTATTATTATTTAATGTCCTAACACCAACTTCAAATTTGTCAAATAAAAAATTTACATAAAATAGATAGCTATTATGTTTCATAACAATAGAGTACCATGTTTGTGTTAACTAAGGTTAATTAGACACCAAAGAAGCTATAAAGAGAAAAGGCTTAACGAATTTTGTTCAATCGACTAACCCTTTAATAATGATTGACTAAATCCATAGAAAGTTGTAAAGAAAAAGAATATATAATAACTAGCAATTTTATGTGTTAATAAACAACAATTATTCTTTATTGACCAACAAATATTTGACCTTAAAGGTATTTGGAGATAGCAATCCAACAAACATATAATTATTGGAAATTATAAACTATTATCACTTGATGTTCAACCATTGATTTCAAATTTGTTAAAGTAAAACTTTACATAAAATAGCTAACTAATATAAGTTATTAATTCTCTATTTTCCAAAACAAAAATTAGCCTAAAGGGTACTTACAAATATTTATGTGTAAATAAAGACCATAACATATGATGGCCAGTAGTATCTAGTTATTGATGTCTAAACACCAATTTTAAATTTGTCAAAGTAAAAACTTACATAGAGTTGCTAATCATTATAAACTATTATAATTGCTATTAAATAATTAAATATCAGAATATATAATTGCTAGCAATTACAAGCTTCATACTACTTATTACTTAGTTCTCATTATGCTTTGGTTTGGAATTATTGCTCAATGGTTACTACTACATATTTATAATGTTTCATGTCTCCAAGCTTTGTTAACAATAACAAAAGCTACACCTTCTCAATACCTCACAATAAAACTTTGGTTCTAAACTTTGACTTGTATGGTAACAAATTCTTTGATGAGATAGCACTATCTAACCTACATAACCTAAAAAGATTAGTGATTTACATTTTCCTTACCATTGACCACAAGGTATGCTTTGATGCAAATAATCATCATATATTGATCCCATGTTTCCAATTCAACTTTAATTTCTATAGTTAAGGTTAAATCATGAACCCCTTTATGCATTAGTTTAAATCTTTCTAGTACTTCGGAACAATTAAGTTTAAAATCATCTCATAAATATGGACTTGTTGATATTTATCGACAAATTGCAACTTCAACTAATAATGAATCATTTGATGAAACTGATAACAATGATTGGGATTTAAAGTTAATAAATAAGAGTATAGAAAAAGAATGGAAAGTGTATATATATATATATAAATTTGGATATTATAAGAAAAATGAAAAAAAAAAAAGAAAATTAGCCTCATGAAATGGCAATTATGTGCTTTTTATATGATTAATTTATGTTTATCAAAAGTTTAGATTTTCCATCAATTAATTAGTAAAATATTTACAAAACAAAATTACTTTTTTTTTTTTTTTGATTAAAGAGATGCTGAAGTAGGTTGTGCCTTTTATTTTTTTACACAAAATACTTTTTGTTTCATTAAAACAACATACTAGAAATTTACCTTAAGCTATAAAATCATGCAGAGCATTAGTATAAAGAAGAGGGTATTTTCTTACTTAAATGATTTTACTTCTTTAACTCTAAATTTCCTCAACTTTTCTTATCAAATGTGAAGAAAAGTTATTTATGGACCCTACACTTAATGTGCTTATTCTTTTCTCACAAACTTCTTTTCCAACTTCTCGACAAACTAAGAGAAACTTCTTTTTTCCATCTTTGATGCCTCTCATCACTACCTTACTTATCTACTTCATGCAATACAAGCATAAGTTGTGTGAATGTGTTATAACATTAAAAGTTTTCTTTTAATTCTCATGATATCACATATGGAAATAACAAAATCATGTTGATATGCAACTAATAGGGATAAAACTAATGTAATTCTAGGTCTAATTGAAGGACTAGTGTAATAGAACTATTTAATATGATGGATCATTTTATTTATGTATATTATAAAAGTGTACATTGCTAATTGCACAAAGAAAAAAAAATTAATGAATATAAGTATTGTCATTTGTTTTAATGTAATGAGAAAATAAAGAAAAGGAAAATTAATATGTGTAAAATGACACTTATGACCTATGTGTAAATTATTACATGAATTTATGAAACAATTCACTTCTCTTTCAATTTTGACTCCTTGTTGTCCAAGATAATTAGATTTTTTTCTAAATATGACAATGGTCCACCAATTTCTAATTGGAAAGATATCTTAAAATTTGACATATCTCTTTCGCCTAAAAATGGTGGCTTACTTCGACATACCTAAGGAAAATTCTGTCTTCTTCATAATGAGAAGTCCCAAACTAAAAGAGATGTGATTTGTAATGATTAGGATAGAGTGGTTAGAGACTAGGCTATAAATATTATTTAAAGTAGGAAAGAATAAAAGAAGTGTAAAAGTTAAAAAGAACTTATGCACATTGATATATTCATCCAAAGAATCTTTATATAGAAAAGAATTATAACCATATCAAATGATGACATTAAAATTATGTCTCTTAGTAAGCAACACTTTATAACAATTAATTCAGACTCATAGCTCTAGTTAACTTTCAAACTTCCTAGATCTTGTTCATTTGACATAATTAAAAAGATAACAATAAAGTGTTATTATCAATTGAATTAAGTCAACTCTAATGCCAAAAAGTCATCATTTAGTTATGAGAAAATGAATAGTCATTAACATGGATGGTTGGGAGATAACCTAAAACTTTATATGTATTAATTTATTTGATTTCTATGAATGTATAAGATGAGGTATAAATGTAGTAAACCTAAATATTAGCATGCAAATTACTGATATGTTTGGATTTTAAGTGGGCTAAAAAAGTAAGTTGTGACAATAAGAACAAATAGGAAAAAAATGTTTTTTTCATTAATTGTTTAGATAAGTAAGAAATAAAAGGAAAGTAAAATAAATAGAAAGTAATTTTTTTTGCTTAAATGTGATAAGAAAATAAAGAAATAGATTCGATATTTATAAAATGTCACTTATACTACTTACATAATTTGAAATTTTAGTTTTTTTTTTTTTCAAAATTGACCACAATTAACATATGCTTGAGTGAAATGATCTATTGTTAATGCTTCCATATTTATCAAATAAGTATTCCTTTAATTAATTGGTACTTTGACTTTAATCAATTGGACTACTGAGAAAGTTACAAAGAAAACTACTACAATTTTATATGTACATAACCATCACAATATAAAATCACTAGTAATTATAAGCTATTATTCTTTATTGACAAAAAAAAATAATACACCTAAAAGTTATAATAAAAAAAGCATAGAATTGGTAGCATTATGTTACACAGATACACAATGTTGTGTTTGTATTATCTAGTACAACTAGACATAAAAAAGAAAAAGCTACTAAAAGAAAGAAAATAAAGAATTTTGGTCTGTTACTTAAACCTTTGATTATGGTTGATCGAACCACATAAAGCTACAAAAAAAAAACATATAATTGCTAACATTTTTATGTGTAAATTCATACCATTTATATTTTATTAACCAATAAATAATTAATCTTGAAGGTATTTATGGAATAATAATCAAAAGAACATATAATTACTAATAATTATAAGTTATTATTCTTTATTTTAATTTTTTTAAAGTCAACCAACTTCTTATATTTTCAAAATCCAAAAGCTAATTGTAATGATTGATATATTTTTTTTACTCCTTATATGACGTCTTTTTATTTGCTCTATCTTCCCTCTTTCAAAACCTTATTACATAATAACCCATACTCTTCCTTATAAGTGAAGATTTTTTTTTTCAAAAACCTATAAATAATACATATGTGTTTGAAGTTCTCGACTTCTCCCTAGAATCTACTAGGTTATGATATTGAGAAGGGAGTGAATTAGTATCACCACAATTTGTAATTCGTAGGTAAGTGAACAACTTCAACCTCTTTTTAAAAGTAAACTATTTATCAGAGTCGATTAAGGTAGATCTATTGCTACCTACTAATCACAATAGTCCCCAAAGTTACCTTTTAGACACCTTGCCTAATAGACAATTCAGATGTTCTTGTTTAGGTCTTTGTTAGGTTATGAGTTTGGCTGATACTTTAGTTGAGTTCATAACTCAATTCAAAACACAGAACATAAAACAAATTAAGAACACACGAGATTTATGTGGTTTTGTCAACGTGACATACATTTACAGTGGTAAGGACTCTCCCTTACAGAAACTATCCACTATACTTGAGAATTCCAGTTTTAATGGATGTCTTAATCCTCTGCTCCTTTCACTATTATAATTACTAAGTAAGTACAATACAAAGAGTGTCACTTACTTTATTTACCCTTTTTCTAACTTGTATTGCCTTTGTTAAATTGAAAGGCTGCTCCACTGCTACTTAGAAGTTCACTGTAATGCTCTCTAACTTCTCTTAAAGAAATATGAAAATATGTTGAGTTCTTTCAATGCTTCGCTGAATTTCTTCTTTACGTTGTTTCACACAACTCCTACTTTCACTGTCTCACGGTCTCACTCGTCTCCTATTTCACGATCTCACTGTCTCATGGCTCGCCTCATGTACGTTTCTGGTTTGCCCTTGCCCATTTCATACCTTCTTTGGCTGTATTAGATTTTTTCCCTTTTCTGCCTGTCATTGTTCATCGGCTGTCCACCCTTGTCCGTTCTAGTCGTAATAGATTTTTCTCTCCTTCCCTATTTGGTCATCAGATTTCTCTCTCCTTCCGCCGGTGGTGTGTTTTGTCGTGCTCACTTGGTTAGCCATCGGGTTTATTTTTCTCTCCTTCCCATCGACTCCTCTATTCTGGTCGTGTTTTCTTTTTCTCTCTCTTCCAACAACTGCCTCAATTTTTCTCTTTTTCTCTCGTGTTTTACTGACGATCTCTCTCTTCGTCCAACTAGATCTCTCTCACCTTTCAGCCGGATCTATCTCATCGTCCACTCTCTCTTGCTGTCGACCTGTTTCTCTCTCTTGCCATGTCGTGCTTTCTCTCTCACTGTCCAGCCGTGTCGACCCGTTTCTCTCTCTTGTCGTGTCATGCTTTCTCTCTCACAGTCCAACCGTGACATCCATTTCTCTCCTATCTCTGATGACGACTTCTCTCTCTCATCCAAGTGTTTTCTCTCTCTTCATTTGACAGCTTCATTGTGCTGCTCTCTTATGTTCCTTTATATACTCCTCCATAAAACCTAATAGGATAAATTTACTGTCTTGCCCTTCCATATAACTTTCATGTTCTTACCCTTCCACGTGGCTTTACTTTCTTGCACATTTAAACCTAGTTGACAACAATTACAACCTATACAAGGCTATGGGAATAATAGTATTGAATCTCCACAGATTTATACATAGTTTTAAGGTTTTTTTTTAATTTTTTATTGACAATAAATAAATAAATAAATCATTAACTTAGATGGTATTTAGGAAGTACAAATGAAAAAAACATATAATGTTACATAGTAACATCGTACCTTATTTGAGTGCACTAGGGTTGACCAAACACAAAAAAACTACAAGGTGAAAAGAAAAAGAGAATTTGATTTAGTTGATTAGCTTATTAACTGCAATCGATTGAACTCATAAAAAGCTACAAAGTAAAACAACAAATAATTACTAGCAATTTCAACATCTATAATCAAAAGAACATATAATTGACTTTAAGGGTATTTTGAAAATAGTAATCAAAAGAACATATAATCATTGACAATTATAAGCTATTATTGCTTGATGTTCGAATACTAACTTTAAATTTATCAAACTAAACATTTACATAAAATATCTAGCTATTACAAGCTATTAATTCTTTATTTACCAATAAAAAAAATTGACCTAGAGGGTATTTTGGGATATTTATGTGTAAATAAAAGCCACAACATTTAATTGCCAACAATGCCTACTTCTTGATGTCCAACATCAACTTTAAATTTTTCAAACCAAAAAATAATTGACCTATAGGGTATTTAAAGGATACTTCGAATTTAAATTCTTAACTTTAAATTTATAGGTTTAGCCAACTATAGTAAAAAATCAAATCAACTGACCTAAATTTTCTATTTCTTTTCTCTTTTATTCCCATTATTTCTCTAGAATTGTATAACTTGGCACCATGTCACAAAATATGTTGCCATTTTCTTAAGGATAATAACACTTGGCACCATGTTATTAAATTTAAAATTAAAGGTTGTAAGAAGTGTTCAATTATCTAAGTTTGAAATTTAAAAGTTCTCAGTATTGTGTTCTTTCCCTCTCTCTCTCTCTCTCTCTCTCTCTCTCTCTCTCTCTCTCTCTCTCTCTCTCTCTCTCTCTCTCTCTCTCTCTCTCTCTCACTTTAATTTTTTTAAAATTTGCTTTTCTTACTAACCCATTAAGATAGTAGACCGTGTGATTTTTCTATTGCAAAACATCATAATTTGTTTGGTAACATGTTCTCTCATTCTAATTTCTTTGAAATTCGCTCTACTCATTCACCCGCAAAGACAACAAAACTTGCCATTTTTCTATTAGAAGACCTTAAAATTTGCTCGGTAATGTGTTCTCTCACTCTCTTACTTTTTTTGTTTTCTTTATAAATATGTTCTTTTAGTGTTGATAAAATTAAAGTTAGGATAGAGAAAGAGTTATAAAAATAAGCAAAAAGGTATAGGTCTATGCCTAATTTGTTCTTTTTTTCTTTTTCTTTATATAGTAAAAAATGGTGAAGATTTATAAGCATTTGAAATTGATAGAAAACTTCCAAGTTCCTAATGATGTGATTGATGCACTTTATAAAAGTGGATTTGAATACTTAATAAGGATGACATGCCATTGTTATCATAAGTTTGACTTAGTATATACTTTAACTACTTGTTATGATGTAATTTCTAATTATTTTAGATGAGGTGAGAATGTTCGATTGTATTTTAACTTATTAAATATTTTGCATATTATGAAGTTACCAATTATTGGTCATCTCCTTATAGGGGTTGAAACTCATTCTTTAAATATGTTATGAGTTATTTGATGGAATTCATAATCTTTAGAAAAGAAATAAGGGTTTTCTTTTGAAAACTCTTAAAGAATTTGCCTTGAATAAAGAAGGATATCTTTTAGAAATAAGGATAAAGGCAACTGTTTTATTTCTTTTAAGTTGTATAGTTCTTAATTCTTTCACTATATGTATTAAAATTTTTTATGGCACTTTGTCCAAGATATTGAAAGAATAAAGAAATATGCTTGCAAAGAAGTTCGTTTGGTTGGAAATCCATCATAGCTTAGTCAAGTTTAAAAAGGTTTATAATAATGGTAAGTTTATAGGTATTGGTGGAGCAATATATGTTATAATGGTAAGTGATTTTTAGTTTTTGTTTCTTGACTAGTTTTGTAACATTGTTTCCATATAATACTTTGCTGATACTTTTTCTTTTTCTTCCTAATTTGTACTTCTAAGTATATTCCTAAGTTGTGTAAATTGTTTGTCAGATGAAATACAAATATAGCAATTACATTTCATTTGGTAAAAGGGGTAGACTTAAATTATATGAAGACTTGTACAAAATCCCTACCACTCTTCATAGGCAAATGGAATTGCAAAAAGTTTGGACAACTTGATTAATATATATTTATATAAACTAGTTTTATTTATTTAGTGCACATTATACTTTTAGCTAAAGTTTTTTCTATTATACATACAATGACATATAACCCAAAAATATTGAATTGGGTAATCTTATGTGTAGGAAGATATTAGCTAGTAGCCTTATGTAAGGTTTGCTTTGGAAAATTTGCCAATGCCTTATGGAAATCAAAGGTATATGACATTAGTAATCATTCTTATGTTTTGGAATGAAATGTATTTGCAACACACACCTTATATTGCTCATAAATAACTTTAGCTATCAAATGAGTTTAAAGAAAACATGAGAACATGGTTTAATAATCACATGACTCATGAAAAGAAATATATGAAAGTGAAAGGGATGCATCATAAGGAAGTAATTGATTTATATACTTTTTTGTTTTTTACTAGTTATGATTATAACCTTGAGTTTCTTATTTTATGCATTACGTCAAAGCAATAAAAATTATATAACACTTTGGTCTTAGAAACTTAGTGATAATGAGATAAAGCTAAGAAATAAAATCCATTAATAAGAGTGGATTGATTAAGCATAAGTAAAGGTTAAAGTGTCATAAAAGGATTAAATACATGACCCATTAGGAGTACTACTAGTGCATAAGCAATTGTAAGACTCACTAGAAGTCCCACTAAAGCACAAAAAATGCATGACCCATTAGAGTGGTGCTAGTGCACAAGTAGATGCACAACCCACTAAAGCACTAATAAGAGCAAAAAATGCATGACCTATTGTGATTGCTGCCAAAGCATGAGTAAGAGTAGTAAATGCATGATTTTTTGGTTATTACAGAAGTATAAGTTGAAACAACAAATGCAACAATAAATTATGAAATCACTAGAGCAAAATTTAGTGTATAAAGTGGGGGGGTGTGCACAACTAAATTATAAAGGAGGGGCATGACTAGGCTATTGATGAAAAACCTAAGCTAAAGTGGTACTATAAGATTGTAAAGTCTAAAACCTTACTTACACCTAAAAATCTGAAACAAATAAGTTGGAAACTCAAATTATATCCTAGAATTGTGAACTATGTCCAAGTAAAAGTTTATTATATTTTGGAAAATATATGTATTTTATACATTGATGTAGCTTTTGCTTATGTAGATTATATTTTAATTGTTATGCTTGTCATAAAAAGAAAAAGAAGAAAAAGAGATAAGAAAGGGCGTTGCATAGCATAAACAAGGTGCACCATAGCATGATGAAGTTGTAACAAACCCTTAATTTGGGAAAGTTTACCAAAGGAAGAATAAAAGTTAATTTTTTACTTAACAATTCTTGTAATGTTTAAGTTTAAATAATGTAACGATTGTAAATGGCTTGTATATGTAGTAAAAGTAAAGTTCATTCTCCTTTCTCATTCCTTTCTAATTTACCCTAACAAACCTTTTATAATTGATTTTGACAACAATTTTGTAAATATGAATCTACAATTAATTAGTTAGCAATTCTATTAATTGATAGGAAAGTGTATATTAATATTTATACTAATTAGTGAGTTAGCAATTCTGTAATTAGTTAGCAATTTTGTACATTATAATGGCTTATGTAATGGAATAACCATTCAATATACTAATGATCTTATATTAATATTAGTTCTTTATTGGCCAAAACATAATTGACCTTGAGAGTATTTAAGGAATAATAAGAAAAAAGCATATAATTACTAGTGATCTTATATGTAATTAAAGACCATAACATATAATTGCTAATGATTATAATTAAGCAATATTTGACCTTAAGGATATTTCAGGGATATTAAGAAATTGTGTATCATTACTAGTGATCTTATGTATAATTAATGACCACAATAGCTAATTGCTAGCAAGTAAAAGCTATTATTCTTTATTAACTAAAAAATAGTTGACCTTAAGGGTATTTAAGGAATATTGAGAAGAGTAGCTCGACTATAGAAGATAAGTAAACCTTTTTTTTTCCTTTATTTATTTTTTATCAACCTTTATTAGGTGAAGGACTCAAATTTTAATGATGAAGCACCCATGGTGGCACTAGGAAACCTTGTTGTATGAGCATTGCATTTCGCCTTGGAAATGGAACTACCAAAGGTGGATTCCTAAATGCTAGAGTAACAACTTATAAAGCATGTTGGCCTCAACTCATTCTCAAATGCCAAGGTGCAAATAAAAGTTACCATTATAATTTGTTGTCATTTTTTCATCATTAAGAAGTAATTCTTCCAACTAATGCATTCTTAGCATATAAATTCTATAGATTAATTACCAATAAGAAAGTAAATAATAATTTAACTAATATTGCATTAGTATCAAAATATTTTGACACTTGATCTCTTTTCCTAGAGTTAAGTTTCAAAGTTATAACTTTAAATTTCACCCTAAACTTTAAACAATTAATAGTCACTAAACTATATCTAGTTATTAATTTATAAACTAAAAGAAATATATTATTCCTACTTTAATAAACAAGGCTTATAGTTCAACCATTGTTATAATGTAAATGTTTATGAAGTTAATTGTGTTACATAAGACCTTGTAGAAAGCTAAAAAGAAAAGAAATATAAAATTGCTAGTGAGCTTATGTATTTACATAAAATAACTATTAATTATAAGCTATTAATTCTTTGTTTATTAAAAAACAATTAACCTAAAGGGCATTTAGGAGTATTTATATATAAATAAAGAGCACAACATATAATTGCTAGTAACACCTAATTCTTGATGTTAAGCATCAACTTTAAATTTTTCAAAGCAAAAATTTACATCAAATTGCTAGTCATTGTAAGCTATTATTATTTATTGAAAAAAAAATGACTTGAAGGGTATTTTAGAAGTATTGATAAAAAGAGTATATAATTCTTAGGTATTGTATTTATAAATAAACACCACAAGTTAAAATCACTTGTGATTATAAGTTATGATTTTTTTATTTATCAAAAAAATAATTGACTTAGAGGGTGTTTAGAAATACTAATAAATAAAGAATATAATTACTATTAATTCTTTATTGGTCAAAATATAATTGGCTTTAAGAGATAGTAAGAAAAAAGTTTATAATTATTAGTGATCTTATATGTAATTATAGACCATAACATAAATTATTAATGATTACAAGTTATTACTCTTTATTACAAGTTATTACTCTTTATTAACTAAACAATATTTGACCTTTAATGTATGTAAGGAATACTAAGAAAACAACATATCATTGCTAGCAATCGTATGTATAATTAATGATTACAACAAATAATTGCTAACAAGTAAAAGTTAATATCTTTCATACACAAGTTTGTTAAAAATATGAAAATCCTAAAAGAAGAAAAAGATTTTGACTTAAAAAGTCAATTGTCAACCTTTAACCCTTAAAGGTGGCCTTGAGTCCCACTCATTATTCTTTTATGTCAATCTTATAGGGAACTTCAATTCAAATTTGATCCTTGAATCACCCTTATTACCAAGTTGGTTCCTTAGTAATTGGCATGCTTTTCCTAGCAAGAACAAGCTTAAAGCCAAGGATTACTATATCTGAAGTTTCCAACTTCACCCTAAGATCTAGTAGTCTGTGATACTGAGAGGAGGGGTGAATCAGTATCACCCTTCAAACTCTGATAACTTAAGTCAAAGTATTCTACTTCTTTAATACTTTCATTCTCATCAATACACAGGTATGTAAACAACTTCAACCTCTTCTTAAAAGCGAACTCTTTTTCAGATTCTACTAAAGTAGATCTATTATTACCTACTAATCACAATAATCCCCAAAATCACCTTTCAAAAACTTTTCTTATTAAACAAATTGGATGTTCTTGATCAGGTCTTCTTTAAGTTATGGGTTCAATGATACTTTAGTTGCATTCATAACTTAATTCAAAATACAAAATGTAAATCAAAGTAAGGATACAAAAGATTTACGTGGTTCCGTCAACGTGACGGACGTCCACGGTGGTAGGGACTCTTCCTCTACCAAGACAATCCACTATACTTGAGAATACCAGTGTGGGACACCCGATGTTCACAATGTAGTTACAATGGATGTCTTAATCCTCTGTTCTTTTCACTATTACAAATACAAAGTAAGTACAATACAAAGAGTGTCACTTACTATATCTACTCTTCTTCTAACTTGTCTTGCCTCTGTTGAATTGAATAGACTACTTCACTACCGCTTAGAAGTCCACCACAACACTCTCTAACCTCTCTTGAAGAAATATGGAAATACGTTGAGTTCTTTCCAATGCTTCACCTAATTCCTTTCCTAGGTTGTTTCACACAACTCCTGCTTCCACCCTCTCATGGCTTCATGGCTTGCACTCACGCTTCTAGTTTGTTGTTACACATCTCACGGCTTACCCCACACTTCTGATCAGTCTTGCCATTACACATTTTGGTCTCACGCCATCGCACGTTTTGGTCTAATGCCGACGCACGTTCTGGTCTCATGCTGTCACACATTCTAGTCTCACGCCGATGCACGTTCTAGTCTCACATTTTAGGTCTGCACTGGCTTCGCTGCTCTCAAGCCTCATGGATACTAAGTCTGCTCTCCTTGTCCATTTCACGGTTCCACTGGTCTCTTACGGGTTTCTTTTTGACATGCATTCCTTTGCCGTGTTGTCATTTTTTCTCTTACCAATGGTTGTACGTTTCTCACGGGTTTCTCTCTCTTGTCGTCACATGGTTTTCTACTTGTTGTGTCATCTGTTTCTCTCCCGATGGTTGTACATCTCTCACTAGTTTTCTCTCATACTATCCAGCCGGTTTTTTCTCTCACCTTCTGAAGTTCCCGACTTATCCCTAGGATCTACTAGTTGGTGATACTGAGAGGGGAGTGAATCAGTATCACCACAATTCACAATTTGCAGGTAAGTGAACAACTTTAAGCTCTTTTTAAAATCGAACTCTTTCATAGACTCAACTAATATGGATCTATTGCTACCTACTAATCACAATAGTCCCAAAGTCACCGTTCAAACTCCTTGCCTAATAAACAATTTAGATGTTCTTATTTAGGTCTTCGTTAGGTTATGAGTTCGTTGATACTTTAGCTGCGTTCACAACTTAATTCAAAATAGAGAACGTAAAGCAAATTAAGGACACATGGGATTTACGTGGTTCCGTCAACGTGATGTACATCCACGGTGGTAGGGACTCTCCCTTACCGAGACTATCCACTATAATCGAAAATTTTAGTTACAATGGATGTCTTAATCCTTTGCTCCTTTCACTATTGCAATTACTAAATAAGTACAATACAAAAAGTGTCACTTATTGTATCTACCCTTCTTCTACCTTGTCTTGCCTTTGTTGAATTGAAAGGCTACTCCACTATTACTTAGAAGTTAATCGCAACCCTCTCTAATCTCTCTTGAAGAAATCTGGAAATATGTTGAGTTCTTTCAAAACTTCACCAAATTTCTTCTATACGTTGTCTCACACAACTCCTACTTTCACTGTCTCACTGTCTCCCCATCTCCTTGTCTCATAGCTAGCCTCACGTTTTTGGTTTGTTGTTCCACGTCTCATGGCTTGCCTGTCTGTTTCTTTCTCTCTCTTGCTATCTAGCCGGATTTCTATCTCTTACCATCCTTTGTTCTATCAACGATCTTTCTCTCTTCATCCACCCCTCTTTGGTATTTCCAGATTTTCTCTCCTTCTCCCCTATTTGGCCGTGTTTTCTCTCTCCTTCTCGTCGACTCCTCTAGTCTGGTCTTCTCTCTTGTGTTTTGGCTGACCACCCCTGTTCTTCCGACAACGGCTTCTCTCTCTTCTTTGGGTGTATTTTAGGGGTATCAACTTTTCGCCTTGGCCCGACGATGGCTCCGATTTGGCCGTATCTTTACCTCTATTCTCTGTTCTTCGTTTAGCCCCTACTTTCGGCATCTCCTTCTTTCTCTCTCTCAACAGTTGTTCTTCTTTATTGCCGTAGTTATCTATCTGTTTAGCCCCCCAATTTTTCCACTCGTCACTTCGTCTCCTTTCCATTCACCCACTTAGCCATTCACCTTTTTGTCTCCTTCTCCTATTTGGCCAAGTTTCATTTTCTCTTCTTCTTCCAACGACAATTACTGTTCACTCGATAGCTAAATCGTTTTCTCTCTCTTCCTGTTAACGACTACTATTCACTCAATGCTACCGTTCACTCGACGGCTAATGTTCAGCTACAGTGTTAGGCAATTATATTAGCCTTTATATACTCTACATAAAATTTAATAGGGTGAATTTACTATTTTGCCCTTCCATGTAGATTTTACATTTTTGCCCCTCCATGTGGCTTTTACCTTCTTGCTTCTCTTCCGCTTTGCCAACCAATTACAAATCTGAAAAACTCGCAAAGTAGAGATGGAGGATTCACCTGAACTTTAAGCTTGAGGAGGCATATGCACAAATAAACTCAATCTGTGCTTTTCAAATAGCTCTATGGACAGAAGTTTAGTTAGAATATCTGAAATTTGATCTTTAATGACAACATACTCCAACTATATTATACCCTATTCCACTTGATCTTTGATGAAGTGATACCAAATGTTAATATGCTTGCTTCTCGAATGTTGAACCGGATTCTTACTAAGATCAATAGCGTTTTGATTATCACAAAATACACTCACTGGTAACTTTACTTCAACACCCAAGTCTGCCAATTATCATAGCATCCATATCACCTATGTACATGTTGCACAAGTAACCATATACTCAGCCTCAGCTGTGCTCAAAGCAACACTGTTTTGCTTTCTACTTAACCATGCAACACACTTTGAACCCAAGTAAAAGTTGTAGCCACTGGTTGATTTGCTATCATCTATATTTCTTGCCCAGTTTGCATCAATGTATACTTCTAGTTTAACAGAATCCATGGTTGGATACCACAAACTCATTTCTAGTGTTCCTTTAAGGTACCTTAGGATTCTTTTCACTGCCAACACATAAGACTCCTTAGGATTAGCTTGCATAAGATCAGGCCTTGATGTTGTAAGACATAGAAGACTCCTTATCATCTTCTTGTACTTTGTAGGACTTGTACTCCTTCCCTCCTGATCTTTTGTTAACTTATAGCCCACTATCATAGAGGTATTGACAAGTCTGCTATCCTCCATGCCAAACCTTTTCAGCATCTCTTTGGCATATTTCATCTGAGAAACAAAGATACTTTCTTCACATTGCTTTATCTATAATCTAAGAAAGTACGTCATTTTTCCAATCAATGACATCTCAAATTCGTTACTTATCTTCTGTCCAAAATCTTGGCATAGCTCAGAGTGATCCCCTCCAAAGATGATGTCATCTACATATACTATGGTTATCAGCTAGCCTTTCTATGAGTTGAGCACATATATGTTATTATTAACCATTTCCCTTCTGAAGTTCAACCTCCTTAAGTAAAATCCAGCCTACTATACCATGCTCTTGGAACTTGCTTAAGACCATACAAGGCTTTTTTCAGCTTGCACACATATGTCTCATCCTCATTGATTTGTACCCCATCGGGTTGTTCAATATACATTTTTTCTTTTAGGAGCCCATTCAAAAAGGTGGATTTCACATCTATCTGATAGACTTTATACCTCTTGTGTGCTGTCAAAGCTAAAAACATTCTGATAGTTTCCAACCTTGCTACTGGTGCTAAAGTTTCATCAATATCTACCCCTTCTATCTGAGTGTAGTCTTTACAAACCAACTTAGCCTTGTTCCTCACCACCTTGCCATCTTCATTGTGTTTATTCCTAAACCCCCATTTTGTTCCTATGATATTCTTATTAGTGGGTCTTGGAACCAGCTCCCATGTATCATTCTTCTCAATTTGATCCAGCTTTTCATTGATAGCTTTGACCCATGCTTTGTTTGAATAGCCTCTTCAACAAATTTAGGTTCAACTTGTGAGAGTAAAGCAGTAGCTCCCACAATTCTTCTTCTTATTGTAACTCCTGCTGATGGCTCACCTATGATCTGATCTCCTTGATGGGTACTAATCCATGTTTTCTTTGTCCTTCTTCCTTGCACCGTCTTAGTTACAAAAGGATCTTTTTCTTCATCTTCAAACTCACTCTTCTCTAAGTTTGAACTTACTTCTTGTTCCTTTTCTTTAGGTTGGTCTAATTCTTCATCTACATTTAAGTCATCTTCTTTTTTATCCTCAACTTCTCCATTCTGCATTGTTTTCCAGTTCTCATCTATTCTCACATCACTAGAAGTGATCACTTTTCCTAGCTTATGTAGGAAAACTCTGTAACCTTTTGTCTTTTTTGAGTATCAAATAAAGACTTCTTCATCAGACCTAGCGTTGAATTTTCCCAAGTTTTACTCTTTGTTATTCACAAAACATGGGCTGCCAAAGACTCTAAGATACTTAGCTGTTGTCTTCTTCCCACTCCATAGCTCATATGGAGTCTTATCAGTATTGGGCCTTAGTAATACTTTGTTTAGTAGATGCACGGTTGTAAATGTTGCTTCTATCCAAAATCTTGTGTGAAACTTAGATTCCAGCAATAGAGTTCTCGCCATTTCAATAACAACTCTATTTTTCCTTTCTACTACCCCGTTCTATTAAGGTGTTCTTGCTGCTGCCATTTAATGATGAATTCCATGCTTCTTAAGATAATCTTTAAAACTTTATTTGTAAATTTAGTGCCTTGATCTGACCTCAATACTTTGATCTTCCTTCCACTCTCATTTTCAGCCAATCTTCTGTATCTCTTAAAGCAATTCAAAATTTCTGACTTGTATTTGAGGTAAGGTAGGTCCTTCTCAAATAATCATCAACAAACAAAATGAAGTACCTCTTACCTTTCAACCCTTTTGTCCTCATCGGTCCACACAAATTAGTATATATAATGTCAAGCACTACTTCAGAACTGAACTCTTTGGTCTTGTACTACTTTTTGGCATGTTTTCCTTTAGAGCATGTTGAGCAAACATACTCTCTCTTTCTCATAAGGTCAGGAATGTCTCTGATTGCATGAGTAGTGGTCAGCTTCCTCATGTTTTTCTATGATAAGTGTCCCAACCTCCTATACCAAAGTTGATTTTCTTCTTCTTTTGTGAGTAAACAACTGCTTGTCTTGTCCTCATCAATCACATATAAATTTCTAGTTGTTCTCTTCCTAGTTGCAACAATATTGCCTTCTTTACTCTTTACCTAGAAACCTATTTTTGTGAATATCACTTTGTGATCGTCATTGCAGAATTGGCTGAAAAATGCTAGATTATATCTAAGTCCATCAACGTGCAGAACATCTTTTAGCTTTCCTTTTCCAATATTCACTGACACTTGACCACTGATGTTGAGTGAATCATCATTGCCAAACTTGACTCTGCCTTCTCTTGATTTGTTTAGCTTTGATAATTTACTCATCTCTCGTCATGTGTGAAGTGAATCCACTATCAAGGATCCACTGCATCCTTGCAATCAGCCTTTAGTGCAATTTCAGCTATATTGGCCACCTCTTTTTTTGCTCTATATTCCTTCTTTTAAATTGGCTGAAAGATAGTTTTCTCCTTTTTCTTAGCTTTGACTACACCATTTGTTTTCACTGTTCCATTGAGTGCCTTCTCTTGTTTAGGGAGAAGTGTCATACATCTCTTGGCATTATGGCCATCCTGCCCACACCTTTCACACTGTTCCAAGTCTACCAATAAAGCAAACTTGTTCTTTGAAACCATTGGTTTAGGCTTCCACCAACACTCTTTGTCAATATATCCTTACCTTTTACAGTATGTGCAAGAACTCACGACAGGTGTTCTCCTCTGAATTTTGTATTGTCTCCCCCTATATGTAGCATTGTATCTTCTCAAATTTGAGATATATACTATCGTTCTCCACCAGCAGTTACTCGCCTGATGACCCCAAACTCCATAATAAAGGCAATGACCTTGAAACTGCCTCTTCTTGGGTCTGATTACAGTATGTCTGATCACAGCTTGTCTTCTTCTATTCATCACTTGTTATGTAAGCAAAGTAGTTGGCTTCTTTGCTTGTGTGACTTTCATTTTAGTCACCTTCTTCTCCTTCTTCTGTTTAGCCGTAGCCTCTACTGGCTAACTTTCTTTTCTTTCTGAGATGTAGCAGCTATGGGTTGCTTCTCTTTAACCACATACATCATTTTTGGCCCTAGCTTTGGTTTGATAACTGTCTTCTCTTCTTTAGTTATCTTCACTTAAGTTACAGCCTTCTCTTTCAACTTCTGTGGCAAAGTCTCCTTCTTCTTTTTTCTTGTAGAACTTGTTTCTCTTACCACTTCAAACATCTGCAAGTTTTTCTCACTCTTTTTAAGTTGTTGCTGAAGTCTCAACAACTCTATCTCCATTTCTTCAATTGTTGAAGTCCTTGAGCCAAGCTTTATTGTAAGGTCTTCACATATTTTGATTTGTTCTTCAAATCTTCTCTTTAAGTCAATATGTTCAGCCCTTATTTCATCATTTTGACTTTTAGCTTCCTTAGACTTTGCTTCAACTTGTTTTATGTGAGCCTCCAACCTTTTTATGGTTTTACCCCTTTTGATTATCTCCTTTGAAGCTACTTCTAGCTCAGCTTCAAGATCTAGCTCTTCTTCATCAACCTCTTCTTCCTCTTCAAAGGTTGAGCTACCACCTTATGCTGATTCCATAAAGACATGCTCATCTAATGAGTCTTCATCTTCCTCCTCATCAGCTTCTTTTATCTGACTCATATAACTCTTGAATGAGCCTCTCTTCTTCCTCTGTAGGTTGACACTCTTCTTATTGGACTTCTTTGATTTAAATGATGATCTTCTCCATCTTGAATTCTGCTCATCATCACCATCCTCATCTTCATCATCAAGTTTCACTTTGCACTAAGAAGCAAAGTGGCTAGTCTGCCCATAATGATGACATCTCAATGACAACTGTCTTTTTCCCTTCTTAGACCCCTTTTTTAATTTCCTTGTGAAGTAAGCCAATACTTCACCTTTACTTTCTTCCTCCTCCTCATCATCATCATCCTTACTGGATGATTCTTCCTCTTTTTTTATCTTTGAGTGCTTCATAGCTTTGAAAGCTGCCTCATTTGATACCTTCGTTGTTGCAGAGCTTTCAGTTGACTTTATTCTCATTTCATATGCAATGAGATTGCACTGGAGATCATGCAGAGACATAGAATTGAGATCTCTACTCTCCTCTATGGTTGCTACCTTTGAGGCAAACCTCTTAGGCAGAATTCTCATAATTTTCTTCATAATCTATGAGTCCTTCTTGTTCTTCCCATGACTTCTTAGGTCGTTTATAGCGTCAATCGTCTTGGTGAAGAACTCTTGAATTATCTCATTCTTTTGCATTTTGAGAGATTCATATCTCTCCTTGAACACTTGAAGCTTAGCCTCCTTCATTCTGCCATCACCTTCATAGATTTTCTGCAATCTATCTCATATCTCCTTAGTAGATTTGCAGTCCATAACTTTAGCATACTCAACATCTGTCAATGTTGAAATGATGACATTTGAGGCCTTTCCATTTATCTCAAACTGCGTTAACTCCTTTGGGGTTGGGTATTTACCTTTTTATGGAGCCACAAAACCCTTCTGTATGCATTTCACCATGTTTATGCCCATTGTTGCAAATACCACTTGCATTCTTGCTCTTTACATATGGTAGTTGGTTTCGTGAAGATTGGAACTTTCTTGCTATAAGTGATGCTAGTGTTGGAACCGGCTTCCATTTCTCAGTATGCTAAACAAGTCAAACTTCTAGATCCCTTCAAACTAGTACACCAAGCTATTAAGCTTCAAATTGGTGAACCAGTGCTCTGATATTCCCGACTTCTCCCTACGATCTATTAGTTTGTGATACTGAGAGGGCAGTGAATTAGTATCACCACAATTCATAATTTGCAGGAAAATGAACAACTTTAACCTCTTCTTAAAAGTGAACTCTTTCTCAAAATCAACTAAGGTGGATCTATTGCTACCTACTAATCATAATAGTCCCAAAGTCATTTTTCAGACACTTTGCCTAATAGACAATTCAGATGTTCTTGTTTAGCTGTTCGTTAGGTTATGGGTTGGCTGATACTTTAGCTGTATTCACAACTCAATTCAAAACACAGAACATAAAGCAAATTAAGGACACATGAGATTTACATAGTTCCATCAACATGACATATATCCACGGTGGTAGAGACTCTCCCTTACTAAGACTATCCACTATAATTGAGAAGTTTAATTACAATGGATGTCTTAATCCTCTGCTCCTGTTACTATTGCAATTACTAAGTAAGTACAATACAATGAGTGTTATTTACTGTATTTATCCTTCTTCTATCTTGTCTTGCCTCTAATGAATTGAAAGGTTGCTCCACTACCGCTTAGAAGTTCACTGCAACGCTCTTTAACCTCTCTTGAAGAAATTTAGAAATAAGTTGAGTTCTTTCAATACGTTATCTCACGTTTCTGGTTTGTCGTTCCATGTCTCACAAATTGCCTGTCTTTTTTCTCTCTCTCTTACTACTGTCCAACCAGATTTCTCTCTTACCACCTAATTTCTCTCTCTTACCGTCAAATTTCTCTCTCTTACCATCCTCTGTTCTGCCAACGATCTCTCACTTTGTCCACCCCTCTTTGGCCATTCCAGATTTTCTCTCCTTTTCCCATATTTGGCCATGTTTTTTCTCTTCTTCCCGTCGACTCCTCTGGTCTAGTCATCTCTCTTGTGTTTTGGCCAACCACCCCTATTCTTCCGACGATGGCTTCTCTCTCTTCTTTGGGTGTATTTTAGGCATATCGACTTTTCTCCTTCGCTCGACAATAGCGCCGATTTGGCCATATCTCGACCTCTATTATTTGTTCTTCATTCAACCCCTACTTTTGGTGTCTCCTTCTTTCTCTCTCTCGATGGTTGTTCTTCTTTATTACCGTCGGTATCTCTTTGTTTAGCCCCCCAATTTTTCCACTCATCATTTCATCTTTTTTCCGTTCACCCACTTGGCCATTCACCTCTTTGTCTCCTTCTCCTGTTTGGCCAATTTCCGTTTTCTTTTCTTCTTTCGGTGACAGCAACTGTTCACTCGACGGCTACTGTTCAGCTATAGTGTTAGGCAATTATATTGGCCTTTATATATTCTCCATAAAACCTAATAGCGTGAATTTACTGTTTTGCCCTTCCATGTAGATTTTACGTTTTTACCCCTCTATGTGGCTTTTACCTTCTTGCCTTCCCTTATAACTTTACTTTCTTGCACACTTAAACCTAGTTGACAATAATTACAACTCATATAAAGTTGTGGAAACAACACCGTCCAACCGGGTCTCTTTTATTTTGTAGGTGGTGTTTTGTCGTGCTCACTCTATTATGTCGTATGTCCCTTTTCTTTTAAGGGTTTGGGTTTATATACTCCCTTCCATGAAAACCCTAGTAGGGCTTACTGCAGCGGATTTACTTTCTTGCCCCTTTATGTGGCTTTACTTTCTTGCCCCTTCATGTGGTTTCAAATTACTTGCACACTTAAATATAGTTAATAACAATTACAACTCATACATGGTTGTGGGAACAACAATACCATTTACTTTCATTAATAGGTCATAACCATAAAGTGTGATGAGATTTAATGCTATTCCTCCCAATATTTTGGCTAACAATAACATTATGGTTCACAAGGTCTTTGCCATCTCTCTTATATGCATGATGGGGTTCTTCAACTATTATAAATACAAGGTCAACAAAAAGCTAGTTGAGCTACTAATTTCCTTTATTAAGTAAAATAATCTTTGTTTCCATCCTATCTTCATTTTAATGGTCAGCATCTCTAGTTCTTGCACTTGTCACCTTTTAAGTTGAGTTTCATATTGAATTAAAGTCACAAAAAGTCAATTTAGTGCTCAAAAGTTATGATTTGTATATGAATCTTTTATCAAATCATACATAAGAGAACCAAAAAAAAAAAAAAACAGTTAAAAAAAGGGATAACTATAAAGTTGATTTTTAATGATCAGAATAACAAGGTGCTTTAAATGACCTTAGTCATAATATAGCATAAGCGAAAAGCATATTCCAATAATTAAAAGTCAAATAGAGACTGGGACATACATTTAGCAAAGTTGATCAAGTATTGCTATCATGGATTATGAAATATCACCACATAAACTTTAAATCCGATCATAGAATTTATAAGAAATTATTGGCAAAAAAGAATCAAGCGTATAGCCTAAAACTGTTAGTAAGGCTCTATGAAAAGCCTTTATTTTGCTCAATGATTATTCATGTTCTCCAGGCTTATAACAATTGTAATGCTATTACTTTACTTGTGAACATATATTACAACTTAAATGTAACTATTTTTCCCTTTAACCTTCAATTATCACTTATTATAATTAAGGGTAACTCAAAGAAGAAGCTTTATAGCAACTTATGTGATTTGTTTAAGTTATAATTTTATATTTAAATTTGAAATATTTTGAATTATGTACAAACTTAAGTAATTAAGTGTCATATAAACTTATGTAAGCATATGTAATTTGAATTTGCATTATGAAATTTAAATTTGTATACTAAGACCCTTATATATTATGAAGGGTTAATCTAATGAAAGAGAGGTCAATAAGCTCCCAAAAATATTATCTCAATCTTTCCTTTCCTTTATTCTTAAGTATTGCTTCTATCCTAAGGTGAAAAAAGAACATTAAGTTATGAATCTCAAAAATCAATGCTTTGGTATCAAAGTTAATGCATCTAAGAGACCTGTAACCTATTAAGGAATAAGAGAAAAGAGCATGCATCAATAAACATATTATAAAGATCAAAAAACCAAAAGAATACCTTTACTAAATCAAAAAAAAATTATAAATCTAATAGCTTCCTTCAATTTTTCTCCTCTCCTACTTCCTAAGTCTAATAGGGAGAACTATTTTCCATGGATAATGATGATAAAAGCATACCTCAAAACTTTTAATTTATCAGAAGCTATTAAAATTGGTGCACAATCGCCTTATGTCCTTACCACAAATTAAGAAGCATAATAAGCAAGTTGTAAAACAATACCAAGCATTGACTTGTATCCACTTAACAGTGTCTAAAACTATCTTTAATAAGATAATGGCTTATAAGACAACCAAGCAAACATAGACCAATTTAAGGGGACAAGTTCTCTATTCATAAAATGACCTTAAATATGCAATTTCTCATCCTTAAAAAAAGTATGAACTCTTAAGGATAAAGGAAGCAGAGATTATCAAAGAGTATAGGGATAGACTTCTTAAAGTAGTTAACCATATTAGAATTTATGGGGAAGATTTTCTTAACAAGAACATTATGCAAAAGGTGCTTGTAAGTATTTTAAAGAAGTTTGAGGCAAAATTTTCCCCTTTGAAAGACTCCAAAGACCTCACCACATTAGGCTTACCTCAGCTTATTAATGTTTTTTAAGATTAGGAGTAAAGAAGGCTCCTTAGGCAAGAAAAAGCAATTGAGGGTGCCTTTGCAATGAAGCACCAACAAAAGTCTTAACAAAGAAAAAGATAATAAGGTAAGCCAAAAAAGAAGTCTAAGGAAAATGCTGATTTTAATGGTAAGAAGCGATATTTGCTCCATAACTACTACAAAAAGACCAATCATTTGCCCAAGTATTGCTAGAAAAAGCCTAACCTTATGTGCAAAATATTTAACAAGAAGTTCATTTAGAGAGAATATGCTAACACAAAGGTAATTTGTAATAACCATCTTAGAAGCCACAATAAGCTCAAGTTGCAAATAAGTAATAGACATCAAAGGAATAGTTATTTGTTGTAGTATCTAATTGCAACAACATAAGAAGTACCATATGGCTTGTTGACTATGGTTACACTAACCATATGTCTCCCAATTTACAATCTTTTAGAGAAATTAATAGATCTTTCATGTCTAAGTTAGAATTGGCAATAAGGAGCTAATTGAAGTACAAGGGAAAGGTAATGCTACCATTCACACAAACTCAAACACCAAGCTTACGTATGATGTACTATATGTACCTAATGTAAGTTACAATTTACTAAGTGTGGGGCAACTACTTGAAAAAGGCTACAACTTGAACTTTAAAGAAAAATCTTATACAATCTTAAATCTAAATGGCATTCAAGTGATCAAAGTACCTATGAAAAGTAAGGCATTTCTCTTAAAGGCAAATAAGGTTCATTAGAATTTTGTGCCTTAGCATTAAAGGCTTAGTCACTACTATTATCCTCACCTTTAGAAAATGTAGAAAAAAAAAAAGGTCAATTTATGATATACCAGAAATTGTAAACTTTAAAACCACTTATAAGACATGCAATCTTAGGAAACAATCTAGGTTAACATTCCTAAATGGGGGCATTTTTAAAGTAAAGAAAAAATTGCAACTTATTTATAATGACATTTGTGATCTTATAAAATTTAAGTTCTTAAATAAAAGTAAATGCTATATTATCTTTGTTAATGATCATACCAAATTCACCTGGATTTTTTTTCTTAAACAAAAAGATTAAAGTGCCAACAGTTTTTCAAATATACAAGACCTAGATTGAAAAGTAAACAAGTCATGTGATTAAGGCTATTAGATCAAAAAATAGCTCAAAGTATAAATCTAAGATATTCAAGAAAATTTGGAAAATATCTAACATTCAGTAGTAACTTATAATGACTTACTCACCTTAACAAAATAGGGTAAGTAAGAGGAAATCTATCATAGGCATAACTAGGTTTCTTATAATAAAGAAAGGACTTCTAAGGCAATCATGGTCTATCGCAACTGTTACCTCAATTTACTTGCTAAATATGTTACCTATTAAGGCTTTCACTTACTCTACAACATATAAGTCTTGGTTTAGAATTATACTATCCTTAACACATCCCAGGGTGTTTGAAAAATTATGCTACACATATATGTCTCAAAGTAATAAAGACAAGTTGGATCACAAAGCTTGTATATAAGTGTTTATTAGTTATACAAACACACTTAACACATATAAAGTATATGATCTTGTCATAGCAAGAATTTCTATTAGTAGAAATCTAAAGTTTGATGAAATCAAAAGTTGGGATTAAGGGAAGTCATCTGTTAACAGTGATCTAGATTATACATTAGGCTCATAACCTCCCTTAGTGCAAGAATATAACTCTTGAAAGGAAGAAGATATTGATAACTCTCTTATTATGGACATTAGATCACTTGTTAAGGTGCATGAAAGATGCAATAAGGTGTATTTGGAACCAATTAACTATGAAGAAGCTATAAACATCTTAGGATGGAGAGATTGATGCAATAAAGAGAAATAACTCCTAGATTTTGGTGCCAAAGCCAAAAAACAAAAAGGATATAAGAGTCAAATGGATATACAGAGCTAAACATAATGTAGATGGAATCATAGATAAACTTAAAGTTAAATTGGTTGCTAAAAGGTTCATTCAATAGTAGAGGATTGACTATACAAACACCTTTGCTCTTGTGGTTAGACTAGACATTATAAAGCTCCTCATAGCTATAATACTCACAAATATTGATTGGTTCACCAAATAGATGTCAAGTCTGCTTTTTTGAATGACATTTGCAAGAGAAATCTTCATTAAGCAATCGCCAAGCTTTAGTAAGGCTAAAGAGGAAAATAAAGTGTATCTCTTAAAGAAAGCCCTTTATGGTCTTTGAGATGTAGTGAAATCATTGGAAAAACCAGTAATGACAAGTCAATCTTGACATTGAGGAGTCAATATTAATGGTGACCCTAAATTTTAGGACTTAAATTTAGCCGTTGATTTTAGGGCAACTTATAGGAATCAACGATGACCGCTAATGATCATGTAACCCTAATATCAAGGCTCTATAAATACTCATATATGTCTTGTAGGAAGTGTGTGTGCTACAAAATGTTTTGAGAGAACAAAACCTAATTACAGCAACTGGCCAAGAGAGAGAGAGAGGCAACAAGGTAGCCAACCACCATACCTACAAACTTAAAGCAGTTTGCCATTCTCACTAACACCTATAGTAGTCAGCCCTCACCAAGTTACAATAGTTGATCCTCACCAAGTTGTAGCAACAGGCCTTAATCAACACCTGTAGCAGCCAGCCCTTACCAAACTTGTAGCAGTCAGCCTTAAACCAACAATCTGGTAGCCAAGGAAGATAAACCAAAAGATGGTGTAGCAACCTTTGAATCCAACAACCAAAGGAGACAAACTAGAAGGTGGTGTAACAACTTATGAATTCAACAGCCAAGGGAGACAAGCCAAAAAGTGGTGCAGCAACCTATGAATCTTGCATTAAGGGAAGACAAACAAGGGGGTAGTAGCTTCACCAACAAACTAGTAGCCTGCACTAATAAACCAAAAGGCAATATCCTACACCAATAAAACTAGGAGGCAGTAACAGGTCCAGCAGAAGGTGGCACAGTAATAGGAGGTCTCCATATTAGCAAACCAAAACTAGCAGTCATAACAACATAATCTGGGATAAAAAAGCAAACCAGCAATAGGTGATTCCTACACTAGCAATCCATAAGGCTTTCTAACAGTAAGGTGTATAACCATTTACTTCAACTTAGATCCTTTAGAAAACATGATAGAAACGACCCTCTATCTTAGAAAGAAAGCTACTCATATTCTATATGTCTCTATATATGTCAATGATCTCAGATCATTAAAGATGACAACATCTTTATACATCAATTCAAAGGTAAGATGAACAACCAATTTGAAATGATAAATTTAGGCAACATCAATTACTTGGTTTAGAAATTCATCTATCTAAACAAGGAATTCTTGTATGCCAAGCAAAGTATGCAAGGCATATGCTTCAAAAATTTTAAATGCAAGTGTGCAAAGAAACCAATATACCATTGGTTCCTAGTATTAAGTTGTAGTAAGAGGCTAGTGCATAAAGAACAAATGTAAACAAGTTTAGATATATCATTAGCTACTTGCTCTTACCTCTAAACTTGACATCATATTTTTTATAAGCATGTTGTCAAGGTTTATACGTAGTCCAAGTGACTTATATATCAAAGTAGCAAAAAGAGTACTACGATACATTAAAGGCACATCCAATCTAGGAATCATGTTTAAGAGAATAGTAAAGTTCCAATTAAAAGGTTACACTAACAATGGCTAGAAAAAGTCAATGAAAGATATAAAGAGCACATCTAAGCATGCTTTTAGCCTTAGTTTAGGTGTGCTCTATTGGAGCTCAAGTAATCAATAGTGGTTCATTCCACACTTAAAGTAAAATATATAGTTATTGCATTAACTATGAATCAAACTCTCTAAATCAAAAAAAATCTTCATATATTTGAAGTTAGAACAAAATGAAGCAACTATTATATAATGTGACAATCAGTCAACCATTACAATTTCAAAAATTTAGTTATGCATAGTAGGGCTAAACATTTCAAAATAAAACTTCATTTTATCATAGAAGTAGAAGAGAATAAAGAAGTGAAGCTAGTATATTATGCTTATAAGGAATAACTTATCGACATACTAACAAAATGATCGTAGAAAGCAAGGTTTGCAGAATTAAGAGAAGGTTTCAATACGCAAAACAATAGCACCTTGGAAGAATGATGTTCTCCAAGCTCAAAGCAACCATG